>JBBBDQ010000490.1:620000-705000 GCA_037127315.1 Ascarosepion bandense
AGCATGTAATAAATAGCAGGAAACTATCGCCCGGTTCACACTCCACCCACATCTATTGAACAGGTGAAGAGGCTCATCCCTTGTTTCCTGTTTAGGATGCGGTTTCCGGTTTTCTCTTTTCCAATCTTTTCACTCTTTTCCTTTATTATTTTTTTTTTCAATTGGAGTAAATAGACTAAACTATCGCCCGGTTCACACTCCACCCACATCTATTGAACGGGTGAAGAGGCTCATCCCTTGTTTCCTGTTTAGGATGCGGTTTCCGGTTTTCTCTTTTCCAATCTTTTCACTCTTTTCCTTTATTATTTTTTTTTTCAATTGGAGTAGATAGACTAAACTATCGCCCGGTTCACACTCCACCCACATCTATTGAACAGGTGAAGAGGCTCATCCCTTGTTTCCTGTTTAGGATGCGGTTTCCGGTTTTCTCTTTTCCAATCTTTTCACTCTTTTCCTTTATTATTTTTTTTTCTCAATTGGAGTAGATAGACTAAACTATCGCCCGGTTCACACTCCACCCACATCTATTGAACAGGTGAAGAGGCTCATCCCTTGTTTTCTGTTTAGAATTTGTTTTCCGGCTTTCTCTTTTCCATTCTTTTTACCCTTACGTAGCCCCCTGCGCATCAGTGGCGTTACCGCCTTGCTTGGGGCGATATGATTAAAAAAAAAAAAAAAAAAAATTTGTGGTTGCATTGAGTGGTGAGAACTTTACAAGACTATCAAAGTCCCACTCATTGTTTCATTTATAAATGGGCTACCAGTCCACTGCTCGTAGAAATTTAATTTTTTTGAAGAGTACTTGGTACTTAATAAAACAATACTTATAGTAATTTACTAAGCGCAGCTTAGATGTGACACAAGGTCGAAAGTATGGAGCGCCCAGTGAGGATCGAACTCACTACTGAATTGCAATAGTTCTAGCGGGAGACAAGCTTGCTAACCATTGCACCACCTCGAGGTGCTCTAAAACAATACTTATAACAATATTTTTATTACAAGTTTTTCTAATAAAAAAGGGTTTGCTGCAACACAACAGCTCATGTGTTTCGAGAGCATTTTATTATCACCTCGTCAGGCAGTGAAACATTTTATTGCTAGGAAACCTTATGCATAGAGATTTTTATAGAATTATAATCATGTTAGTATGTTTATTTGTATTTATCTCAGTCTCTTCATATCTATCTATCTATCTATCTATCTATCTATCTATCTATCTATCTATCTATCTATCTATCTACACCCCCGATCAAAAATTTAAGACCATTTAAAAATCTTTAAAAAGAAATTTTTTTTACAGATAGATTTTAAACTCCACCCACTTAAGGTTACCAATACTACAATCTAAAAGGTTATGGAAACAAAAAGCTACATTCCAAACATTTTATTTAGAAATTTACATTTTTATAAAATGAGGCGATTTACACATGATCAAAATTATAAGACCAGGGGTATAAATTGTTAGATCTATGGTAATTCCAATGTTTTTAGTTCAGTTAGAGATTAGCAATCACTGCGTAAAGATGTTACCATGCCTAAAGCAAACAAACTTATCGAAGTTGAGCGTTCTCGAATTCTCAAATTCCATAAGCAAGGTTTGTCACAGCGGGCGATCGCAGCTAAGGTAAATCGCAGTAAAACTGTGATTTGCAACTTTCTAAAGAACAGTGAACAATTATGGAAAAGCAAAATCCTCTGGTAGGCCCCCAAAAATTTCTCCTGCATTGAGTAGGAGAATAAGACGGGTTATTATGAAAGTTCTTCTAGTCAAATTAAGCAATCACTGAAGCTGATTGCAGTCCCGTAAACCATCAGACGACACTTATGACAAAAAGGCTTGGTAAATAAAAAGCGTAAACAAATTCCTCGGCTGCTTCCATGTCACAAGGTGGACCGCTTAAAGTTTGGTCGTGAATACCAAACATGGGACGTTGAGAAGTGGAAGAAAATCCTGTTTTCTGATGAGAAAAAATTCAATCTAGACGGTCCTAATGGCTTTCAACGATATTGGCATAACAAAAACATGCCTCCTGAAATTTTCTCCACACGTCATAGAGGAGGAGGGTCCCTAATGGTATGGGGTGCCTTTTCTTACAGAGGGACGATGGAGCGCCAGGTGGTGCAGGGTCGTCAGACAGTCGCTGGTTATGTTAGCATGCTACAAAAAGCATCTTTGATGACGGAGGGCCATCGTTTGTGTGTGGATAGATGGTTATTCCAACAGAATAATGCTGCAATCCATGCTGCAAGACGGACCTTGACCTTTCTACAAAAAAATGGTGTCCATCTCTTGGGACATCCTGCATGCTCACCGAACTTGAACCCAATTGAAAATGTTTGGGGATGGATGACAAGAGATGTTAATGAAATGGCAAACAATATTCAACAAAAAATGAACTTCGTGAACCCATCTTCAGAAGCTGGAGCAACATCCCCCGCACCTTAATGGAAAAGCTTATTTCTAGAATGCCCGACAGAATTTTTGAAGTCATCAAAAGCAGTGGAGGTAGAACTCATTATTAAATTTGGTTGTTGAATGTTTTCATACACTTTTTGTATAATTTCGTAGAATTTTTGTCTCTGGTTTTATAATTTTGATCATGTGTAAATCGCCTCATTTTATAAAAATGTAAATTTCTAAATAAAATGTTTGGAATGTAGCTTTTTGTTTCCATAACCTTTTAGATTGTAGTATTGGTAACCTTAAGTGGGAGGAGTTTAAAATCTATCTGTAAAAAAAAAATTTTTTTAAAGATTTTTAAGTGGTCTTAAATTTTTGATCGGGAGTCTATCTATCTATCTATCTATCTATCTATCTATCTATCTATCTATCTATCTATCTATCTATCTCAGTCTCTTCATATCTATCTATCTATCTATCTATCTATCTATCTATCTATCTATCTATCTAATTCTGTTCCTTACTTTTATGGGATAAATTATTTTTGCCACCATCCAGTCCTTTTCCCACAGTCAAAAAGTCTCAGACTTCCCGGTTCTCTTTCGCTAAGACCCGCTTTGCCTCGCACATTGTAGCGAACTACCCTCATTCCCTTTGTATTCCATTATTGATATTTAAATTCCACTAGGGCAGATTCTTCTCTCAAACCGACCCCTATGTGAGTACTTTCCCTGTTACTGCAGTCTTAACCTCTTCTCTCTTTTCGTCTAACTTTAAATGATATTTTCCCCACATATCTCATTAAGCAAAACGTCTTACTCTCTAACAACTATGTCGATTGGTTCCAGTGCCTTTTACAGGGTGGAAATTGTAATAAAATAAATGATATATATATTTATCTAAGGTGTTCCGTTAGGTTATTTTTTGCTGAACGTTTCACTCATTATCATTCATCAACCCTAGTTAAATGTTTACGGAGATCAAATTGTGTACGTGAGCACGGCAAACCGGTGGTTAATGCATCTCAGCCGTGGTGACACCGATTTGTCGGTCTCCTCCACTTATGCAGATTTTTTTACCAGCCCTTAATGTAGAGCCACTCAAGCAAGTGTGTTACTGTATAGTGTTCTATGATCATTAGAGAAAGGGTGAATTTCAGTTTATGATGTTATGTAGGAAACATAAAGCTCAACCTTAGACTTGAAATGGTTAAGAGTGTCATCATTTATCCATCACACCCAATGGTGCAGAGGGCAGCAACTTTTTTTGTTGCTGTTTCTGTAACAAAATGTTTTTTAAGGGGCAGGGTTGTTAGCCCTGCACCCAAACCCCAAACCCCAAACCTGGAGGACCGGTGGAACATTTTTGGTCCTTACATTTACAGCACCTGGAATTCCTAAATGGTCACCCATTGAAGTACAGACCAGGCTTAATGTTGTTTAACTTCGGTGATCGGACGGGAACCGATGTATTCAACACTATATAGCCGTAGACTAGCTAAGAGTGTAGTGATTGCGAAAACATGTTGTTGAGAGTTTGTTCCCCAATGCAGTTGTTCGTGAGAAGAAGCTGTCTGCGTTCAACTTACATTTTGCTTATAGAATACGAATTGAATGGAAATGTTTTACACTCTTGTACGTGACACGGAGGTCCCACCTACATGACGGACGAAATCAAGGTATGTCAGCTGGTCAGCGTAGCAAGGGACCTGCGGTGTTTCGTTGTTGAGTTTTAAGTCCGAACGGAAGACTACTGCCCGAATAATATTATTTACATTATTGCAAGCTTCTGCATAAGGTAATATCTTCATATCTATGTGTAGTGTCTCTTCAGGACGTAGGAGATCATAGTCTTCCACATCTCCCTATCCCTTGTAGGTCTTTATAACCTTTCTCTTGTTACCCCTCCCAAACCCTGTTCAGCCATCCATTTCCTCAAGCCTATCAAACATCTCACGCGTTGCTTTCTTCTGTCTCTCCTTTCTTCTCTCTGTCCTTGTGAGTATCAGATTTTCTCAGCCCTCCCATCTCATTACTTGCTCTAGAAACTTCAGCTGTCTTTTCCTGATGTTAAGTATCAGTTTCCTTTTCGTTTCCATGCTCTCCAAAACCTCGTCGTTGCTCACATGTTCGGTCCATGGCATCCTCAGCATCCTTCTGTAGAACCATATTTCAGTGGCTTCATCGTTCGTTCATCTTTGATGAGATTTTTCGGTTGACAGATATCACATAAAAGTCCAGTACGCTCTTCTTTATTTCAAATGAAATTTTCCTGTCTCTTAATACTCTACTTAGCTTCTAGAATGCAACCTTTGCCATGCCCATACGCTTTCGGATCTCAGTGTCGCACTTTACGTCCTTTGTTAGAACACTTCTCAGGTATTTAAATTTCTGTACCGGCTTAATCCCCGGCCTGTAGTGATAAATAGTGAATCTCTACCCGCCTTGATTAACTCTTAAAAAGCCTTCTTTAACTCCGAATCATGTTGAGTGTTTACGATCTCAAACAATCTCTTTATTTTAAACATCTGTTAGGACTCAAGGTCATCCTAAATTTCAAGTGTAATTCATGTATAAGATCGGTTGCTGAAGGGTGAAATGATTAGTTTCTTGTACCACTCAAGAAAGTATTTAACATCTGCTGTTCTCTATCTTTACAAGAGTCAGATCACGAAAAAAATAAAAAATAAAAAAAAAAATAATGGAGTAACGGCTGCCGTATCTCGGTTGAAGTTGCACAATCCTGTCTTTTAATCCGGGACAGAGGTTAAAAGATTAAAATCGTTTACGCGAACTTGTAAGTGATGAATTACTTTTTTTTTTATCTACAGTTCTCTTTTCACCTAAACGTCGGCAACCATATGATATATGATATGATATGCACCTGACGACTGCTAAAAAGCATGAAACTCTGAGTTGTTCCTAAAACGGAAAATAATATTTAAATTTATTAATATATTCATCCGCAGACAGATCTGTTTCGCTGCATCACAGCTCATCAGTACGGATAGACAGACGATTGCTTTTTACCCAGGATTGAAACCCGACCGAATTGACGTCAAGTCGGTGATTCTACCTCTGAGCTACGGGCGCTTGTTAGAAGAAGGCAGACTTTTAGCTTGTGATATATCATGCATTCATACGCCAGTAGTAAGCGTGTTCTAATTCATTACTGAATGAACGATGCGTAGATTTTTGCTCTGTTATACAGCACTGAGCACTGTTCTATTCACACCTGATTAATATTTATATAGTGATTTATATATAAAGTTACACACACACACACACACACGTGTGTGTGTGTGTGTGTGTGTGTGTGTGTGTGTGTGTGTGTGTGTGTGTGTCTCCTGTCACGTTCATGGACAGAGACAATAGCAAGGCATTCTCTTTACTGCCAGTTATTAAACTTTACTATCAGGTATCAAAGCTCTTGTCGCGTGTTTGCTCTTTAACAATGTCTTATTTTTTGTTACAATAGTTATATACTCTGTATTTTAATAAAGACCGTTGTATATATATATATATATATATATATATATATATATATATAGTATATCGAAGCAGCAGATAATTTTCTAAACATATATGGTTAAATATAACAGACAGTATATTATGCTTCATCATGGGTCGTTCTAAACATCGTATTTTGGCTTTAATTTCATGTGAAAATATAGATATATATATATTTCCCGCTTGTCACGTTTAGGTGTTTAGATTATTTTGTTTTTGTTTTTTTGCGGTCTTAATGTGCGTTGTGGTGCATTGGATATCGACTCAGAACGAGAAATCGGGGAGCCGAGTTCGAATTCCAGCCAAACTCATTGCATTCACTTACGCGCAAATACCTTTGGGAAAGGTATTAATCCGTCTATTCCTTCCAGTTATGGGTTAAATAACAGGTCAGATTGAGTTCTATAGCCTTGGTTGGCAACCAGTCTACTGCAGAAAGCAATGGCAACCTACTGCGGGATAATCTTCTGCCCAGTCAGGCATGTCTCTTTCGAGACATGATCGCCCAAGCGTGTATCACGTATAGCACTTAACTGACTGAATGTAAGATGCTCAATAGTAGGTATGTCAATATATATGTTGCTGTCGTTTTAGACGGCATATCGATATAAATATTTTGACGTCATTTTGACTATTTGGTCCCACTCGTATACAATGAATATTATTATCTATATACTATATTTATAGTTTTCGAACTGTTTTCTTCATCTCTTTCATGACGTTTCGGTCGTTAGACGATCCAACTTTCTTCAAAATCTGTTTATATTTATGGTATGAAGCATTGCAATTATCTACACTATTTACATTGCATCGCATTTAAATTTTCGAAGATCAAACTTGACTTGAACGCGAGAAGCCTGAATAGAGTTTTTAGTAAACAAAACATATTCTAGATTTAAAAATTCAGATCCTAAGCACTGACTCATTGATTTTGTTAGAAATAAACGAATTTACTCCAATTATAAATTTTGCTTACCACACACAAAACTCGCGAAATTTCACACCTCGATGCGAAATGTTTGTCGTCCAATGGAAAGGCCAGAATCACATCCGGGAGTGAATTCTCAAACGAAATAGAAGACTGGACAAGACGACCGTCGTCAAAGAGGAAAGAGACGCGCGTAATTAACACGTCCCTTGACAAAAGTCAAACGATTACCATTATTGTCTCTGTCTTTCTCTCTCCCCTCTCTCTTGCTTCCTTTTCAACATTCACTTCGAGCGATAACTTCAAAGATTATCCTACTTAACAATAAACGCACATACATACATACATACATAAACTCATTCCAACAAGTAAGGAGTTAATGGTATCAAGAGTTCGTAGTCGTAACTTGTTGGAATGAGTTTATGTGTACGTAGGCAGGAACGTATGAATGTTTATATTACATTTGACATTAACTTCTACCAATTCATGTTATTCTTTTCCATTAATAAATTTCTATTTAAACATGCAAAAGGTATACATTTATTCTTCCACAAATTTACACATTCCAATCTCCAACCTTCTGATGATAGTGAGAATACAAGGTGCTTTAAGCTTGGATATGTGGGTGGTGTAATGGCTAACGACTCAGAATTGGTAATCAGAGAGCAGAGCTCCAATTCTAGTTCGGTTCGTTCTATTCACTTTGATAAAATTATGAATTCATCCCTTCTATCTCCAGATATGGGTTAATTAGTAAAATTTTATCACTAAAACCATTGCAGCATAACCCGAATATAAGATACTCTGATATAAGAGAAACCCGGATATAAGAGATATGTTATATGGTTTTAAATCAGAGCCTGTGGTAATGTATATAAAATAGACCAAATACAGATATAAGAGAACTTGTATCCGGTCCCGACAACTCTCTTATATCCGGGTTACACTGTATGACATTTTTTAAAAAAATTGCGTACAAAATATTTAGATTTCAACATTATATAACCCATAGAGGTTACCACTAAAAAAACAACCAGCCAACAACTTTAGGATTAAATATTGTCTCCGTTATCGCCACTCGCTTTTCATAGTGCTCCATCAGAAAGAGGAACCCTAATCCCGTCGACTACAGATTTATACCATTTATTCACGTTAAGACACTTTCTTGGCGTTGCACCAACGTACCAGACAAAGATCAAATGTCCCAAATCGAGACGGGCATAACACTTCGCCCACTTACTGGCGACAGAGAAACAGTTCCAACGAAAAGAATAGGCAGGACACGAATCCGAAAATTGGCAAACTAGAGAGAATAAAACTGCTGGAACGAGTGGAGTGGTTTCTACAGCGGTGTCAGGGAGACTGAGAAGGGGATTATCTGAGCAGTTCTCATTAATCAAAATTGAATTGTTGCGGAAGAAAAAGATAAGAAACAATGGTGCAAAGCGTGGCGGGCAAAGTGGCAAACCTCTGTGTGGAAATATCGATGAAATGAGGTCAGAGTAAAAAGAAAAAAAGAACCATACTTATCCGTCAACAATTGTCGGCATAGATGGTTCTCACATCAATCAAGCAGCCAAGTATAGAAATTACTTCCGTATGTGTGCTAAAGTCAATCTTCAAGAAGCAAATCAATTTAGAGAAAGAACTGCGTATACAATGTACCGTGAAGTTTGAATGGAAAATATTTTTTTCGATATATAAAGTTTATTGGGCAAGAACCCCCCCCAAAAAAAAAAAAAATACTTCTTTTATTTTCAACATTAATATTATCAGAAATAATATTTACCGTTTTGATTAACTGTTTGCTGCTCTTTTTAAACAAATTAACCAGTCGGTCCTCCGAGAATATTCTTATCGTTTTTGGCAAAGATTTAGGCAGAGGTTGTGTTGTATGACGTCCCTTTCAGCTTCGAAAAAACTTTTTCTTTATGTTCGAAGATAAATCCGAAATTTTAGCATAATGTTATCAGTTTTCATGAGGATTTCTTAACGCATGTCAGACTTGTATAGACGTTCCATTTACAAGTTTTCCCTCGATTAGCACCGGTTAACAAAAATAATTCTGTGTTTTTCTCTTCTTTTAATTTTTGTTTCCTCAATACAAGGAACATGATTGCTAAATGAAAAGATTCTAAAGGCGTATAAAGGGGAATTGAGGGTTGCGTATAAATATATGCAGGATGGAAAACGATTGATTCTTATTGGTTAGATGTATGACACGTACATAAAGCAATAGATTCTTATTGGTCAGATGTATGACACGTGTATAAAGCAATAGATTCTTATTGGTCAGATGTATGACACGTGTATAAAGCAATAGATGATTATTGGTCAGATGTATGACACGTGTATAAAGCAATAGATGATTATTGGTCAGATGTATGACACGTGTATAAAGCAATAGATGATTATTGGTCAGATGTATGACACGTGTATAAAGCAATAGATTCTTATTGGTCAGATGTATGACACGTGTATAAAGAAATAGATGATTATTGGTCAGATGTATGACACGTACATAAAGCAATAGATTCTTATTGGTCAGATGTATGACACGTGTATAAAGCAATAGATGATTATTGGTCAGATGTATGACACGTGTATAAAGCAATAGATGATTATTGGTCAGATGTATGACACGTGTATAAAGCAATAGATGATTATTGGTCAGATGTATGACACGTGTATAAAGCAATAGATGATTATTGGTCAGATGTATGACACGTGTATAAAGAAATAGATGATTATTGGTCAGATGTATGACACGTGTATAAAGAAATAGATGATTATTGGTCAGATGTATGACACGTGTATAAAGCAATAGATTCTTATTGGTCAGATGTATGACACGTGTATAAAGCAATAGATTCTTATTGGTCAGATGTATGACACGTGCATAAAGCAATAGATTCTTATTGGTTAGATTTATGACACGTGTATAAAGAAATAGATGATTATTGGTCAGATGTATGACACGTGTATAAAGCAATAGATGATTATTGGTCAGATGTATGACACGTGTATAAAGCAATAGATGATTATTGGTCAGATGTATGACACGTGTATAAAGCAATAGATGATTATTGGTCAGATGTATGACACGTGTATAAAGCAATAGATGATTATTGGTCAGATGTATGACACGTGTATAAAGAAATAGATGATTATTGGACAGATGTATGACACGTGTATAAAGAAATAGATGATTATTGGTCTGATGTATGACACGTGTATAAAGCAATAGATGATTATTGGTCAGATGTATGACACGTGTATAAAGAAATAGATGATTATTGGTCAGATGTATGACACGTGTATAAAGAAATAGATGATTATTGGTCAGATGTATGACACGTGCATAAAGCAATAGATTCTTATTGGTCAGATGTATGACACGTGTATAAAGAAATAGATGATTATTGGTCAGATGTATGACACGTACATAAAGCAATAGATTCTTATTGGTCAGATGTATGACACGAGTATAAAGCAATAGATTCTTATTGGTCAGATGTATGACACGTGTATAAAGCAATAGATGATTATTGGTCAGATGTATGACACGTGTATAAAGCAATAGATGATTATTGGTCAGATGTATGACACGTGTATAAAGAAATAGATGATTATTGGTCAGATGTATGACACGTACATAAAGCAATAGATTCTTATTGGTCAGATGTATGACACGTGTATAAAGAAATAGATGATTATTGGTCAGATGTATGACACGTACATAAAGCAATAGATTCTTATTGGTCAGATGTATGGCACGTGTATAAAGCAATAGATTCTTATTGGTCAGATGTATGACACGTGTATAAAGCAATAGATGATTATTGGTCAGATGTATGACACGTGTATAAAGAAATAGATGATTATTGGTCAGATGTATGACACGTACATAAAGCAATAGATTCTTATTGGTCAGATGTATGACACGTGTATAAAGCAATAGATTCTTATTGGTCAGATGTATGACACGTGTATAAAGCAATAGATACTTATTGGTCAGATGTATGACACGTGTATAAAGCAATAGATTCTTATTGGTCAGATGTATGACACGTGTATAAAGCAATTGATTCTTATTGGTCAGATGTATGACACGTGTATAAAGCAATAGATGATTATTGGTCAGATGTATGGCACGTGTATAAAGCAATAGATGATTATTGGTCAGATGTATGACACGTGTATAAAGCAATAGATGATTATTGGTCAGATGTATCGTATAAAGAAATAGATGATTATTGGTCAGATGTATGGCACGTGTATAAAGCAATAGGTGATTATTGGTCAGTTGTATGGCACGTGTATAAAGCAATAGATTCTTATTGGTCAGATGTATGACACGTGTATAAAGCAATAGATTCTTATTGGTCAGATGTATGACACGTGTATAAAGCAATAGATTCTTATTGGTCAGATGTATGACACGTGTATAAAGCAATAGATGATTATTGGTCAGATGTATGGCACGTGTATAAAGCAATAGATGATTATTGGTCAGATGTATGACACGTGTATAAAGCAATAGATACTTATTGGTCAGATGTATGACACGTGTATAAAGCAATAGATGATTATTGGTCAGATGTATGACACGTGTATAAAGCAATAGATTCTTATTGGTCAGATGTATGACACGTGTATAAAGCAATAGATTCTTATTGGTCAGATGTATGACACATGTATAAAGCAATAGATGATTATTGGTCAGCTGTATGACACGTGTATAAAGCAATAGATTCTTATTGGTCAGATGTATGACACGTGTATAAAGCAATAGATGATTATTGGTCAGATGTATGACACGTGTATAAAGCAATAGATTCTTATTGGTCAGATGTATGGCACGTGTATAAAGCAATAGATTCTTATTGATCAGATGTATGACACGTGTATAAAGCAATAGATTCTTATTGGTCAGATGTATGTCACGTGTATAAAGCAATAGATACTTATTGGTCAGATGTATGACACGTGTATAAAGCAATAGATGATTATTGGTCAGATGTATGACACGTGTATAAAGCAATAGATTCTTATTGGTCAGATGTATGACACGTGTATAAAGCAATAGATTCTTATTGGTCAGATGTATGACACATGTATAAAGCAATAGATTCTTATTGGTCAGATGTATGACACGTGTATAAAGCAATAGATTCTTATTGGTCAGATGTATGACACGTGTATAAAGCAATAGGTGATTATTTTTACATGTAAGCATGTAAAGAAAATTTAGAACGATGGATAATTTGTTAAATATCTGTGTTTGAAATCATTGGGAACGATAGATAGATAGATAGATAGATAGATAGATAGATAGATAGATAGATAGATAGATAGATAATGAACAGACTGAGATAGATAGATAGATAGATAGATAGATAGATAGATAGATAGATAGATAGATAGATAGATAATGCTTAATGCAGAAATTACTGTTTTTTCAGTGGTTTAATGACAGAAAGTAATTTTTGGCAAGTACGTTTTTGCCATAAAGTGCTTGATATCGAGATAGACACAGATGGTTAATAGAATGAAGAAGACGGACAAAAACAAAATTACTGAAAAATGAAATCATTACAATTATGCCTTCATGAAATTTCAAAGTCGGCATAACTCTACTCACATAAGTGAGAAATTTCTCCACATTAATTATACACGAGGAAAGTCATAAGATATGTTATGGCGAAAGTAGATAGATAGATAGATAGATAGATAGATAGATAGATAGATAATGAACAGACTGTGATAGATATCTAGATAGATAGATAGATAGATAGATAGATAGATAGATAGATAGATAGATAGATCGTAAAAGCATATCTTCGGAAATCTGTCCCGTATGACAAAAGTTTTGAGGAAGAAGGTGGGTGAGTGGAACTTTCTCCTTGCCTATGGACTTTTTTTATAATCACATCGCCCCAAGCAAGGCATTTTACTGTCACTGTTTTGCAGAAGGTTACATAGGAGGAAAGTTATTAGAAAGAATGACAGGTTATAGAAGGTGTCAGGAAGTGGATAAGAGGAGGATCACTGTGGTCATAAAATGAGGGTTCAGTTTATATATTGCTTGTTATGTAGAAATTTTCCCCCACTTTATATCCATATTATAATAATAGAGAATTTTTTTTTATAATCATATTGCCCCAAGCAAGGCATTTTACTGCCACTGTTTTGCAAGGGGTCACATAGGAGGAAAGTTATGAGAAAGAGTGACAGGTTATAAGGGGTGTCAGGAAGTGGGTAAGAGAAAGATTACTGTAGATATAAAGTGAGGGGTCAGTTTATATACTGATTGTAATGTAGAATTGATCCCCCACTTTATATCCACATTATAATTGTATAGAATTTTTTTTAATCATATCGCCCCAAGCAAGGCAGTTTTCCTGCCACTGTTTTGCAGGGGGTTACATAGGAGGAAAGTTATGAGAAAGAGTGACAGGTTATAGGTGGTGTCAGGAAGTGGTTAAGAGAAGGGTGAGAATACTGATGAGAGTTGAGTGGACGGAGAAAAGAGCATGAGAGAAAGGATGCAAGTTAATGAAATAGGAGATGACTATTGACTTTACATTTAAATTCTTGGAGATTGTAGCTGTCTGGGAAGCAAGTTATTGAAAAAAATAACCGTTAGTCGACTCAGTTTACATACTATGGCTAATTCTAGCTGTGGTGGTCTTGATTGCTGGAGCT
Source organism: Ascarosepion bandense (assembly GCA_037127315.1). Lineage (NCBI taxonomy): Eukaryota > Metazoa > Mollusca > Cephalopoda > Sepiida > Sepiidae > Ascarosepion > Ascarosepion bandense. Next base: position 633,547 of record JBBBDQ010000490.1, read on the forward strand.
GAGTCTTTGAAATAATAAACAATTCGCGGTCTACCGCTCTTCCATGCTCACATCCGACACAATCATTTAAAACATCACAATGATAAACCTTCAATAATAAGTAGCTACCCGTAAAAAGCTCAAATACGACAGATATTAAATAGTCACAATGAAAAGCCTTCGAGTTACAGCCTATAACTGTAAAACCATCAATTTTTTTTCTTTTTTAATCGTATCACCCCGAGCAAGGCGGTAACGCCACTGATGAGCAGGGGACTACGTAATAGTGAAAAGATTGGAAAAGAGAAAGCCGGAAACCACATTCTAAACGGAACAACGGATGAGACTCTTAACCTGTTCAATAGAGGTGTGTGGAGTGTGAACCGGGCGATAGATAGATCTATCTACTCCAAGTGAAAAAAAAATAACCAAGTGAGAAGATTTGAAAAGAGAAAACAAGGAAACCACATCCTAAACAGGGAACAAGGGATGAGCCACTTAAGTTGTTCAATAGACATGGGTGGAGTGGGAACCGGGCGATAGATAGATCTATCTACTCCAATTGAAAAAAAAAGAAACCAAAGTGAGAAGATTGGAAAAGAGAAAGCCGGAAACCACATCCTAAACAGGGAACAAGCGATGAGCCTCTTAACCTGTTTAATAGACGTGGGTGGAGTGTGAACCGGGCGATAGATAGATCTATCTACTCCAATTGAAAAAAAAAGAAACCAAAGTGAGAAGCTTGGAAAAGAGAAAGCCGGAAACCACATCCTAAACAGGGAACAAGGGATGACCCCTTAACCTGTTCAATAAACGTGGGTGGAGTGTGAATAATCTTGTAATTATTTCGAACTTTTATTCTTGGTTGATATAAATGTTATAATAGTTACAACGTTTCGACCAAATACCCTCTGGTCATCATCAGGTGTCCAGCTATTATAACATCGAAATTAACCAAGATGAGAATAAAAGTTCGAAATAATTCCAAGATTATCGGAAATTGTTTATCTTAGAAATAAATACAAATTATGACAAGTGGCACAAACCCACAAACATAACCCACTTGTCTGACACTAAATATAAAAGGCTCCAAAAATACACGGTAGTGTAGTGGATATAGTAGTTGGTTGTACATGTGTTAGTATCATCTAGTGGTCATGAGTTCAATCCTTGTATCTGGTAGTAACAAAATCCAATATGAAAGGTTAATAACTGATTTTGCAGGATATTTCGCAATAATCTACGAGATAATCCATAATCCATATCAGCCAATCTATGGACACCTGATGATAACCAGAGAGTACTTGGTCGAAACGTTGTGTCTGTTATAACATTTATATCAACCAAGATGAGAATAAAAGTTTGAAATAATTCCAAGAATAACAACAAAGTCATAAAAAAGTCACAATGCTGTCGTTACCTATCCCACCAGAATTTCATTGATCTGTTTTTACGGTTTAACAACACTTTTCTGGTTATTCAAATATTTTTAAATTGTAATAATCTTTTTGATATCGTAATGATTACTATTTAACCCATATCTGGGTGGAGAAGAAATAGATTCATACTTTTCTCATGCGTAAGTGTATATAACGAACCCGACAAGTCCGGGGCTTTACTAATTACATTATCTGCACATCCAGGCTTAAAATACCTTGTATTTTTCCCGCTGGATAGTGGCTGGGTTCGACGTTGCTTAACTTCGATGATCATTTTACCGTGATATGGACGTAAACGTAACAGAGAAAAAAATCATCATTCGAATGGTTGTGGGTTAAATACGCAGATGAAAGCTGCTATATATTTATTTCTTATTAAATGCTCCAAAACAAAAGCCTTGTGCCAGACGATGCTTAGATTTACTTCAGCACCTGCCGTAAACCAATTTCACTCGTCTACAATATTTTTTTTTTCTCTTCTGAGTTTTAAAAATGTTAAATTCAAAAGTAAATTTACTTCAGTGGATGAGCGATGCATCGTCTGACATCTTTTTTTTTTTCCTTTTCTGCATAAGAAAAATGCAATAAAGATGAAATATTATTTTCAAGCTCTTTGGAAGATGACTGAATGGAAAAACCAGTTTCATAGCGCATGTAGTTTTTATGTTACAATGAAACTTGAAAAAAATGAAAGATTTTTCGTTTTTGCAGTTGAAAATGTCGGTTGAAAGTAACATCCTTAAACTTCTCTCACAAGCATTTGATAAACCGAGCGCCCATAGCTCAGAGGTAGAATCGCCGACTGACGCCAATTCGGTCGGGTTTCAATCCTGGGTAAAAAGCAATCGGCTGTCTAACCGTACTAATGAGCTGTGATAGAGCGAAACAGATGTCTGCTGATGACTATATATATATATATGTTGTGGAGTAGTTTTCGCACTGAAGGTTATGATCCTGCTATGTCGGTTGCTAATCGAGTTAACACACCCAAAATGTTAGGAACTTGGTAATCTTCCACTGTAAGCTGACTCCTTAGTATTCGGCTAACTGCCGACTAATATGAACTGCCTTAGTTCAACTATGTCCAAACTGGAACTAATTGTTCTACTGAACTCCAATAAAAATCTAAAGAACTCTCTAGAACTCCTAAGAACTTCCAAAAACTTCTCTTTATATAATACAATTGTGGCACAAGGCCAATTTGCGGGGGTGCAAAAAACTCAGGTTGGTCTTCAGTAACTATCCTATACCTAGCTAATCTGACTCACGACCCAAACATACTTTACAATTTTCTCATCCACCACAAGTACTTGTCCATCAACAGTCAATCCTTCATGCACCAAAATACCTCAAACGTACCAGGGACCTAAAAAAACCCAAATGAGCATAAAAATTTTATTATAAATAATAAATACAAAAATATCTTTAAAACTATATCTTGAAATGATATGTGGGGTGGGGCATGACATAAATTCCCAAAACAAAAAAGTTTTAAACAAAAAATACAATGTTAGTTGGACCCCACCAACCCACAAAACAAAGAGGCTGCTGTATTCTGCCCATAGGACAAAATCAAGAGGCACTCTTTCTACAGGGAGTTGAGAAGAGAAAATAAAATGGATAGAGAGAATATAATCCTGACCCAGAAGAGATAAAATGAAACAAAAATAAAAACTGGGGAAATTGGGACTCTCGACAATGCCAGGGACAGGCTAGGGATCACATCCATTCCCATGAACTAGGTACACAAAAAAGAACTACCTTAACCAGGGGAGGTTTCCAAAGGAATCCACCCCGATGTGACTACTAGATCTAAAAGAGAAAATCAAGGCTAGCCCAGTTCACGCGAACCAGGTTCGCCACATTTACCCACCATTCGCTAAAGCCTGTCGGGGTCAACAGTTTCCAATCAGATCTAATCTTAATTTTGAGCTGATGCTCAAAATATCGAATCAGATCTTGATGTGAAAGTCGGCCACCCCGCAAGACTTCCTCCAGTCGCGTCGTCCATATCACCATTCGAGCCGTGTCCAATAGCGACAGAAACACCATTCGCTTCACTACCAAAAATGGGGGCGACACATTGTCACAGGCGTATGCACGATCAATAAGCAGGAGCTCACGCGGCGCGATACGAGCAGTCAACTCGCCGACACGGTCCTATAGAGGGTGAACCCGAGAACAATGATAGAAGGCGTGCGCAGACGTCTCCTTTAAACCAAGGTCACAGCGCTAACAATCTGGCAAATCCGTTAGGCCCCATATGAAGGCCGCGTCATTGAGTGACAACCGATTCCGAGCCAATCGCCAGGTAAGTGAAAACTCAGAATTGTTCAGATAATCGGCACCTGGCGCCCAAGACCAATAAGAGCGATACTCCTCCTCCTCCGACATGCCGAGCACTTCGCGTAGTGTATCCTTCACGACGCCCGACACTAATCCCTGATAGAAGTGCCTCCTAGGCCAAGAAAGGTCACTGGACCGAGGAATGGCCCTCAAGGCCGCCAGACATTCGTGGAGAAAACTCGATCGCCCCCGAGGCTTACGACACCGCCTCGAAACTGGGGGACTGATAGTAAGGATAGTCTTCCAATAATACACGTCTGAGAAACACCACCCTTGAAGCGAGCTTGTGACTCGCCTAGTTCCGCATTCCCAGACCCCCATGACACGAACGTTGGTAACAGACACGTTTGTCGACGTGATGTTTGCGTCCTCTACACCGAAGGGATCGCCTTCTCACGTCGCCCACAAAGGGGAAATGCAGCCAGCCGGTAAAGGATACTAGGAAAGACGTATGTGGCACATGCCTCAGCACAAACCCTTTAAGGATAAATTCCTTCGACGCCAAATCTCGACCGACGCGCCGACCTTTGCCTGTACTTCAGATCAATTTTTCTCCAAATGGAGGTCGGGCCCAAACCACACTCCAAGAATGCGGACAGGGCCGTCCGTTCAGTCGAAAGGCCCCGGGAGGGTAGCACCTTTCCAGGCACCTAACCGCAAGCATAAAGACTTGTCGCAGTTAATCTAGGCCCCTGTTACCTGTTTGTACCGTTCAAGCGTCTTCTGTACCACCTCAATATCACTCCGGGAGGACAGGAAAGTAGAAAGTAGAGACGTCATCAGCGTACGCGGAAACCCTGGCTCGAGCTCCACCAGGAACAGCGATTCTACGTAGGACCGAACTGCACGTCCTGTCCCTTAGCCGGCGAAGGAGGGGTTCCAACGCCAAAGCATAAAGTAAGGACGACAGTGGACAACCCTGTTGGACCGACCTAGACAGTGCAAAAGCGCTCGACAACTATCCGTTCACCTGTACCACAGCCGTGGGGGATTGATACAGGAGACTAATCCAGTGGCAGAAGTCGGGTGCGAATCCGGCAGCCTGCAGGACAGCCGCCAGGTAGCCATGGTCAACCCTATCAAATGCCTTGGACTGATCTAAATTGATCAGCGCGGCTTCATCGTCGTCTTTTACACCCTCTAGGATCGTGTGGATCAAATGCAGGTTGCTCTGAATTGTTCGTCTCCTCACAGCACAAGTCTGTTCAGGTCCCAACAGAGACTCGGCAAATAGCTGCAAACGATTCGTCAGGATCTTGGCCAAAATGTTTAACTCTGTGTTTAGCAGAGTTATGGGCCTGTAACCATCTAGTTCCCTCCCAACATTTTTGCCTTTTCTCAACAGCGTGACCACACCCCTGGTGAACTGGTTGGGGATGGACCCCTGCTTGAACCAGTTGTTGAACAGCCGAAAAAACGAGACCCGCTCCTCCCAATCATTGAGCGCATAAACCGCAATCAAACAAAACGAGTTGCTTTTCACTGCAATATCGGCCACGATCAAACAGCCCTCGGCAACGACATGAACAAGGTCCACCTTTGCGCCCAAGTTACGCTTGACCAGCAAAGAAACTCCTCTAGCCAATCGGTTCCCATTTGCTGAATAAACGACAAAGTCGCTAGACAGCACACAGGCATCGAAGTCGCAAAGTGAGTCTCTTGGATCGCGGCCACATCCACGCCAAAGACAAGAGGTCACGAAGCAGGCGGACTGCCTTACTCGAATCCCTACTAAACGTGACACTGAGCTCTCTGTTGGATCATTTTTAATATTTAACCGATATTACTAGGATAATCTGGGATTATTTACCATTTCTTTCGGATTTTTTTCTGCTATATTGTTATGGTGAAACACTTATTCCTCAGATAATGGACTCTCCTTCTGTTATGGTGAAACACACCTATTTCTCAGATAATCGACTCTCCCTCCTATATTAATAAGAAGTAACATGAAGTTAACTCGAGAAGGCCTTGTTGTTGGATTTGTGGGGGCACGGATCACGTCGCCAAGTCGTGTCCAACCAAAGATCCGCCCCCGAAGTCTCAGCCAGCTCAGCAACCAGTAGCAGCAATGGAAGCAACAAAAGTGGCAGTAGCAACTTCGAAGGACGGTGAATGGCAAACGGCTGCCAGGAAAAAATCCAAAACGCCTCCATATATATATAATCTAAAAGGAAAAGCAGGTAGGTAAATCCCAAAAACCCGATCCTAATTAATATTAATTACATTAATATTAAAATTGATCAAGGTGGAGGGCTCAATGCAATTTATATTCAAATTACAGAGCCAATTATAAAATAAAACAAAATTCCGATGTTCAAATTCGTTGAATGGCCATTTCTACGAGAAAATTCTCGCGTCCTCAGCAACGAACTTTATTTTTAAAAAAAGTAAATGACAAAATAAACAAAGATATTTTACCGGCAGAAGTCCAAAAAATTTTCATCAAGGAAAATTAAAGGGGTGCGATTAATAAAAAAAGCAGACAGATATCTATGTCTATTTTTATTTTTAGATTTTTTGAAAACCCCTACGCCTTAACTGGGTCGAGAGTTAAAAGTTGAAATTTAGCCTTGTCTGGGCGAAAGAAAAGGTAGGAGGAAGAAGAAAAATGAAAAGAAAAAAAAAAGAAAAAAAACGGAAGTAAAAAGCGGGGAAGGGGTGGTTGATAGGGAAGTAAGCTAAGAAAAGAAAAAATCTATTTCCATAGAAACAAGGGAAATTGTTATCATTCGTGTTGAAAAATAAATCATAGCGGTTTTTAGTTTAAATAAATGGAACAACGGATTTGAACATCGGAATTGTGTTTTATTATATATATATATATATATATATATATATATATATTATATATATAGCCATTGAGACTCCATTTTCTTAATAGTCGCCTTACGTAAACATAGCGTGAATCTTGAGTCAAGGATAATGTTTTTCCAAATGAGTTTCTAAAAATCTGTGAGCGTCTTTAACATGGGCGACAGAGACATTTTAGCTCCACTCTGGAAGCGTTAGTTAATCGAATGTTTACACTGACCGGGACGATAAACGCGAGATTAGGCGCCATGCACATGACCAAAGAGTTTAATTGTAGGTCATTCGAAGTAACTTGGAAATCTTCAAAAGAAATCTTGTAAAAGAAATATTTCCTTTTTCTATATTTGAAGGGACACGTTTCATTGCGAGATTATTAATCGAACGCGAGCGAGTAAAGCAATAAACTTTAATCACCCAATTAAGATTTTAATCAACTGAGTCGATCAGGCAAGTTAAATCTCAAAGGGTATATATGTATATAAATGACATACAAGGTGTGAAGGTTAAGTATTTTATATAATTTTTCCTATGATCTTATGATTTATTTTTTCTCTTTTAAAAACATATAGTATATAAAAGTGTTTTATTTATCCGGGTGATTTCGGGTATACATTTTTAAGTCTTTAATGGACTGAGTCGATCAGGTGATTTCAATCTCAAAGGCTTTCTATATATATATATATATATATATATATTACATAAAAGTGTTTTATTTATCCGAGTGATTTCGGGTATACTTCTATAAGTTTTTAATCGACTGAGTCGATCAGGTGAGTTCAATCTCAAACGCTTTATATATATATATATATATATATATATATATATATATACCAGCTATGGGAATATAGCGGAAAAAACTGGTTTCTATATCCTTGGTTGGCAACTAACCTACTGCAGTAAATATTGGCAAACTACTGCTTAACCGCTTGTGGAACCAAAAATGTATTGCCAAGTGGATAATTCTAAATAGAAATAGAATGGTTCTTTTGTTATTATTACTTTGCAAAATATTACAAGGCAAATAGCGACAATTTACCCATCGCAGCCTGGAGATTTGCTACATATATATATATATATATATATATATATATATATATATATATATATGGTTCTTTCGTTATTATTACTTTGCAAAATTTTACAAGGCAAATAACGACAATTTATCACTCGCACCCTGTAGATTTACTATGTATATCTATATCTATATATATCTATACACTACCGGCCATAATTATTAGGCCACCCCAGTTTTTTAAAAGAAATGATGTATTTCATACTATTTTTTAGTATTTATTGCCAAATGGATAATTCTAAATGAAAATAGAATGGTTCTTTTGTGATTATTACTTTGTAAAACTTTACAAGGCAAATAGCGACAACTTACCCATCGCACATTTGATTTTATATATATATATATATATATATATATATATATATATAGTCATGGCCGGAAGTATATATATATATATATATATATATATATATATATATACTACCGGCCATAACTATTAGGCCGCCCCAGTTCTTAAAAAAACATTATGTATTTCATATTATTTTTAGTATTTATTGCCAAGTGGATAATTCTAAATGAAAATAGAATGTTTCTTTTGTTATTATTACTTTCCAAAATTTTACAAGCCAAGGAAGCAAAGATAAACTCGTTCGAATCGCCCTAAATTTTTTTCATTCTTTTATTGATGAAACTGCAATATAGGTAATTATTAAATATTTATAAATTTATTTGATGCGCATGTTATTTTGCAGTATTAACGAAAGAACCATTCTATTTTTATTTACAATTATTCACCTGGCAATAAATCCTAAAAATAGTATGAAATGCATATTTTTTGTAAAACACTGTGGTTGCTTAATAATTATGCCCGGTAGTGTAGGTTTAAAACATTTTTGTTTGAGATCAAAAAGTGAATACGAGTAAAGAGTTCAGCATTTTAGGTTTCATTCTAAATCTTATGCAATAACAATTGTCGGGGGTAAGTCCAAAATTATCCGGCATAGCATCTCTTCTGCTCAAGAGCGTGGATAATTTTTGTTCTTCCCTTGTATAAATATTTCTGTATATTTTTAGATATTTTTTTCCAGAACCGTGACACATTCGTTCCGGTACAAGCTAAACAAAATCTCACAAGTCTATCCCAAAATCGTTTTTATACTTCTTCTCTGAAGAGGTTCAACAGAATTACACATTTTTATATGTCCAACAAGAGGAAATTGAAAAATAAGATTTCGATGCTCCAAAAAATATAATAATAATAATAATAATAATAATAATAATAATAATAATAATTCTGTGATCGAACTAACATAAACTTCGCTTCAAATGAAGGTGAGGACTAAAATCTGCTGGTATCACAACGAAGTATTTTTTATACTGATGGTATTTTTTCTTTTCAAAATATCTCTATATATAAAAGGCAATCTATGTGTGTGAATGTTCCCTATGCACGCCTACATTTGTTCAGCTACGCCATTCAAACTTTCTAGGGACACATATCTACAGGGAAGCCAGGTCGACACATACATTTTGAGTTTAAGTTCAGCAATTTTCCCTTTCGCATTTTTGGTCAATGGTGCAAATTGTTTACATTTGCTCCGTAAAACATATAAGATCTAAGATGGTTGCTAAATTACGTCACAGAAATCAAATCACACGTGTCAAACGGGACTAAAATATTTCTTTTAAAAAAATGTGCCTTTATAATTAATTTTAATTCAGACGTTTTAAAAATTGATTTCGTCAACAAAAAATATGAATATATTTCCCCGTAATTTTGAAATAAAAGAATTTTTTTAAAAAAGTGTTTTTTGAAACAAAAACAAGATATGTAAAATAAAAAGTGCCAATGGTTAATTTAATTAAGTCTTTTTTTTTCTGATTTAATATTTCATATTTCAGAAAATAAAAAAAAAATAAAGCTTTTTTTTTTTCGCTAAATAATTCAATACTAGGAAATCAACTGTCTGTAATTCGTGTGGCATTAATGTAACCTTTTCCTCTAAAATTCAATGTCTACATTTTTAAATATTCTTCGAAAATTTCTGATCTGAGAGCGTGATAGTTTTTGTATTTCTAATTCCAGTAAAACAAAATAAATAATTTTTATTTTTATGTTAAATTCATTTAGTCAACAAAAATGTAAATATTTGAAACAAAAACAAATGCAATGTTGTTTACAATGTCACACAAAACATCAAATCACGTTCACGCAAAACAAAAGAAAATAGATTTTTTAATGGAATTTTTGAACAATTTTGAAACAGCTTTTTATATAATTATTTTTTTTTTTTTATATAACCGAGTTTTAAAATGTTCTGATTTGCACCGGCAACGCCGGGTTATGATGCTAGTTGACGTTAAATGATAAAGCCCCTAATCCTAGAAAGCAAAATTTTGAAGACGCTAAAACAATCAAATAAATTTGTTTTTCATCAAAACCATATGGCTCGATTGATAAGAAATGTCTCCAAACAGATAATAAATGTTTTCGATTATGTAAATAATCATAAATTGACATAATTTTGTTTACTGTGTCATTATTTAGATAATGAAAGAGCAAAATAAACGGACTCAATTTATTTCTCTTCAAAATTACTCAGGTGAATATTAAGTGCTGTCTCGAATTCTATAAAACAAATTCGAGATCAAATAAAATAATGAAACTGGAATCAAAATGAAATTAATCTTTTCACCATCAAATCTACGAATTTTTATTCATAAGTAAAACCTCAATTCCTATAAAACAAGTTTTATCTCACGTAGAATGATAAAACTAAGATGAAATATCTCAATATTATTTTTATTCAGAACTAGCAGTATAGACCGGCGTTGCTCGGGTGTAATGAAAGCTTTAAAACTAATCCATGGTCTTGGAGCTCAGAAACCGTAGACTGAAAGAAAAATGAATGGATGTAAGTCAAAATTTGATTTCCTGGTTTCTATATCAAATAAGTTTTTTTCGTCGTAAACTGAATTTTGAAGGCTAAATAAGTCCTCTGAGTAAATGGTATCATGACTGAGCCTAAGAACTACAATTATACCTACTTAGAGCCAAATCGGAAGCAAAAACTAAAAAATGGCTGAAAAAATACAGACATGCAGGCAGATAAACAGACACACACACAAACATCTTGGCTTTTATATATATTATCGATTTTCTGCACTATTGTAAAAACTACCAACTTGTAAAAACTACCAACTTGAAACTTCTGAATATCGTTTCTTATGTTTTTATCTATGAGTGTATCAAATTTGATTAAAATCGAACCACTCCTTCTATAACCTGATTTTTTCGATTATAGATTTTCGATATTTATTGGGGGTACCTTGACACAAAACCTAGCTAAGAACACTCACAGGCGCTTATAGTACAACTGTGTAAATTTTCAAGAAAATCAGTTCAGCTGTTTCGGAGTCTATAGGTAACGGACACACACACACACACACACAGACACACACACAAAGTTTCATTTATAAATAAGTTTAGATCATGAGAGTTGATATATAAGTAAGGTTCAGTCAAACAAAATTAAGATCAAATGAGATGAAACAGGGATCAAGATAGAATAAATTTAGTTTCTCTTTAGAATAAGAAATATTGGTATATAAGTGAGGTTCTAATCCTATAAAATAAGATTTAAATAAAGAAAGAAGAATGGAATTGAGATAAAAATAAAGCTAATTTATTTCTTCAAACTTACATTTGTTAATTTATAAGTCAGTCAGTTAAGTGCCATATGTGATACACGCTTGGGCGATCATGTTTCGAAAGAGACATGACTGACTGGGCAGAAGATTATCCCGCAGTAGGTTGCCATTGCTTTATGCGGTAGACTGGTTGCCGACCAAGGCTATAGAACCCAGTCTGTCCTGCTATTTAACCCATAACTGGAAGGAAGAGACGGATTAATACCTTTCCCAAGGGTATTTTGCGCGTAAGTGAATACAATGGATTCAACTGGAATTCGAACTCGGCTCCCCAGTTTCTCGTTCCGAGCCGATATCCACTGTACCACAACGCACAAGGTTTCAAATTCTATAAAATAAGATTCAGATCAAAGTGAAATATGAAATTGGGAACAAAGAAGTTAATTTATTTCTCAACATAATTACGAATGTTGATTTATTAGCAAGACTTATCTAAACTTATTTATAAATGGAACTTTGTCTGTCTGTCTGTCTGTCTGTCTGTCTGTCTGTCTGTGTGTGTGTGTGTGTGTGTGTGTGTGTCCGTGACCTATAGACTCCAAAACGGCTGAACCGATTTTCTTGAAAATTTACACGGTTGTACTATAAGCGTCTGCTAGTGTTCTTCGCTAGGTTTTGTGTTGAGGTACACCCGATCAATGTCGAAAATTAATAATTGAAAAATCGGGTTATAGAAGGAGTGTTCCGATTTTAATCAAATTCGATACACTCATAGACAAAGACATAAGAAACAATTTTCAGAAGTTTCAAGGTTGCAGTTCTTACAATAGTGAAGAAAATTTGATATCGATACCAGGAAATCAAAATTTGACTTACATCCATTCATTTTTCTTTCAGTCTACAGTTTCGCTTTAACTAGAGACACCTATTGCTTTTTAGTCTTTCATGCCAACGTCCAAAGAGTCTGAGCTCCAGGACAATGGATTAGTTTTAAAGCTTTCATTACACCCGAGCAACGCCGGGCTATACTTCTAGTAATTCTATAGAACAAAATTTCAGATCAAATAGAATCATCAAACTGTGATTAAAATGGAGTCACTTTATTTTTCTAAATTTACAAATATATAATTAATGTCTCAAATCCTCTAAAATGGATCATTAAGCGTTGCGTACCTATATATGCATTGGTTCCTCCCAATTTTCCCCCCACTTTCACAAAAATACACCAATATACGCAGCCCTAAATATAGCCAATTTTTAAAATAAATTAATCAGTTTGTCTGACGATCGCAAGAGCGTGAAACCCAGGGTTACAAACTCACACCTATCTATTTGAATATATACAAAAAATCTATGCAAGAGCCAACGAAAGTAGAGCTTTGTTGCTCTACTTTCGTATTGAGCACTTTAGTGTTAGGGTTTTCGTCTTGGGTTTTTTTTCTTTCCTACGAGTATTTGACTGTTTGTTCATGCACCTTCGTTTGTTTCTTTTTTTACTTCCCCTCCTTTTCCCCCACCCCGAGTTCGTCCTCGGTGGTTTATTCAAGACGAACTTAAATATCGTAAAACTATTACTAGTATTAGCAGAATTATTTATGTTACTATTAATATTGTTATAATTATTATAGTTATTATTATTTGAATATATATATATATATATATATATATATATATATATATATATATAAACAGTTTATTTCTATAAATTTTGTTTACATGTTATTTTCTACATTACTTGACTAGCATCATAGCCCGGAGTTGCCCGGGCAACTCAGAACATTTTAATGTCTTCAGCAGATGAAACAAATACGTTTAAATTCGCTGCAGATACTTAAAATATAATCTATATTTATAAAAAGCAATCTGTGAGTCTGTGTGCGACTGTTCCCTATGCACGCCTACATTTTTTAATATTTCCTTTGTTTCAAATTAACGGGGGAAAATATTCACATTTTTTTGTTGACTAAATAAATTTTTAAAACGTGGGAATAAAAATTAAATATAAAGACTCATTTTTTGTTTAATAAAAAAAATATTTTAGTCGAGTTTGACACGTGTGATTTGATTTCTGTGACGTAATCTAGCAACCATCTTAGAACTTAGGTGTTTCACGGAGCAAATGTAAACAATCTGCACCATTGGTCAAAAAGTGCGAAAGGGGAAATTGCTGAACTTAAACTCCAAATGTATGTGTCGACCTGGCTTCCCTGTAGATATGTGTCCCTAGAAAGTTTGAATGGTGTAGCTTAAAAAATGTAGGCGTGCATAGGGAACAGTCACACACAGACTCACAGATTGCCTTTTATATATAGAGATATACACTATTGTGTAGTACCAAATGGTAGGAGACTCAAACTATCAAACAACACATGTGCGTTGATAGAAAAATGATCTTTCTTTCTTTCTTTCTTTCTTTCTTTCTTTCCACTCTCATGAATTATTTTGTTCTCTTCAGACTTTCTTCTTTTTTCTTTTTTCTTTCTTTTTTCTTTTTTCTTTTTCTTTCTACCCTATGTATTAATACTTAGTCTTGAATTTTTTAACAAAAAATTTTCTTTATTTATTTCTACTTTAATATTTTCTTTATTTATTTCTACTTTAAAATTTTCTTTATTTATTTCTACTTTAATATTTTCTTTTTCTTTATTATTTTTTATTCCTTTTTTTCTAAATGAATTCTTTCTTTTCATTCTTTTTTTCTTTCTTTTTTCAACTTTTATGCCTTTTTTCTATCTTTGTTTCTCTGGTTTCTATATTTCTAGTCTGAAATATTCGTCTTTTTATTCCTTCTTTCTTTCTTTCTTTCTTTCTTTCTTTCTTTCTTTCTGTTTTTCTTTCTTTCTTTCTTTCTACCTAATGCATTCATTTTTTCTTTATTCTTTCAACAGATTCATTATTAATTTTTCTTTATTCTTTTTTCAACTCTCATGTATATTTCTTTTTTTCTTTCTTCTTTTTTCTATTTTTCATTCTTTCTTTCTTTCTTTTTATCTAATGTATTCATTCTTTAATTTTTTCTTTCAACAGATTCATCATTAATTTTCAATTATTCTTGTTTCTACTCTCGTGTATTTTTCTTCTTTCTTATTCTTTTTCTATTTTTCTTTCTTTCTTTATTTCTTTCTTTCTTTCTACCTAACGTATTCGTTCTTTTCTTTATTCTTTCAACAGATTCATTATTAATTTTTGATTATTCTTTCTTTCCACTTTTATGTGTTCTTTTTTCTTCATTTTCTTTCATTTTCTCTTTCATTCTTTTTACTGTTTTTTCCTACTTTTTCATCTTTTTTGCTTGCAATTCTTATATTTTCTTTCTTTCTTTATGGCTTTCATTCTTTCTACCCTGATAAATTATCTATTTTTCATCTTTTCTTTTCTTTTTCCTTTTTTTCTCTCGCTGTCTCTTGATATCTTTATTTATTCCTACCCTTGCATAATTTTACTTTCCTTCTTTTGAATCCCAAGTAGATTCTTTTCCTGTTAATTCTTTCCTATTGTCCCGATTGATACCAATTCTGTCATTGTCCAAAAAAAAAAGTAAAACAATAAAGATATACACTAGGGCAAAAATCAATTTCTCCCTGAATGCAGAAGGCAGGAAGGTAGTTTTTCGCGGCCTCTCCAACGCATGCGCACTATTCATAGCTAGGCTTATGGCGTCGGATTGCATGGCCGCTAATTGGTGTCGATATAACTTTGTGTTACAATTAGATCGGTTCAAATAACGCTTTCATTACAGCGGTTGGTTCTTCTTTTAAAAAAGATGTTAAAGCCACATTTGTCATTGACCAAGGAGCTTTATATTTCTCAAAGATGACAATTTCTCTTCAGGCAGATCAATAACTTGAAATCTTCAAGCTATCGTGCGTCCCATGGCTTAAATGATTGGTCTGTTTTCGATTAGATTAAGAAAAGCGAGATACTTTTACGTAAGCGGTTTCGTAAAAGTTCTGACTGCACAGAAATATGGAAAAATTAATTTCCATTGTTTCTTGTATACTAGAAAAGAGACATGGAAGAGAATCAAAGAGGACAGTATATATATATATATATATATATATATTGTCATCCGCAGGCAGATCTGTTTCGCTGTATCACAGATCATCAGTACGGTTAGACTCCGATTGCTTCCTAACTCAAGCTAGAAACCCGAACGAACTGGCGTCAGTCGGCGACTCTAACCCTGAGCCACAGGGCGTTCGGTGGAGGCAGTCTTTTTTAGCGCATATCATATTACGCGCCCAGCAGTCAGTGTGCTTCAATTCATTTTTAATGAATGAGCGATGCGTTCACGCTAAAGTGGCTACTGTTTTTCAAAGTCTACCCCTCCTCCAGAGTGCTCAATCAGGGTGTGAGAGCGTAAACATATATATATATATATATATATATATATATATATATATATATATATATGTGTGTGTGTGTGTGTGTGTGTGTGTGTTGTGTGTGTGTGTATTTCTGCAGAATTTTTTCATTGATGCAGGTTTCATTAAATAATATAGACAAGTTTTGTTGATTTATTTTATGTAAATTTTGTATAACGTCTGATTAGCTTAATAGCTTTATCGTTGAAAGAGGAAAGAAAATCAAAATATTGATGCATATCTTTTATTTAATCCTTTCTGAGCTTTCGGCTTACATCAGCCGTTATCAAAGATGACAATTGGGTTGGTTGTAATAAACAGTTCGTGGACAAACTATAGTAGTAGTCGTCTATTTTGTTTGTATAATTGGAGAACACGTGCGGGCGTGCTGGAAGCGAAAGTCGCACTACAGCTTCTGGCGTCTCACATGACCCCGTGGGAGTGGAGGCGAGAAGTATTAAGTATGGAAAGCCATTTGGATAACCTATATATATATATATATATATATATATATATATATATATAAATTTACGCTCACACACCCTGGAAGAATGGTAGACTTTGAAAAAACAGTAGCTACTCTAGCATCTACGTATCACTCATTCAGTCATTCAGTAATGAATTAGAGCACCCTAATTACTCATGTATGATGCATCATATGCTAAAAGTCTGCCTCCTTCTCCCGAGCGCCCATTTCGGTCGGGTTTCAGTCTTAGCTAAAAGCAATAGGATGTCTAACCGTACTGGTGGCTGTGATACAGCGAAACAGATCTGTCTGCGGATAACTATATATATATATATGAATTTTTAAGTGAAAAGAGAGATTTGATCAAATAGATTATGCATTTCGCCGATTTAAAACTTCGTCAGATCCAAAACGGAAGATATAAAAGCCTGAATGTCTGTATTCGTTGGTGTTTAAATAAAATATATGTTTGATGAAATATTTTCTCTCTTTCCATGCAAAAAGAACAACTCAACATGGTGTAATGCTTAGCAAGCTTATCTCTCTAGAACCTATTGCAACTGAGTAGTCACTTCGACCTTCATTGGGTAAACAAAATTTTCGGCTTTATCCCATATCTACTCGGCGCTTAGTAAAAATCAACTTTTATTTCATGCAACAATTTCAATGTATGAAACTTTGTCAGGATTTTAATATCCGATTTAAATTAACGCTAATAAGTCTGCCTCCTTCTACCGAGCGCTCATAGCTCAGCGGTAGAATTCTCACTGACGCCAATTCGGTCGGGTTTCGATCCTGGGTAAAAAGCAATCGGATGTCTAACTGTACTGATGAGCTGTGATACAGCGAAACAGATCTGTATGTGGATGACTATATATATATTGTGGGGAATTACCTGCAGGCTAATATGAACTCTACCGGACTGCATAAATACCGAGAGTTATCGACTTTCGGGGATAGTAAAATTGATGTGGCCCTGGGGAAAAGTTCACAGGAAAGACTCGGACACGGTATACGATTGGAATCAATATTGCATTTCAAAAGAGAAAGTGTGCAGAGGAAATAGAGTAAAATAGTACTTAGCGCAGAAATGGGGTATTAACAAATGAGAATCGTAGCTGCTGCTACTTACTACTACCCCCCACCCCACCCCCACGCTCGGTGATTAAATTCGATTTTTATAGTTGCTGTCGAGAGAAAATTCAGTTCAGCTTTTGAGCAGTTTTCCTTTTATTTTACTTCTTTTTTTTTTTGCCCTCAGTGATCATGTTTTTATCTTCAATAGCGCATGCAACTTTTGTCTTTCAGGCTCTTCCAATATTTGCGCAATTCTCTGCCTTGCCATACTGACGAATATTTCACCCAATGTTTAGATATTTCTAAATTTCTCACAATCTCTATATGAAAGTATAGTGGCAATAGAAGGCTGAGAAGATAATGAATGCCTTGGAATTTGGGAGCGTGTAAGTAAGGAATGTCTTTGATGTATTCGCTTCTTAGGTCAGTAAATAATTTTTGAGGCAGAGAAGAAGGAAAGAGGTAGGTAGGCGAGCGTAGTAAGCCGCTTGACTTAGGTCAAGGGAGATACTAATTACTCTCTTCTCCTCGAGTCAGTCTGCCTGTCTATGCTTTCTGTATCCGATTTTTATATCTTACTTTTTGGATCACAGCAGATCATCTGGAATTTCACACTTGTATTTGGTTCTGGGTTCCCATTGGCTGATAAATAAAATTCGCGTAGGCTCGCGAAGTGGAAATTTAATATTTAATTAACTTTTAGTTTTCAACAAAAACATCTGCACGGAGCCGGCGGCGCAGCGACGACTTTTGGTCATTTGCTTTTTAGTCGTGAAAGTGCAAACATCTGATCCAGCGCTTTTGCTCGGTATCAGCACAAAAGAAAGGCAAAACTATTTGTAAGGAAAAATGCATTTGATTTCTTGAGAATAAGTGGCGGTCATAAATCATGTGGGTAACGCTATGAGTAAGGAATGTCTTTGATGTTGTTGCTACTTAGACCAGTAAGTAGTTTTGAGGCAGGGAAGAAGGAAAGAGGTAAGGGAGGCGAGCGTAGTAAGCCGCTTGACTTCTATCAAGGGTGATACTAATTACTCTCTTCTCCCCGAGTCGGTCTGTCTGTCTATGCTTTCTGTATCCGCTTTTTATATCTTCTTTTTGGATCACAGCAGCTCATTTGGGATTTCACACTTGTATTTGGTTCTGGGCTTCCCATTGGCTGATAAATAAAATTCGCGTAGGCTCGCGAACTGGAAATTTAACATTTAATTAATTTTTATTTTTCAACAGGAACATCTGCGCGGAGCCGGCGGCGCAGCAACGACTTTTGGACATTTACTTTTTGGTCGTGAAAGCGCAAACATCCGGTCCATCGCTTTTGCTCGGTATTTTTGTATTTTAAATCATATGACCCCAAGCAAAGCGGTAATGCCACTGAAGCGCAGGGAGCTACGTAAGAATGAAAAGATTGGAAAAGAGAAAGCCGGGAACCACATCCTAAAGAGGGAAGAAGGGATTAGCTTCTACACCTGTTCAATAGACGTGGGTGGAGTGTGAACCGAGCGATAGTTTAGTCTATCTCCTCCAATTGAGGAAAGAAAAAAAATGAAAGAGAAGAGTGAAAAGATTGGAAAAGAGGAAGCCGGAAAGCACATCCTAAACAGGGAACAAGGGATGAGCCTCTACACCTGTTCAATAGACGTGGGTTGAGTGTGAACCGGGCGATAGTTTAGTCTATCTACTCCAATTGAGGAAAAAAAAATGAAAGAAAAGAGTGAAAAGATGGGAAAAGAGAAAGCCGGAAACCACATCCTAAACAGGGAAAAAAGGATGAGCCTCTCAGTATATTACAATTTTCATTCACCCTGATAACACCCGTGATTTTCTCTACAAAAAAAATTGTTTTGTAAGAAAACAAAATTAAATGATCACCTGTTGTAATATAGTCTTAACTTCTTTTTTTATGTGTCCTGTCCCTTCAGGATGTAGGCGATTCATAGCTTTCCACGTCTCCTTATCCCTGATGGCTCTTAGTACGCCTTCTCCTGTTACACCATGCAACCCTCGTTCCATCATCCACCAGATTAGGTCCTTCAAATATGTTATCCGTTGCTTTCCCCTGTCCCTTTTCCCCTCTGCCTGGCCTGTTAGTATCAGGTTCTTCAAACTCTCCTTCCTCATTGCATGTCCCAGAAACGTCAGCTGTCTTTTCCTGATGCTCAGTATTAATTTCCTTTTCGTTTCCATCCTTTCCAAAACTTCACCATTGCTCACATGCTCGATCCATGATATTCGCAGCATTATTCAGTAGAACCACATTTAATTGGTAAATATAAATCATTTTAGTCATTTATCTTGGCTACTAAATGACTTTAAACACTTTTTCTTTTTCATTTATGCGCCCTGTCTCTTCAGGACGTAGGCGATAATGGTTCTCCACGCGTCCCTATCCCTTGTGGCTCTTAGTATGTTTGCTTCTGTTACACCTCGAAACCCCCGTTCCGTCATCCACCTGATCAGGCCCTGCAAATATGTTATCCGCTGCCTTCCTCTGTTTCCTTTTCCTTCTATCTGGCCTGTCAGTATCGGGTTCTCCAAGCCCTCTTTCCTCATTGCATGTCACAGGAACTTCAGTTGTCTCTTCCTGATGCTCAGTATTAATTTCCTTTTTGTTGCCATTCTTTCTAACACCTCATCGTTGCTTGCATGCTCAGTTCACGATATCCGCAGCATCCTTCTGTAGAACCACTTTTCCGCTACTTCCAGTTTTGTCCTCATTTTCGATGATATTGTCCAGTACTCACTGCCGTATGGAAGAACTGACATCATATAGCAGTCTAGCACTCTTTTCTTCGTTTCTAGTGAATTTTTCCTTTGTGTTAGTATTTTGCTCAGCTTCTGGAACGCGTCGTTTGCCATGCCAATTCGCCTTCGGATCTCTGTGTCGCACTTTCCATCTCCTGTTAGAACACTTCCCAGGTATTTGAATTTTTTGCACCCGCTTAATTTTAGTATCCCTCACCTGTATTTGGCATTTTGGGCTGCTCTTTTTACTGATAAGCATGCATTCAGTTTTCTTAAAGTTTATTTGTAGTCCTTTTTTTGTCACTCTCTTCAGCTACCTTCTGCAGGAGGTCTTGTAGTTTCCTTTCCTTGTCTGCTATCAAACTGTATCATTTGCGTACCTTATGTTGCTCAAATTGTGAGCTCCGATGACAAATCCTGGCATGACATCTGGGGTCCTCAGTATAGTCTCGCTGTATAAGTTGGATAGTTCCGGTGAAAAGACCTATTCTTGTTTTACGCCACTTTCTATCTCTGTAAATTTGCTGAAATCTTTACTCGTCCGTATGCAGGCAGTTTGTGCCCATAACTTTTTATTCTCGCAAATACTAAGGCTGGGAATTTGATGAAAACACCAAATTATGTCACAATGTTTCTTTATCTAACATTTGTAAAATATGTTTTGCTACTTACTTTCACGGATGTGCCTTGTTGTGCATTGGATATCGGCTCGGAACGAGAAATCGGGGAGCCGAGTTCAAATTCCAGCTGAATTCATTGCATTCACTTACGCGCAAAGAAAGGTATTAATCCTTCCAGTTATGGGTTAAATAATAGGATAGATTGGGTTTTGTAGCAACCAGTCTACCGCAGAAAGCAATGGTAACCTACTGCGGGATAATCTTCTGCTCAGTCAGTCAAGTCTCTTTCGAGACATGATCGCCTAAAGCGTGTATCACGTATGGCACTTAACTGACTGACTAAATATAGTAGTTGGAAACTAATTGAAACTTCAACTCGGCATAAAGTGGGGGATCGGTTTTCTATAGTTATGAAGTAATAAACTGATCCCTCACTAATTATACTTAATATAATAATGTAATATAATCTCTATCTTCACCCTTCAGCTACGAGTTAAATAATAAGAAAGATTGGGTTCTATAGCCTTGGCTGGCAACCAGTCTACCGCAGAAAGCAATGGCAACCTACTGCGGGAAAATCTTCTGCCCAGTCAGTCATGTCTCTTTCGAGACATGATCGCCCAAGCGTGTATCACGTATGGCACTTAACTAACTGACTGAATATAATAGTGGAAATCATGATTGAGGTTTCTACTGGGCATAAAGTGGGGGATCAGTTTTATATTGTTATGAAGTAATAAACTGATCCCCTACTAATTACTACTTAACTACTTACATCTTTCCCCCTCTAGCTATGAGTCAAGTAACAGGACAGATTGGGTTCTATAGGCTTGGTCGGCAACCAGTATACCGCAGAAAGCAATGACAACTTCCTGCAGGATAATCTTCTGCCCAGTCAGTCATGTCTCTTTCGAGACATGATCGCCCAAGCGTGTATCACGTATGGCACTTAACTGACTGACTAGACCGGCACCGTTTACTTACTTCTCTGACAGCTATAATGTCCAAAAAATGAGATACAAATCAATTAATATCTTCTGTCTTCTTGAATTCCATTACTTCTTACCCTTTCTTCATTACCCATTGTACCCAGTCTTTTCTCTCTCTGTGACTCACTACTTGCACGGTCCCGCTTTGTTTGAGGTGAAATGGTCAAAAAAGGACACGGGGATTCATGGGAGAGGGATAAAAATGGAAACAATAAAGAGATGTATTTTATTATTAAGTAGTAATTACTGGGGGATCAGTTTATTACTTTATAATAATAGAAAACCTATCCCCCACTTTATGCCCAGTATAATTTTTAATTATGTTTCCAACTATTATATTCAGTCAGTCAGTTAAGTGCCATACGTGATACACGCTTTGGGCGATCATGTCTCGAAAGAGACATGACTGACTGAGCAGAAGATTATCCCGCAGTAGGTAGCCATTGCTTTCTGCGGTAGACTGGTTGCCAGCCAAGACTATAGAGTCCAGTCTGTCCTGTTATTTAACCCATAACTGGAGGGAAGAGAAGAATTGATACCAGTCTAGTAAAACGCTTAAATTCACCTGGGTAGGTGTTATGGTACCCTCCTACGAGGAATGAACCCTTCCTCTTGCTATATACCTGCGTGACTTCGAAGGAGCAGAGTAGAGGATTTGAAAGCAGTCAAGTACAGTCGTTACGGAACAGTCAAGTACATTAGTTAACGACAGCTATTAGTCAAGCAGCGTAATAATACCTTCGGACTTACTTATTTCTATACTAGCTGTATAGCCCGGTGTTGCTCGGGTATAATGAAAGCTTTAAAACTAATCCATGGTCCTGGAGCTCAGACTCTTTGGAAGTTGGCACGAACGACTAAAAAGCAATAGTTGTTTCCAGGTAAATCGAAACCGTAGACTGAAAGAAAAATGAATGGATGTATGTCAAAATTTTGATTTTCTGGTATCGAAATCAAATTTTCTGCACTATTGTAAGAACTGCAACCTTGAAACTTCTGAATATCGTTTCTTATGTCTTTGTTTATGAGTGTATCAAATTTGATTAAAATCAGACCACTCCTTCTATAACCCGATTTTTTCGATTATCGATTTTCGATATTTATCGGGGGTACTTCGACACAAAACCTAGCTAAGAATACTAGCAGACACTTATAGTACAACTGTGTAAATTTTCAAGAAAATCGGTTCAGCCGTTTCGGAGTCTATAGGTAACGGACACACACACACACAGACACACACACACACACTGACAAAGTCCCATTTATACATAAGTTTAGATAGATTACTTACTATTAACACTTCTTCTGGTTATCTTGTTTTCTTGTTATACTAATAAACTGTTTTGAACCTACCTTCATGTTTTGCGTGTTACTTCCGGTTCCGGCACAAACCGGTCGCTACAACTTTGAGGCGAAGTTACGTCAGAACTACGCAACAAAATGGCGACAAAGATCCACAACAGTACGGCACCAGTGAAAAAAGCTCGTCGGAAGAGTTGCCATGAAAATAATTGAAAGAAAGATTTTTCTCTTTCAATGTCCAATGAATCAACGTTTCTACTCAGTTTTTAGTTTGTTATTCCCTGTCGACAATATCTTCAAAGATGAAGGAAAAACTTGAAGCATTTGAAATGTGGTTCTACAGAAGGATGCTGCGAATATCATGGATCGAGCATGTGAGCAATAATGAGGTTTTAGAAAGGATGGAAACGAAAAGGAAATTAATACTGAGCATCAGGAAAAGACAGATACAGTTCCTGGGACATGCAATGAGGAAGGAGGGCTTGGAGAATCTGATACTAACAGGTCAGATAGAGGGGGGAAAGAAGACAGGGGAAAACAGCGGATAACATATTTAAGGACATAATCAGGTGGGTGACGGAACGAGGGTTGCATGGTGTAACTTGAGGAAGTCTGTTAAGAGCCACCAGGGATAGGGAGACGTGGAAGGCTATGATCGCCTACGTCCTGAAAGGACAAGGCACATAGAAGAAGAAGAAGAAGAAGAAGAAGTAAACTCGCTGTATTAACGTGGATACATTAGGTTACAATGTTCTTAAAGTGCAAAATGTCTGTCTTGTAAATCAACGTTGAAAATATTTGGGAAATATTATAACAAAAGACGGAAAGTGCGACACAGATATCCGAAGGTAAAATTGGCATGGCGAAGGAAGCATTCCAGAAGTTGAGTAAGATATTAAGAAACAGGACAACTTCGCTAGGAACAAGGAAGAGAGTGCTGAATTTTTTACGTGCTGTACGTTCTTCAATATGGCAGTGAATGCTGGACAATATCATCGAAGATTAAGGAAAAACTTGAAGCAACTGAAATGTGGTTCTACGGAGGGACGCTACGGGTATCATGGATGAAGCATGTGAGCAATGATGAGGTTTTGGAAAGGATGGAAACGAAAAGGAAATTAATAATGAGCATCGGGAAAAGACAGATAAAGTTCCTGGGACATGCAATGAGGAAGGAGGGCTTGGAGAATCTGATACTAACAGGCCAGATAGAGGGGGGAAAGAGGACAGGGGAAAACAGCGGATAACATATTTAAGGACCTGAGCAGGTGGGTGACGGAACGAGGGTTGCGTGATGTAACAGGAAAAAGCGTGCTAAGATATCGTGCTCGGAAGAGAAATCGGTGAGCCGAGTTCGTATACCAGTTGAATATCCTGCACTCACTTAAGCATTGGTACACTTGGGAAAGGTATTAATCCGTCCCTTTCCTCCAGTTATGGGTTAAATAACAAGGGTAGGATTTGGGGACCCTGCCCTTAAAACAAATCCCAATGAATCTTGATACTCGAAAAGAAAAAGTATTACTATATAAAAAAAACTTATATAAACAACAATAAATTGTTGAAAGAAAAGGGTATTACCAGCAATAAATAAATAAAGTTTAGTTGGCAATAAATGGCCCGCCGAGGTTGATATGCCATGAAAACAAAACCAACCAACCAACCAACCTAAATATTTAAAACCATAATTAAAATAAACTTTGAGAAATCAGAAAAACTAAAGAAAATCTAAAATTAAAAAATACCTAACAATTATTACTTTTCGTCAAAATGCTTCAAAGTGAAAAAAAAGAAATCAACTGAAGTGAAATGGATGAAATTATGACGTGTAGGTTTGAAACTGTTACTGAAAATTGTACCACAAACGAACCACACACACACATCAAACAAAAACGAAACACATAGACACATACATACGAGTACAAATAGCTGCAAACATATACACTTACGTATGATAGGATAAGAACATAACCCATTGAAAGATTCCAGCAACTTACATAGGGTAGGTGGCAGGGGTAAGCGATGGGGGGTCGCTGCTGGAGGAATGAAACAGAAAGCCGACTGAGACAACATTGTCCCTTTGAAGGTGTCCCCGCCTAATGTCTGTCGCCAGTCGATCGGTCAAATCGGATATCAGTTTTTGGTTTATATTTATTTTTTTATTTTTTACGCAGAAATGGAGGTGATTGGGTTTTGATCGTGTTTTTGCGGTCATAGTATTCAAATTCGGTTGGGTTGGTCAGAGGAAGATAATAGTAGGACTTTTGTTGAATTCGAAACTCTCGTCTCTCATTTTAAAATCAGAGTCATAGGTAATCAGGCTCACGGGCTGGTCAAAATACCTTCGCGGGCCGGATCCGGCCTGCGGGCCGTAAGTTGCCGACCCTTGCAATAATGTATTTCCATCTCATATCAGCCGAGAATGGTAGCCCAAGAAGGCGCAACGGATCACTTTCCTGGAGTTCAGCATCAGCCATGGGAACATAGAATGTAGAAAGGGGTCTTCAGGATGATTATAAAATGAGGATAATTAAAACGATGTCTTATGCCAGCCATGGCTGGTGACCAATAATTATTTCAAACAATATTGTCATGTCTCCGTTTGAACAATCAATTAAATAACGTCTGGTGGCAATATTGACCCTGACCGAACATTATGGTGAATGATCATTAAAATTGCCATTGCATTCTTTCCACGACTTATGATCAAATGGATGATGTCTTCTGCCAACAGGAACCGTGTCCATTCAAAATCTAGAGTGATAATTAATATCGATATTGAACTTTTCTACAAAGGCGTTCAATTAGATGACGTCTGTTGCTCATAAATTCTGCCAAAAACAATTATTTCAAACGTTGATTAACATCACAAGTTTCTTCTTTCTTCCTTTTTATTATTATTAGCTGAACCCATGAAATTTCCACGGAAGGATAATTATGATTTCCTGGAAAAATTTTAGTGCATCATCCTACAAATGATAGTAACGTCTTCAAACATAAAGGTGTTGGATAATAAAATAACGATAACACAGAGTGTAATTTTATTAAAATATCTATAAATGTAATGTCCATAGAAGCTACTTTACTCTATTCTTATATTATATTAAGCGGCGTATGCACAGACCATAACCAAAATACTGTACGCTATTTTGTAAAAGATTTTGAAAGAGAAAATTTTTTTACTGAAAAATCATGGCTCCTGTGTCAATTGCAAACAGAAAAGACCAATTGAGTAATGGCTAAGAATGTAGAAACCAGAAATTTCTTTATTAGATCGCGAGATACGACAACAAACCTTCCTATTTTGACTATGTTGTTGATTACGCAAACATATACACACACAAAATTACTGCTACAACCACCAGCTTAAGCTGCTACTGATACTGTAATGCCATAGGCTCTCTTTTCCTACTATCTCACTCTTTACTATCCTTCCGTTTGGCAAAGGTGAGCGAAAGGCTGAGGAGAGATAGAGGGAAGGAAAAGCTCGTGTAGAGAGGAAGTGTGTTATCTTTCTTCAGTGGCGTAACGGACGGAGGAACTAAGTAACTAACTAAGGAAGGAACAAGCAGAATTATTATATGATTCTGTTCGGCAAAGGTGAGAGAAAGGCTGAGGAGAGTAGCGTTTATAGATTATAAAAAGATAGAGGGGAAGGAAAAGCTCGTGTAGAGAGTAAGTGTGTTATCTTTCTTCAGTGGCGTAACGGACGGAGGAACTAAGTAACTAACTAAGGAAGGAACAAGCAGAATTATTATATGATTCTGTTCGGCAAAGGTGAGGGAAAGGCTGAGGAGAGTAGCATTTATAGATTATAAAAAGATAGAGGGGAAGGAAAAGCTCGTGTAGAGAGTAAGTGTGTTATCTTTCTTCAGTGGTGTAACGGACGGAGGAACTAAGTAACTAACTAAGGAAGGAACAAGCAGAATTATTATATAGATTTTTTGGAAGGTGATTGACTAAATTTATATCACATTTATGTCTACTAAAACCTCCTACCGAATGTAGCTGAAGAGAGTGACAAGAAAGGAGTACAAATAAACTGCAAAAAAACCGAATGCATGGTCATCAGCAAAAAAAAAAGCAGCCCAATCTGCCAAATACAGGTGGGGAATACTAAAATCAAGCAGGTAAAAAAATTTAAATACCTGGGAAGCGTTATAACAGAAGACGGAAAGTGCGACACACAGATCCGAAGGCAAAATTGGCATGGCGAAGGAAGCATTCCAGAAGTTAAGCAAAATATTAAGAAACAGGACAATTTCTTTTCAAGAGCTGATCCAGACTAGATAAAAAGGTGCTGGAAACAAAGTTAAACGGGGGAGTTTGAGAATGTTGTAGATTGTCTGAGTGGGTGAATAATTTCCTGAAGAAGTGTATTTTTATGAAACAGCAAAAATAAATATGCAAACGACTAGCAAAAGAAAAATAGACATTCAGTCAGTCAGTTATACATGATAGACGCTCAGGCGATCATGTTTCGAAAGAGACATGACTGACTGGGCAGAAGATTATCCCGCAGTAGGTTGCCATTGCATTCTGTGGTAGACAGGTTGCCGACCAAGGCTATAGAACCCAATCTCTCCTGCTATTTAACCCATAACTGGAAGGAATAGACGGATTAATACCTTTCCCAAGGTTATTTACGCGTAAGCGAAAGCAATGAATTCAGCTGGAATTCGAACTCGGCTCCCCGACTTCTCGTTCTGAGCCGACATCCAATGCACCAGAAAAATATTTGATTGTTGTCAAAAATTAGAATGCGGGCAAAATTCTCAATGTCAGGAAAATATTTCAGCGTAGTCAGGATCAGATAATGTGAGCTTTGGAATTATGTAAACAGTGTGTCAAAATATGACGTAATCACTTATGTAAGAGACAGAAATTAGTAGTAGTAAGTCATCGGTCGAGTGTTTAGTTTGGAACCCAGACCGAGAAAGACAAAGGGAAAGCCACCGACGAGCGCGGCGTCTGGTCCCTTGATGCTTGTGTGCTGTCACCTTCGAACATATCTTCTACTCCAAGACACGTCACCTTATATGCGAATAAAGGATATGCAGCCCACATTCGTTTAATATATACGAGTTACGGTCGTCAATTTATTAAGTGAGAATATCGTTTTTAATCAGCGTGAAAAAGGCAAGCGATTTTATAAGAGAGAAGATAACAAGTTTTGGAACCCCGTCGTCGAATTAATACTCGTCGTTCCATCGAAGGGTATGCAGCATATATGTTGTTTTGGTTGCAGTTGAAATTTCGTCAGCCTTCACTCCAGATTATACAACACGTTGGACATTTTGGTTTCCTGGTTATACAGTTTACGTCACCCTGGTATACCTCAGGATATCTTTCAAATACATCAAAGCAAAAAAGAATTTCAGGAATAATTAATTACTCAAAGTAATTGGTGAACAAATGTTTCTAGGTTAAGCAGGATACGATTCCAACAGAAAACAGCCCCTTTGTGTCAAACGGAGTCTTAAAAAAGAAAATCAAGATCGGCCCCATCACACAAACTAAACCCGCCGATTGTATTCATCTTTTGTTGAAATCTGTCTTTAATAAACGCTTTCAGCCAGTTCTGATATTTCCTTTGAGCTGATTCCAAAAGAAACCTAGGCTTACGGCCTATCACGTTAAATACACCGGTTCTCGCTCGCTCACCGAAGTTAAGCAACGTTGATCCTGATCAACACTTAGATAGGTGACCGCTTGGGAATACCAGGTGTTTTAAGCGTTTAGTGACAGATGTGCCTACTTACGATCATATCAGTTTGAATACACCGGTTCTCGCACGCTCACCAAAGTTAAGCAACGTTGAGCCTGGTCAATACTTAGATGGGTGACCGCTTGGGAATACCAGGTGCTGTAAGCGTTTAGTGACGGATGTGCCTACTTACGATCATATCAGTTTGAATACACCGGTTCTCGCTCGCTCACCGAAGTTAAGCAACGTTGAGCCTGGTCAATACTTAGATGGGTGACCGCTTGGGAATACCAGGTGCTGTAAGCGTTTAGTGACGGATGTGCTTACTTACGATCATATCAGTTTTAATACACCGGTTCTCGCTCGCTCACCGAAGTTAAGCAACGTTGAGCCTGGTCAATACTTAGATGGGTGACCGCTTGGGAATACCAGGTGCTTTAAGCGTATAGTGAAAGATGTGCGTTGAGGTGCAGTGGATATCGGCTCGGAAAGAGAAATCGGTGAGCCGAGTTCGAATTCCAGTTGAATACCCTGCATTCACTTAACCACTGGTACCCTTAGGAAAGGTATTAATACGTTCCAATCCCTCCAGTTATGGGTTAAATAACAAGGGTAGGACTTGGGGACCCTGCCCTTAAAAAAACAAACCATAATGACTCTTGATACTCGAAAAGAGAAATGTATTACTAGACACAAAAACTCATAAAAAACAACAATAAATTGTTGAAAGAAAAAGGTGCTACCAGCAATAAGTTTAGTTGGCAATAAATGCCGAGGTTGATATGCCATAAAAACAAAACAACCGACCAACCAACAACAAAAGAACCCAAACTGATCCTGATGAGAATAACGTTCATATCGTCCGATTCCTTCCATCCGCGCCTCCCGCACCACCATTCCTACCATGGCTAGCAGCGTCACAAACACCATTCGTTTCATCCCAGAACACGGATGTTTCACAATATCGCACAAGAAACTTTTTAGTATCAGTAAGATGAGATCATTTTGGAGTAGATAGACTAAACTATCGCCCGGATCACACTCCACCCACGTCTATTGAACAGGTGAAGGGGCTCATCCCTTGTTTCCTGTTTAGGATACGGTTTCCGGTTTTCTCTTTTCCAATCTTCTCACTTTTTTTCTTTCTTTTTTTTCAATTGGAGTAGATACACTAAATTATCGCCCGGTTCACACTCCACCCACATCTATTGAGCAGGTGAAGAGGCTCATCCCTTGTTTCCTGTTTAGGATGCGGTTTCCGGTTTTCTCTTTTCCAATCTTTTCACTCCTATGTAGCCCCCTGCACATCAGTGGCGTTTTCGCCTTGCTCGGGGTGATATGATTAAAAAAAAAATTAGTAGCAGTAACTGGGGATATTTTAGTAGCAGTAAGAGGAGATTATTTAGTAGTAGTACCAAAATATAAGGTAGTAGCAGTAACAGGAGACTATGTCGTAGCAGTAAGAGGTGATTATTTAGTAGCAGCAAAAGGTGATTATTTATTAACAGTAAAAGGAGATGATGTATTAAGAGTAACATGACATTTTTAGCAGCAATAACAGGAGATGATGTATAATCTCCTGTTACTGCTATTACAACATCCCTGTTACTGCTACTAAATAATCTCCTGTTACTGCCACTACGTCATCCCCTGTTACTGCTACTAAATAATCTCCTGTTACTGCTACTACGTCATCTCCTGTTACTGCTACTACATTATCTTTTGTTACTGCTACTAAAGAATCCCCTGTTTCTGCTACTAAATAATCTCCTGTTACTGCTACTAAGTAATCTCCTGTTACTGCTACTGAATAATCTCCCGTTACTGTACTACATCATCTCCTGTTACTGCTACTTAATAATCTCCTGTTACTGCTACTAAATAATCACCTATTACTGCTCCGACATCATTTCCTGTTACTGCTACTAAATAATCTCCTGTTACTGCTACATAATAATCCCCTGTTACTGCTACTATATAATCTCCTGTTACTGCTACTATATAATCTCCTCTTACTGCTACTACATCATCCCCTGTTACTGCTACTAAATAATCTCCTGTTACTGCTGCCAAATAATCTTCTTTTACTACTACAATATTATCTCCTCTTACTGCTACTACATCATCCTCTGTTATTGCTACTAAATAATCTCCTGTTACTGCTACTACATCATCCCCTGTTACTGCTACTAAATAATCTCCTATTACAGCTACTACATCATTTCCTGTTACTGCTACTAAATAATCCCCTGTTACTGCTACTAAAAAATTGCTTTTATTGCTTCTACATCATTTCATGTTACTGTTACTACATCATTTGCTTTTACTGATACTGCATGATCTTCTGTTTCCGTTGCTACTCTAGTGGATAAGAAATTAATTAAAATCAACCATCTTCGTCATTTTTATAAAAATTCAGATTGACGTTTGAAATCCTGGTTTTCCCAAATAGAAAAAAGATTGTCCATGTCAAACACAAATTTTCGCAAGTAGGTGTTAAAATGGTTTTTGACTAATGGGGGGGGGCTGTCTACGGTAGAAAGCAATTGCAACCTACTGCCGGATAATCTTCTCCCCAGTCAGTCATGTCTCTTTCGAGACATGATCGCCCAAAGCATGTGTCACGTCTGGCACTTAACTGACTGACTGAATATAATAGTTGGAATCATAATTAAAACTTCTACTGGAATAAAGTGGGGGATCAGTTTTCTATTGTTATAAAGTAATAGACTGATCCCCCACTAATTGTGACTTAATGATATAATACATCTCTTCCCCCTTAAGCTATGAGTCAAATAACAGGAGGGATTGGCTTCTATAATTCCTTAAGTCGTTTACTCTTTTACATTTAAAATGCAAATAAATAAATAATTCTAGCTGGTACCCACGTTAACTCACCTTTATTTTCGATTCGCGGCTTATAAAATCTATTATCCTTATTTAAGACTGGATGGCCGGACGCGTTTACCGACCACCAAAATGGAAAATATTTTTACTTTTTATTGTTATTAAGTTAAGAACTTCAGGAATAACCGAAAGAAATATGGTTATTCTATTCCGAAATTTTAAACAGTTAAACTCTCAAGCCAAGCAACAAAAGAAAAACTGTCGAAAATATTTTCTCTAGATAAAAAGTAACCGACAAGTGATAGAAAAAAAAGGTCTTCAGACATACGACCAGGAATGCGCCTTGATGTCGCTTAATAGTTGGTTCTTACAACGGAGTATTGGGGTTCGATCACTGATTGCTCAAAACAAAATTTGACATCAGGTACAATCAGCAAAATTGACTTAAAATTATTTCGCAAAGCATTTTTCATAGTGAATCACATCCTGAGCTGTTTTAGTAGTAAAATCTCTTTCCAATGCATTTTCATAGTAAAATCCCTTTCCAATGCATTTTCATAGTAAAATCCTTTTCCAATGCATTTTCATAATAAAATCCCTTTCCAATGCATTTTCATAATAAAATCCCTTTCCAATGCATTTTCATAGTAAAATCCCTTTCCAATACATTTTCATAATAAAATCCCTTTCCAATGCATTTTCATAATAAAATCCCTTTCCAATGCATTTCCATAATAAAATCCCTTTCCAATGCATTTTCATAATAAAATCCCTTTCCAATGCATTTTCATAATAAAATCCCTTTCCAATGCATTTTCATAGTAAAATCCTTTTCCAATGCATTTCCATAATAAAATCCCTTTCCAATGCATTTCCATAATAAAATCCCTTTCCAATGCATTTCCATAATAAAATCCTTTTCCAATGCATTTCCATAATAAAATCCCTTTCCAATGCATTTCCATAATAAAATCCCTTTCCAATGCATTTTCATAGTAAAATCTCTTTCCAATGCATTTTCATAGTAAAATCCTTTTCCAATGCATTTTCATAGTAAAATCCCTTTGCAATGCATTTTCATATTAAAATCCCTTTAACAATGCATTTTCATAGTAAAATCCCTTTCCAATGCATTTCCATAATAAAATCCCTTTCCAATGCATTTTCATAGTAAAATCTCTTTCCAATGCATTTTCATAGTAAAATCCTTTTCCAATGCATTTTCATAGTAAAATCCCTTTCCAATGCATTTTCATAATAAAATCCCTTTCCAATGCATTGCCATAATAAAATCCTTTTCCAATGCATTTTCATAGTAAAATCCCATTCCAATGCATTTTCATAATAAAATCCTTTTCCAATGCATTTCCATAATAAAATCCCTTTCCAATGCATTTTCATAGTAAAATCCCTTTCCAATGCATTTTCATAGTAAAATCCCTTTCCAATGCATTTTCATATTAAAATCCCTTTCCAATGCATTTTCATAGTAAAATCCCTTTCCAATGCATTTTCATATTAAAATCCCTTTCCAATGCATTTTCATAATAAAATCCCTTTCCAATGCATTTTCATAGTGAAATCCCTTTCCAATACATTTTCATAATAAAATCCCTTTCCAATGCATTTCCATAATAAAATCCCTTTCCAATGCATTTCCATAATAAAATCCCTTTCCAATGCATTTTCATAATAAAATCCCTTTCCAATGCATTTTCATAGTAAAATCCCATTCCAATGCATTTTCATAGTAAAATCCTTTTCCAATGCATTTCCATAATAAAATCCCTTTCCAATGCATTTTCATATTAAAATCCCTTTCCAATGCATTTTCATAGTAAAATCCCTTTCCAATGCATTTTCATAATAAAATCCTTTTCCAATGCATTTTCATAATAAAATCCCTTTCCAATGCATTTTCATAATAAAATCTCTTTCCAATGCATTTTCATAGTAAAATCCCTTTCCAATGCATTTTCATAGTAAAATCCTTTTCCAATACATTTTCATAGTAAAATCCCTTTCCAATGCATTTTCATAGTAAAATCCCTTTCCAATGCATTTTCATAATAAAATCCCTTTCCAATGCATTTTCATATAAAAGTAAAATCCCTTTCCAATGCATTTTCATAATAAAATCCCTTTCCAATGCATTTTCTAGTAAAATCCCTTTCCAATGCATTTTCTTAGTAAAATCCCTTTTCCAATGCATTTTCATAATAAAATCCTTTTCCAATGCATTTTCATAATAAAATCCCTTTCCAATGCATTTTCATAATAAAATCCCTTTCCAATGCATTTTCATAATAAAATCCCTTTCCAATGCATTTTCATAGTAAAATCCCTTTCCAATGCATTTTCATCATAAAATCCCTTTCCAAAGCATTTTTCATAATAAAATCCCTTTCCAATGCATTTCATAATAAAATCCCTTGCAAATGCATTTTCATAATAAAATCCCTTTCAATGCATTTTCATAGTAAAATCCTTCCAATACATTTTTCATAATAAAATCCCTTGCCAATGCATTTTCATAATAAAATCCCTTTCCAATGCATTTTTCTTAGTAAAATCCCTTTCCAATGCATTTTCATAAGCAAAATCCCTTTCCAATGCATTTCATAATAAAATCCCTTTCCAATGCATTTTCTTAATAAATCCCTTTCCAATGCATTTTCATAGTAAAATCCTTTTCCAATGCATTTTCATAGTAAAATCCCTTTCCAATGCATTTCATAGTAAAATCCTTTTCCAATATGCATTTTCATAGTAAAATCCCTTTCCAATGCATTTCATAATAAAATCCTTTTCCAATGCATTTCATAATAAAATCCCTTTTTCAATGCATTTTCATAGTAAAATCCCTTTTCCAATGCATTTTCATAATAAAATCCTTTTCCAATGCATTTTCATAATAAAATCCTTTCCAATGTATTTTCATAGTAAAATCCTTTTCCAATGCATTTTCATAAGTAGTCACTTTCCAATGCATTTTCACATAATAAAATCCTTTTCCAGTGCATTTTCATATTAAAATCGTTTTCCAATGCATTTTCATAGTGAAATCCTTTTCCAATGCATTTTCATAGTAAAATCCTTTTCCAATGTATTTTCATAGTAAAATCCTTTCAATGTATTTTCATAGTAAAATCCCTTTCCAATGCATTTTCATAATAAAATCCTTTTCCAATGCATTTCATAATAAAATCCTCTTTCCAATGCATTTTCATAGTAAAATCCCTTTCCAATGCATTTTCATAGTAAAATCACTTTCCAATGTATTTTCATAGTAAAATCCCTTTCCAATGCATTTTTGCTAGTAAAATCCATTCCAATGCATTTTCATAATAAAATCCTTTTCCAATGCATTTTTCATAGTAAAATCCATTCCAATGCATTTTTTCATAATAAAATCCCTTTCCAATGTATTTTTCTTAATAAAATCCCTTTTCAATGCATTTTCATAATAAAATCCTTTTCAATGCATTTTCATAGTAAAATCCCTTTCCAATGCATTTTCATAGTAAAAATCCCTTTCCAATGCATTTTCATAATAAAATCCCTTTCCAATGCATTTTCATAATAAAATCCTTTTCCAATGTATTTTCATAGTAAAATCCCTTTCCAATGCATTTTTCATAGTAAATCCTTTCAATGCATTTTCATAATAAAATCCTTTTCAATACATTTTCATAATAAAATCCTTTTCCAATGTCTTTTCATAGTAAAATCCCTTTCAATGCATTTTCATAGTAAAAATCCTTTCCAATGCATTTTCATAATAAAATCCCTTTCAATGCATTTTCATAATAAAATCCTTTTCCAATGTATTTTCATAGTAAAAATCCCTTTCCAATGCATTTTCATAGTAAAATCCCTTTCCAATGCATTTTCATAATAAAATCCTTTCCAATGCATTTCATAATAAAATCCTTTTCCAATGTATTTTCATAGTAAAATCCCTTTCCAATGCATTTTCATAGTAAAATCCTTTCAGTACATTTTCATAATAAAATCCTTTTCCAATGCATTTTCATAATAAAATCCTTTTTCAATGTATTTTCATAGTAAAATCCCTTTCAATGTATTTCATTGTAAAATCCCATTCCAATGCATTTTCATAATAAAATCCCATTCAATGCATTTTCATAATAAAATCCCTTTCCAATGCATTTCCATAATGAAATCCTTTTCAATGCATTTTCACCAGTAAAATCCCTTTCCAATGCATTTTCATAGTAAAATCCTTTCCAATGCATTTTCTTAATAAATCCTTTCCAATGCATTTTCATAGTAAAATCCTTTTCCAATGCATTTTCATAGTAAATCCTTTCCAATGCATTTTCATAGTAAAATCCTTTTCCAATGCATTTTCATAATAAATCCCTTTCCAATGCATTTTCATATTAAAATCCCTTTCCAATGCATTTTCATAATGGAAATCCTTTTCCAATGCATTTTCATAATAAAATCCTTTTCCAATGCATATTCATAGTGAAATCCTTTTCCAATGCATTTTCATAGTAAAATCCTTTTTCAATGTTTTCATAGTAAATCCCTTTCAATGCATTTTCATAGTAAAATCCCTTTCCAATGCATTTTCATAATAAAATCCTTTTCCAATGCATTTCATAATAAAATCCCTTTTCCAATGCATTTTCATAGTAAAATCACTTTTCCAATGCATTTTCATAATAAAATCCTTTTTCAATGCATTTCATAATAAAATCCCTTTCAATGTATTTTCATAGTAAAATCCTTTTCCAATGCATTTTATAGTAAAATCCCTTTCCAATGCATTTTCATGTAAATCCTTTTCCAGTGCATTTTCATAGTAAAATCCTTTTCCAATGTATTTTCATAATAAAATCCCTTTCCAATGTATTTTCATAGTAAAAATCCCTTTCCAATGCATTTTCATAATAAAATCCTTTTAAATGCATTTTCATAATAAAATACTTTTCAAATGCATTTTCATAGTAAAATCCCTTTCCAATGCATTTTCATAGTAAAATCCCTTTCCAATGTATTTTCATAGTAAAATCCCTTTCCAATGTATTTTCATAGTAAAATCCCTTTCCAATGTATTTTCATAGTAACATCCCTTTCCAATGCATTTTCACAGTAAAATCCCTT
This sequence comes from Ascarosepion bandense, assembly GCA_037127315.1. Lineage (NCBI taxonomy): Eukaryota > Metazoa > Mollusca > Cephalopoda > Sepiida > Sepiidae > Ascarosepion > Ascarosepion bandense. The sequence continues at coordinate 670,041 of JBBBDQ010000490.1, forward strand.
TCCAATGCATTTTTATAGTAAAATCCCATTCCAATGCATTTTCATAATAAAATCCTTTTCCAATGCATTTTCATAGTAAAATCCCTTTCCAATGCATTTTCATAGTAAAATCCCTTTCCAATGCATTTTCATAATAAAATCCCTTTCCAATGCATTTTCATAATAAAATCCTTTTCCAATGTATTTTCATAGTAAAATCCCTTTCCAATGCATTTTCATAGTAAAATCCCTTTCCAATGCATTTTCATAATAAAATCCTTTTCCAATGCATTTTCATAATAAAATCCTTTTCCAATGTATTTTCATAGTAAAATCCCTTTCCAATGCATTTTCATAGTAAAATCCCTTTCCAATGCATTTTCATAATAAAATCCCTTTCCAATGCATTTTCATAATAAAATCCTTTTCCAATGTATTTTCATAGTAAAATCCCTTTCCAATGCATTTTCATAGTAAAATCACTTTCCAATGCATTTTCATAATAAAATCCCTTTCCAATGCATTTTCATAATAAAATCCTTTTCCAATGTATTTTCATAGTAAAATCCCTTTCCAATGCATTTTCATATTAAAATCCCTTTCCAATGCATTTTCATAGTAAAATCCCTTTCCAATGCATTTTCATATTAAAATCCCTTTCCAATGCATTTTCATAGTAAAATCCCTTTCCAATGCATTTCCATAATAAAATCCCTTTCCAATGCATTTCCATAATAAAATCCCTTTCCAATGCATTTTCATAATAAAATCCCTTTCCAATGCATTTTCATAGTAAAATCCCATTCCAATGCATTTTCATAGTAAAATCCTTTTCCAATGCATTTCCATAATAAAATCCCTTTCCAATGCATTTTCATATTAAAATCCCTTTCCAATGCATTTTCATAGTAAAATCCCTTTCCAATGCATTTTCATAATAAAATCCTTTTCCAATGCATTTTCATAATAAAATCCCTTTCCAATGCATTTTCATAATAAAATCTCTTTCCAATGCATTTTCATAGTAAAATCCCTTTCCAATGCATTTTCATAGTAAAATCCTTTTCCAATACATTTTCATAGTAAAATCCCTTTCCAATGCATTTTCATAGTAAAATCCCTTTCCAATGCATTTTCATAATAAAATCCCTTTCCAATGCATTTTCATAGTAAAATCCCTTTCCAATGCATTTTCATAATAAAATCCCTTTCCAATGCATTTTCATAGTAAAATCCCTTTCCAATGCATTTTCTTAGTAAAATCCCTTTCCAATGCATTTTCATAATAAAATCCTTTTCCAATGCATTTTCATAATAAAATCCCTTTCCAATGCATTTTCATAATAAAATCCCTTTCCAATGCATTTTCATAATAAAATCCCTTTCCAATGCATTTTCATAATAAAATCCCTTTCCAATGCATTTTCATAGTTAAATCCCTTTCCAATGCATTTTCATCATAAAATCCCTTTCCAAAGCATTTTCATAATAAAATCCCTTTCCATGCATTTCATAATAAAATCCTTTCAGTAATTTCATAATAAAATCCTTTCAATGCATTTTCATAGTAAAATCCCTTTCCAATGCATTTTCATAATAAAATCCCTTGCCAATGCATTTTCATAATAAAAATCCTTTCAATGCATTTTCTTAGTAAAATCCTTTCCAATGCATTTCATAATAAAATCCCTTTCAATGCATTTTCATAATAAAATCCACTTTCAATGCATTTTCTTAATAAAATCCTTTCAAATGCATTTCATAGTAAAATCCTTTTCCAATGCATTTTCATAGTAAAATCCCTTTCAATGCATTTTCATAGTAAAATCCTTTTTCAATGCATTTTCATAATAAAATCCCTTTCCCATGCATTTTCATAGTAAAAATCCCTTTCCAATGCATTTTCATAGTAAAATCCTTTTCCAATGCATTTTCATAATAAAATCACTTTCCAATGCATTTTCATATTAAAATCCCTTTCCAATGCATTTTCATAGTAAAATCCCTTTCCAATGCATTTTCATAATAAAATCCTTTTCCAATGCATTTCATAATAAAATCACTTTTCCAATGCATTTTCATAGTAAAAATCCCTTTTCCAATGCATTTTCATAATAAAATCCTTTTCCAATGCATTTCATAATAAAATCCTTTCAATGTATTTTCATAGTAAAATCCTTTTCCAATGCATTTTCATAGTAAAATCCCTTTCCAATGCATTTTCATAATAAAATCCTTTTCAGTGCATTTTCATATTAAAATGTTTCCAATGCATTTTTCATAGTGAAATCCTTTTCCAATGCATTTTCAACAGTAAATCACTTTTCCAATAATATTTTCATAGTAAAATCCCTTTCCAATGTATTTTCATAGTAAAATCCTTTCAATGCATTTTCATAATAAAATCCTTTTCCAATGCATTTTCATAGTAAAATCCCCTTTCCAATGCATTTTCATAGTAAAAATCCCTTTCCAATGTATTTCATAGTAAAATCCCTTTCAATGCATTTTTATAGTAAAATCCCATTCCAATGCATTTTCATAATAAAATCCTTTTTCAATCACATTTCATAGTAAATCCCATTCAATGCATTTTCATAATAAAATCCTTTCCAATGTATTTTCTTATTAAAATCCCTTTCCAATGCATTTTCATAATAAAATCCTTTTCCAATGCATTTTCATAGTAAAATCCACTTTCAATACATTTTCATAGTAAAATCCCTTTCCAATGCATTTTCATAATAAAATCCCTTTCAATACATTTCTCTTAATAAATCCTTTTCCAATGTATTTTCATAGTAAAATCCTTTCCAATGCATTTTCATAGTAAAATCCCTTTCCAATGCATTTTCATAATAAAATCTTTTCCAATGCATTTTCATAATAAAATCCTTTTCCAATGTATTTTCATAGTAAAATCCTTTCCAATGCATTTCATATTAAAAATCCCTTTCCAATACATTTTCACAATAAATCCTTTCAATGCATTTTCATAATAAAATCCTTTTTCAATGTATTTTCATAGTAAAATCCCTTTCCAATGCATTTTCATAGTAAAATCCCTTTCCAATGCATTTTCATAATAAATCCACTTTCAATGCATTTTCATAATAAAATCCTTTTCCAATGTATTTTCATAGTAAATCCCTTTCCAATGCATTTTCATAGTAAAATCCTTTCCAATGCATTTTCATAATAAAATCCTTTTTCAATGCATTTTCCATAATAAAATCCTTTTCCAATGTATTTTCATAGTAAAATCCTTTCCAATGCATATTCATAGTAAAATCCCATTCCAATGCATTTTTCATAATAAAATCCCATTCCAATGCATTTCATAATAAAATCCTTTCCAATGCATTTTCATAATAAAATCCTTTTCCAATGCATTTCATAGTAAAATCCCTTTCAATGCATTTTCATAGTAAATCCTTTTTTCAATGCATTTTCTTAATAAAATCCTTTCAATGCATTTTCATAGTAAAATCCTTTTCCAATGCATTTTCATAGTAAAATCCTTTCCAATGCATTTTCATAGTAAAATCCTTTTCCAATGCATTTTCATAATGAAATCCCTTTCCAATGCATTTTCATAGTAAAATCCTTTCCAGCCACATTTTCATAATGAAATCTTTTCAATGCATTTTCATAATAGAAATCCTTTTCCAATGCATTTCATAGTGGAAAATCCTTTTCCAATGCATTTTCATAGTAAAATCCTTTTCCAATGTATTTTCATAGTAAAATCCCTTTCCAATGCATTTCATAGTAAAATCCTTTCCAATGCATTTTTTCATAATAAAATCCTTTTCCAATGCATTTCATAATAAAATCCTTTTAATGCATTTTCATAGTAAATCCCTTTTCCAATGCATTTTCATAATAAAATCCTTTCAATACATTTCATAATAAAATCCCTTTCCAATGTATTTTCATAGTAAAATCCTTTTCCAATGCATTTTCATAGTAAAATCCCTTTCCAATGCATTTTCATAATAAAATCCTTTTCAATTACCATTTTCATGGTAAAATCCTTTTCCAATGTATTTTCATAGTAAAATCCCTTTCCAATGTATTTTTCATAGTAAAATCCCTTTCCAATGCATTTTCATAATAAAATCCTTTTCCAATGCATTTTCATAATAAAATCCTTTTCCAATGCATTTTCATAGTAAAATCCCTTTCCAATGTATTTTCATAGTAAAATCCCTTTCCAATGTATTTTCATAGTAAAATCCTTTCCAATGTATTTTCATAGTAAGATCCTTTCCAATGCATTTTCCACGGTAAATCCTTTTCAATGCATTTTTATAGTAAAATCCCATTCCAATGCATTTTCATAATAAAATCCTTTTTCAATGCATTTTCATAGTAAAAATCCCTTTCCAATGCATTTTCATAATAAAATCCTTTCCAATGCATTTTCATAATAAAATCCTTTTCCAATGTATTTTCATAGTAAATCCCTTTTCCAATGCATTTTCATAGTAAAATCCCTTTCCAATGCATTTTCCTCAGCAAATCCTTTTCCAATGCATTTTCATAATAAAATCCTTTTCCAATGTATTTTCATAGTAAAATCCCTTTCCAATGCATTTTTCATAGTAAAATCCCTTTCCAATGCATTTTTCATAATAAAATCCCTTTCCAATGCATTTTCATAATAAAATCCTTTTCCAATGTATTTTCATAATAAAATCCCTTTCCAATGCATTTTCATAGTAAAATCCCTTTCCAATGCATTTTCATAATAAAATCCTTTCAATGCATTTTCATATCAAATCCTTTTCCAATGTATTTTCATAGTAAAATCCCTTTTCAATGCATTTTCATAGTAAAATCCCTTTCCAATGCATTTTCATAATAAAATCCTTTTCCAATGCATTTTCATAATAAAATCCTTTTCAATGTATTTTCATAGTAAAATCCCTTTCCAATGCATTTTCATAGTAAAATCCCATTCCAATGCATTTTCATAATAAAATCCCATTCCAATGCATTTTCATAATAAAATCCTTTTCCAATGCATTTTCATAGTAAAATCCCTTTCCAATGCATTTTCATAGTAAAATCCCTTTCCAATGCATTTTCATAATAAAATCACTTTTCAATGCATTTTCATAATAAAATCCTTTTCCAATGTATTTTCATATTATAATCCTTTCCAATGTATTTTCATAGTAAAATCCCTTTCCAATGCATTTTCATAATAAAATCCTTTTCCAATGCATTTTCATAATAAAATCCTTTTCCAATGTATTTTTCATAGTAAAATCCCTTTCAAATATATTTTCATAGTAAAATCACTTTCAATGCATTTTCATAATAAAATCCTTTTCCAGTGCATTTTCATAGTAAAATCCTTTTCCAATGTATTTTCATAGTAAAATCCCTTTCCAATGTATTTTCATAGTAAAAATCCCTTTCCAATGCATTTTCATAATAAAATCCTTTTCCAATGCATTTTTCATAATAAAATCCTTTTCCAATGCATTTTCATAGTAAAATCCCTTTCCAATGTATTTTCATAGTAAAATCCCTTTCAATGTATTTTCTTAGTAAAAATCCCTTTCCAATGTATTTTCATAGTAAGATCCCTTTCCAATGCATTTTCACAGTAAAATCCTTTCCAATGCATTTTTATAGTAAAATCCCATTCCAATGCATTTTCATAATAAAATCCTTTTCCAATGCATTTTCATAGTAAAATCCCTTTCCAATGCATTTTCATAATAAAATCCCTTTCCAATGCATTTTCATAATAAAATCCTTTTCAATGTATTTTCATAGTAAAATCCCTTTCCAATGCATTTTCATAGTAAAATCCCTTTCCAATGCATTTTCATAATAAAATCCTTTTCCAATGCATTTTCATAATAAAATCCTTTTCCAATGTATTTTCATAGTAAAATCCTTTCCAATGCATTTTTCATAGTAAAATCCTTTCCAATGCATTTTCATAATAAAATCCTTTCCAATGCATTTTCATAATAAAATCCTTTTCCAATGTATTTTCATATGCAAAATCCCTTTCAATGCATTTTCATAGTAAAATCCTTTCCAATGCATTTTTCATAATAAAATCCTTTCCAATGCATTTTTCATAATAAAATCCTTTTCCAATGTATTTTCATAGTAAAAATCCCTTTCCAATGCATTTTCATAGTAAAATCCCTTTCCAATGCATTTTCATAATAAAATCCTTTTCCAATGCATTTTCTATCAAATCCTTTTCCAATGTATTTTCATAGTAAAATCCCTTTCCAATGCATTTTCATAGTAAAATCCCATTCCAATACATTTTCATAATAAAATCCCATTCCAATGCATTTTCATAATAAAATCCTTTTCCAATGCATTTTCATGAGCAAATCCCTTTCCAATGCATTTTCATAGTAAAATCCCTTTCCAATGCATTTTCATAATAAAATCCTTTTCCAATGCATTTTTCATAATAAAATCCTTTTCCAATGTATTTTCATAGTAAAATCCCTTTCCAATGTATTTTCATAGTAAAATCCCTTTCCAATGCATTTTCATAATAAAATCCTTTTCCAATGCATTTTCATAATAAAATCCTTTTTCAATGTATTTCATGGTAAATCCACTTTCCAATGTATTTTCATAGTAAAATCCACACTTTCCAATGCATTTTCATAATAAAATCCTTTTCCAATGCATTTTCATAATAAAATCCTTTTCAATGTATTTTCATAGTAAAATCCCTTTCCAATGTATTTTCATAGTAAAATCCCTTTCCAATGCATTTTCATAATAAAATCCTTTTCCAATGCATTTCATAATAAAAATCCTTTTTCAATGTATTTTCATAGTAAAATCCCTTTCCAATGTATTTTCATAGTAAAATCCCTTTCCAATGCATTTTCATAATAAAATCCTTTTCCAATGCATTTTCATATCAAAATCTCCAATGCATTTTCATAGTAAAATCCCTTTCCAATGCATCTTCATAGTAAAATCCCTTTCCAATGCATTTTCATAGTAAAATCCATTCCAATGCATTTTCATAATAAAATCCATTCCAATGCATTTTCATAATAAAATCCTTTCCAATGCATTTTCATAATAAAATCCTTTTCCAATGCATTTTCATAGCAAAATCCTTTTCAATGCATTTTCATAGTAAAATCCCTTTCCAATGCATTTTCATAATAAAATCCTTTTTCAATGCATTTTTCATAATAAAATCCTTTTCCAATGTATTTTTTCTGGTAAATCCTTTCAATGCATTTTCATAATAAAATCCCTTTCCAATGCATTTTCATAATAAAATCCTTTTCCAATGTATTTTCATAGTAAAATCCCTTTCCAATGCATTTTCATAGTAAAATCTTTTTCCAATGCATTTTCATAATAAGAATCTTTTCAATGCATTTCATAATAAAATCCTTTTCCAATGTATTTTCATAGTAAAATCCCTTTCCAATGTATTTTCATAGTAAAATCCTTTCAATGCATTTTCATAATAAAATCCTTTTCCAATGCATTTTCATAATAAAATCCTTTTCCAATGTATTTTCATAGTAAAATCCCTTTCCAATGTATTTTCATAGTAAAATCCTTTCCAATGCATTTTCATAATAAAATCACTTTTCCAATGCATTTTCATATCAAAATCACTCAATGCATTTTCATAGTAAATCCCTTTCCAATGCATCTTCATAGTAAAATCCCTTTCCAATGTATTTTCATAGTAAAAATCCTTTCCAATGCATTTTCATAATAAAATCCTTTTCCAATGCATTTTTCATAGTAAAATCCCTTTCCAATGCATTTTTCATAGTAAAATCCCTTTGCAATGCATTTTCATAATAAAATCCTTTTCCAATGCATTTTCATAATAAAATCCCTTTCCAATGCATTTTCATAGTAAAATCCCTTTCCAATGCATTTTCATAATAAAATCCTTTTCCAATGCATTTTCATAATAAAATCCTTTTCCAATGTATTTTCATAGTAAAATCCCTTTCCAATGCATTTTCATAGTAAAATCCCTTTCCAATGCATTTTCATAATAAAATCCCTTTCCAATGCATTTTCATAATAAAATCCTTTTCCAATGTATTTTCATAAGAAAATCCTTTTCCAATGCATTTTCATAATAAAATCCTTTTCCAATGCATTTTCATAGTAAAATCCCTTTCCAATGCATTTTCATAATAAAATCCCTTTCCAATGCATTTTCATAGTAAAATCCCTTTCCAATGCATTTTCATAATAAAATCCCTTTCCAATGCATTTTCATAGTAAAATCCTTTTCCAATGCATTTTCATAGTAAAATCCCTTTCCAATGCATTTTCATAGTAAAATCCTTTTCCAATTCATTTTCATAGTAAAATCCCTTTCCAATGCATTTTCATAGTAAAATCCCTTTCCAATGCATTTTCATAATAAAATCCCTTTCCAATGCATTTTCATAATAAAATCCTTTTCCAATGTATTTTCATAGTAAAATCCCTTTCCAATGCATTTTCATAGTAAAATCCCTTTCCAATGCATTTTCATAATAAAATCCTTTTCCAATGCATTTTCATAATAAAATCCTTTTCCAATGTATTTTCATAGTAAAATCCCTTTCCAATGTATTTTCATAGTAAAATCCCTTTCCAATGCATTTTCATAATAAAATCCTTTTCCAATGCATTTTCATATCAAAATCCCTTTCCAATGCATTTTCATAGTAAAATCCCTTTCCAATGCATTTTCATAGTAAAATCCCTTTCCAATGTATTTTCATAGTAAAATCCCTTTCCAATGCATTTTCATAATAAAATCCTTTTCCAATGCATTTTCATAGTAAAATCCCTTTCCAATGCATTTTCATAGTAAAATCCCTTTCCAATGCATTTTCATAATAAAATCCTTTTCCAATGCATTTTCATAATAAAATCCCTTTCCAATGCATTTTCATAGTAAAATCCCTTTCCAATGCATTTTCATAATAAAATCCTTTTCCAATGCATTTTCATAATAAAATCCTTTTCCAATGCATTTTCATAGTAAAATCCCTTTCCAATGCATTTTCATAGTAAAATCCCTTTCCAATGCATTTTCATAGTAAAATCCCTTTCCAATGCATTTTCATAATAAAATCCCTTTCCAATGCATTTTCATAATAAAATCCTTTTCCAATGCATTTTCATAATAAAATCCTTTTCCAATGCATTTTCATAGTAAAATCCCTTTCCAATGCATTTTCATAATAAAATCCTTTTCCAATGCATTTTCATAATAAAATCCTTTTCCAATGTATTTTCATAGTAAAATCCCTTTCCAATGCATTTTCATAGTAAAATCCGTTTCCAATGCATTTTCATAATAAAATCCCTTTCCAATGCATTTTCATAATAAAATCCTTTTCCAATGCATTTTCATAATAAAATCCTTTTCCGATGCATTTTCATAGTAAAATCCCTATCCAATGCATTTTCATAATAAAATCCTTTTCCAATGCATTTTCATAATAAAATCCTTTTCCAATGTATTTTCATAGTAAAATCCCTTTCCAATGCATTTTCATAATAAAATCCCTTTCCAGTGCATTTTCATAGTAAAATCCTTTTCCAATGCATTTTCATAGTAAAATCCCTTTCCAATGCATTTTCATAGTAAAATCCTTTTCCAATTCATTTTCATAGTAAAATCCCTTTCCAATGCATTTTCATAGTAAAATCCTTTTCCAATGCATTTTCATAATAAAATCCCTTTCCAATGCATTTTCATAATAAAATCCCTTTCCAATGCATTTTCATAATAAAATCCCTTTCCAATACATTTTCATAGTAAAATCCCTTTCCAATGCATTTTCATAGTAAAATCCTTTTCCAATTCATTTTCATAGTAAAATCCCTTTCCAATGCATTTTCATAGTAAAATCCTTTTCCAATTCATTTTCATAGTAAAATCCCTTTCCAATGCATTTTCATAGTAAAATCCCTTTCCAATGCATTTTCATAGTAAAATCCCTTTCCAATGCATTTTCATAGTAAAATCCTTTTCCAATTCATTTTCATAATAAAATCCCTTTCCAATGCATTTTCATAGTAAAATCCTTTTCCAATGCATTTTCATAGTAAAATCCCTTTCCAATGCATTTTCATAGTAAAATCCTTTTCCAATTCATTTTCATAGTAAAATCCCTTTCCAATGCATTTTCATAGTAAAATCCTTTTCCAATGCATTTTCATAATAAAATCCCTTTCCAATGCATTTTCATAATAAAATCCCTTTCCAATGCATTTTCATAATAAAATCCCTTTCCAATGCATTTTCATAATAAAATCCCTTTCCAATACATTTTCATAGTAAAATCCCTTTCCAATGCATTCTCATAGTAAAATCCTTTTCCAATTCATTTTCATAGTAAAATCCCTTTCCAATGCATTTTCATAGTAAAATCCCTTTCCAATGCATTTTCATAGTAAAATCCCTTTCCAATGCATTTTCATAGTAAAATCCTTTTCCAATTCATTTTCATAGTAAAATCCCTTTCCAATGCATTTTCATAGTAAAATCCCATTCCAATGCATTTTCATAGTAAAATCCCTTTCCAATGCATTTTCATAGTAAAATCCTTTTCCAATTCATTTTCATAGTAAAATCCCTTTCCAATTAATTTTCATAATAAAATCCCTTTCCAATGCATTTTCATAATAAAATCCCTTTCCAATACATTTTCATAGTAAAATCCCTTTCCAATGCATTTTCATAGTAAAATCCTTTTCCAATTCATTTTCATAGTAAAATCCCTTTCCAATGCATTTTCATAATAAAATCCCTTTCCAATGCATTTTCATAGTAAAATCCCTTTCCAATGCATTTTCATAGTAAAATCCTTTTCCAATTCATTTTCATAGTAAAATCCTTTTCCAATGCATTTTCATAATAAAATCCCTTTCCAATTCATTTTCATAATAAAATCCCTTTCCAATGCATTTTCATAGTAAAATCCCTTTCCAATGCATTTTCATAGTAAAATCCCTTTCCAATGCATTTTCATAGTAAAATCCCATTCCAATGCCTTTTCATAGTAAAATCCCTTTCCAATGCATTTTCATAGTAAAATCCCTTTCCAATGCATTTTCATAGTAAAATCCCTTTCCAATGCATTTTCATAGTAAAATCCCTTTCCAATGCATTTTCATAGTAAAATCCCTTTCCAATGCATTTTCATAGTAAAATCCTTTTCCAATTCATTTTCATAGTAAAATCCCTTTCCAATTCATTTTCATAATAAAATCCCTTTCCAATGCATTTTCATAATAAAATCCTTTTCCAATGCATTTTCATAATAAAATCCTTTTCCAATGTATTTTCACAGTTAAAATCCCTATATGCTTTTGGAGCGATAAAATAACTCGCAATGCATATTCATAATAGTAATATTTCCAATGCATTTGATTTTATTATATTTTCATATCAATTCTGTGTGATGTGATATTTTGTGATTCTTGTCACGGTTCCAAATACCAAATTTAACTTTAAATAACAAACAGTCGCTGACTTTTTTGCAAACTCAAACAGTCTATCCAAAAATCCGAAAATCTCTCAGTGAATTTGGCGTTTTCAGTTTAAATAGTTTTAAAAAAATAGCATCTTTTCAGAAATAACATGACGGTTAGAAATGTTTTGATTGCCAGAAGCAAACGAATTTAATCTAGAAATGCCAATTTCTTTGATAGGTCAAGATTATTCCTGATTTTTGATCAGCACCTTCGATATCTCAGACTAACTTGAACATTTTGGGGGATTATGCCAACCTTTGTTGCCAGAACGCCAGCTAAAATAAAATGAGCCTACGCCTTTATTTCTGTTTCTCCCCACCTAGAATGCTCTAGTTGCCGGATGCTTCTCATCATCCCAGTGGAATTTTTATTTTTCGGACAACCGACTCCTAAATTTAAAACTAACCACGTGGCGCATTACACACACACACACACACACACACACACAGCTTTTTAAAAGCCAACCCTAAAAATATTTTCTTCCTTTTTCAGCTATATGTGTACGAACCCACCCATCGCCCTCAATGGATCATAGACTGCCGACGACCCTCTCGCCATCGATTAGAGGGTCAATATTTCTGTACTTTTTTTATTGTTTTTACATGTAGAGGTGTTGACCTTATTCAAATCCCTTTATCCTCTGGACAAGGTAGACTGGTCTCCAACGAAGGTTATAGAATCCTATCTGTGCTGCTATTTAACCCATAGCTGGAGGGAAAAGAGCTTGTCTTTTCCTGATGCTCAGTATTAATTTCCTTTTCGTTTCCATCCTTTCCTAAATCTCATCATTGCTCACATGCTTGATAAATGATATCCGCAGCATCTTTCTGTAGAACCACATTTCCGTTGCTTCAAGTTTTTCCTTCATCTTTGATGATATTGTCCAGCATTCACTGCCATATTAAAGAACTGACATTACATAGTAATTCAGTACTCTTTTCTTTGTTTCTAGTGAAATTTTTTCTGTCTCTTAATACTCTACTCAGCTTCTGGAACGCGTCCTTTGCCATACCAATTCATCTTTGGATCTCCGTGTCAAACTTTCCGTCTTCTGTTAGAACACTTTCCAGGTATTTAGATTTTCGTACCTGCTTGGTTCTAGTGTCCCCCACCTGTATTTGGCATTGTGGGTCTGCTCTAGATCCGTGTCTGCGTAAGTATATTTACTCTCTTTTTGAATTATGTTATTATTTAATAGGAGTATAGCCCGGCGTTGCTCGTGTGTAATGAAAGCTTTAAATCTAATCCATGGTCCTGGAGCTCAGACACTTTCGACGTTGGCAGGAAAGACTAAAAAGCAATAGTTGTTTCCAGTTAAAGCGAAACCGTAGACTGAAAGAAAAATGAATGGATGTAAGTCAAATTTTGATTTCCTGGTATCGATATCAAATAAGTTTTTTCGTCGTAAACTGAATTTTGAAGGCTAAATAAGTCCTCTGAGTAAATGGTATCATGGCTGAGACTAAGAACTGCAATTATACCTACTTAGAGACAAACTCAAAGCAAAAACTAAAATAAAAGGGCTGAAAAATATACAGACATACAGGCAGATAAACAGACACACACAAACATCTTGCCTTTTATATATATATATATATATATTATCGATTTTCTGCACTATTGTAAGAACTGCAACCTTGAAACTTCTTTCTATCGTTTCTTATGTCTTTGTGTATCAAATTTGATTAAAATTGGACCACTCCTTCTATAACGCGATTTTTTCGATTATCGATTATCGATTTTCGATATTTACCGTAGGTAGCTCGACACAAAACCTAGCTGAGAACACTCGCAGACGCTTATAGTACAACTGTGTAAATTTTCAGGAAAATCGGTTCAGCCGTTTCGGAGTCTATAGGTAACGGACACACACACACATACACAGAGAGAGAGAGACAAAGTTCCATTTATAAATAAGTATATATATATATATATATATATATATATATAAGCTTATATATATATATATATATATAAGTTTTGAATTTGCTTCCGTTGAAAATATCGACATTCCTTATAAAATTTGAGTTCCGAAAATAAATATATAAGCCATTTTTAAAGATGTCTAAAATGTCTAGTTTGTTGTTATTAAGAGTGACCATTTTTATTTTTTTATATATATATCAATTTCAAACAAAATATCAAAGCCGAAAGCGGAAGCGGGAGGAGAAGAAAGGAAAACTTGAAGCAGCTGAAATGTTGTTCTACAGAAGGATGATGCGGATATCGTGGACTGAGCATGTGAGCAATGGCGAGGTTTTGGAAAGGATGGAAACGAAAAGGAAGTTAATATTGAGCATCAGGAAAAGGCAGCTAAAGTTCCTGCGACATGCAATGAGGATGGAGGGCTTGGAGAACCTGATACTAACAGGGCATATAGAGGGGAAAAAGAGACATGGGAAAGCAGGGGATAACATATTTGAAGGGGCTGAACAGGTGGATGACAGAATGGGGTTTGCCTGGTGTTACAGGAGAAAGTGTGCTAAGAGTCACCAGGGATAGGAAGACGTGGAAGGCCATGATCGCCTAAGTCTTGAAAGAACAACGTACAAAAAAGAAGAATCCGAAAGCTTAGATAGGATAATAAAAAAATTGTTTCAACATTGTGATTTTCTTTCTTCATTTAATGATAATGCTATTAAGCTTATCGACTATATGAAAACATTTTACATAAAATAAATAGGCACACCTTCATATTATTTAATGAAACATGCATCAATGAAAAAATTCTGCCTAAATACACATACACACACACTATATATATATATATATATATATTTCTTCTTTTTTTTTTTAATCATATCACCCCAAGCAAGGTGATAACACCACTGATGCGCAGAGGACTATGTAAGGGTAAAAAGAATGGAAAAGAGAAAACCGGAAACCGCATCCTAAACAGGGAACAAGGGTTGAGCCTCTTCACCTGTTCAATAGACGTGGGTGGAGTGTGAACCGGGCGATAGTTTAATCTATCTATCTATCTATATATATATATATATATATATATATATATATATGTATATGAAATGAATTGTTTGAACATTATTTTTTATCGACACTCGTATTTAAGTAGGTATTCTGTTTTTTAATTAAACACTATTATATATTTATATCTACCGGCCTGATTATTTACGATAAATTGTTATTACGAAAATGTGTGCCTATTGGCAGGATTAGAACCTGCGACCCCTATTTACATAGGGGAACATTTTCGTAATAACAATTTATCGTAAATGATCAGGCCGGTAGATATAAATATATAATACTGTTTAATTAAAAAACAGAATATCTACTTAAATACGAGTATCGATAAAACATAATGTTCAAACAATTCATTTCATATATATATATATATATATATATATAGAGAGAGAGAGAGAGAGACTAAACTATCATGTTCTAACAGTTAATTTCAAATTGTCGCTAGTTTATAACCAAGTTTCGTTAAAATTCGTTAATTTCCGTAATATATATATATATATATATATATATATGAAACTCCTTCACATCTTGAAATTAATTTCTTTGAAAAATGTTGAATTGAATTTCCACCTCAGCTATAACAAATAGTAACTTCCCCCACCAACTCTGCCGCGATAAAGTGGTGACCAATCGGAACGGGGTCAATTATAATAACAACATTAGCACATGAGATTGCTTACCGAGTCTGAAATTGGCGCCATATTGGTATGCAGTTGTTGACTAGTGATGGTAAAGTCCTACTGATTCCTTGCAGTAAAAATGGTAATGCCAAAGACTATAAGGAAGAAATTCTAAAGAATCATCGCATTTCCTTCATTATTTTCATCACCTTCTTCCTCCCAATTTGGCAATATACCAAAATGATAAATCGATAGCTGCCCTTCTGCTAAAAGAATCAATAAAAGTCTCCAAGATTATGAAATTCACTCATTTTTTGTTATGCTTTTATGTTTTTTGAAATTGTTGTTCTTTGTTTTGGTTTTGGTATTTCTTGGAGAATCTCCAGATTTCAACGTTACAGAAAATTCTTCGGAAATTATAATCAAGTTCAAGCCGATTTGAAGAAATTTCCGAATGTATTTGAGAATTTATTCTTAACAAGAATGCAGTCAGTTGGAATTCTCATATTTGGAGAAGATTTTCTTGTTCTTGTTCTTCAGAATCCAAAAATAAATGATCGATTTGGGGGGGATATGAAGTGATTATCCAGTTTCGACTGAAAGTTAAGAGAATTTCCCATGAAAATATGAATTATGTAAGTACGTCTATACATTGCTAAGTGTTCATTATTTTCGGGTTGTGTGTGCATATCATATTTGCAATCTCTATAGGTAGATAGACAGACAGATAGATAGATAGATAGATAGATAGATAGATAGATAGATAGAAATGATCATACTGATATAGATAGATAGATAGATAGATAGATAGATAGATAGAAAAGAATAAAATAGATAGATAGATAGATAGATAGAAAAGAATAAAATAGATAGATAGATAGATAGATAGAAAAGAATAAAATAGATAGATAGATAGATAGATAGAAAAGAATAAAATAGATAGATAGATAGATAGATAGATAGATAGATAGAAAAGAAGAAAATAGATAGATAGATAGATAGATAGATAGATAGAAAAGAATAAAATAGATAGATAGATAGATAGATAGATAGATAGAAAAGAATAAAATAGATAGATAGATAGATAGATAGATAGATATGAACAGATTGAGATAGATAGATAGATAGAAAAGAATAAAATAGATAGATAGATAGATAGATAGATAGATAGAAAAGAATAAAATAGATAGATAGATAGAGAGATAGATAGATAGAAATGATCTAAAGAATAAAATAGATAGATAGATAGAGAGATAGATAGATAGAAATGATCATACTGATATAGATAGATAGATAGATAGATAGATAGATAGATAGAAAAGAATAAAATAGACAGATAGATAGATAGATAGAAATGATCATACTGATAGATAGATAGATAGATAGATAGATAGATAGATAGATAGATAGATAGAAAAGAATAAAATAGATAGATAGATAGATAGATAGAAAAGAATAAAATAGATAGATAGATAGATAGATAGAAAAGAATAAAATAGATAGATAGATAGATAGATAGAAAAGAATAAAATAGATAGATAGATAGATAGATAGAAATGATCATACTGATATAGATAGATAGATAGATAGATAGATAGATAGAAAAGAATAAAATAGATAGATAGATAGGTAGATAGATAGAAATGATCATACTGATATAGATAGATAGATAGATAGATAGATAGATAGATAGGTAGATAGATAGAAATGATCATACTGATATAGATAGATAGATAGATAGATAGAAAAGAATAAAATAGATAGATAGATAGATAGATAGAAATGATCATACTGATATAGATAGATAGATAGATAGATAGATAGAAAAGAATAAAATAGATAGATAGATAGATAGATAGAAATGATCATACTGATATAGATATAGATAGATAGATAGATAGATAGATAGAAAAGAATAAAATAGATAGATAGATAGATAGATAGAAAAAAATAAAATAGATAGATAGATAGATAGATAGATAGAAAAGAATAAAATAGATAGATAGATTGATAGATAGATATGATCAGACTGAGATAGATAGATAGATAGATAGATAGATAGATAGATAGATAGATAGATAGATAGATAGATTACTTCAAAGCGGTTAAAAATTTAGTTTAGATATAGCAATTAATACTGCCTCCCATCTGATCTTTCAAATTTAGGAGATCAACAAACTATCACAAAAACTTTATGCACACGCGTACATAGACACACACACACACACACACACACACACACACACACACACGAAAACACATATATATTTATGGGTGTATACATGTATAATTTCAATTGCTAAAATTATCTACAATATTGAATACATACTTTTTTATATTATATCTATATATATATTTGTTGTATATACGCAATGAACATGATATCATTATTATCGTACATGTCCATATATGTGCGTCCGGATGTCTATGTGTTTGATGACATTGTATCCCATGAACCTATGAGCTATCGATTCAACACTCTACACCTGTCATATTCATTGGCAAATTTCACGTGCCTAAAAGCGACCTCTTTCAAATCTCCAAAACCTACTCTCTCTCTCCACTTTCACTGCTCTAACTCTCTCTCTTTCTCACTCATTTAGATCTCTCTCACACTTTCTCACTTCTTCTCTCGTTCACTCCTTCACCTCCCTTTCTCTCGCTATATCTATCTATCTATCTATCTATCTATCTATCTATCTATCTATCTATCTATATATTTATTTCAGTTCCATCTATCTATCTATCTATCTATCTATCTATCTATCTATCTATCTATATATTTCAGTTCACATCTATCTATCTATCTATCTATCTATCTATCTATCTATCTATCTATCTATCTATTTACATCTATCTATCTATCTATCTATCTATCTATCTATCTATCTATCTATCTATCTATTTCCGTTCACATCTATCTATCTATCTATCTATCTATCTATCTATCTATCTATCATGTTCACATGTATCTATCTATCTATCTATCTATCTATCTATCTATCTATCTATCTATTTCAGTTCACATGTATCTATCTATCTATCTATCTATCTATCTATTTCAGTTCACATGTATCTATCTATCTATCTATCTATCTATCTATCTATCTATTCATCTATTCACATCTATCTATCTATCTATCTATCTATCTATCTATTCATATCTATCTATCTATCTCTCTATCTATCTAAGTTCATATCTATCTATCTATCTCTCTATCTATCTAAGTTCATATCTATCTATCTCTCTAAGTTCACATCTATCTATCTATCTATCTATCTATCTATCTATCTATCTATCTATCTAAGTTCACATCTATCTATCTATCTATCTCATTCTGTTCATATCTATCTATCTATCTATCTATCTATCTATCTATCTATCTATCTCATTCTGTTCATATCTATCTATCTATCTATCTATCTATCTATATACCTATGTATGTAACTATCTATCTATCTCAGTTCACATCTATCTATCTATCTATCTATCTATCTATCTATCTATATACCTATGTATGTAACTATCTATCTATCTCAGTTCACATCTATCTATCTATCTATCTATCTATCTCAGTTCACATGTATGTATGTATCTATCTATCTATATATCTATCTATCTATATGGCTGATGAGATTTTTCCTTTATTTTTTTCTTTGCCTCACAGAATGTCATTGCAGGCAAGTCCAAAGTTTTAAGGTTGCTTCTCGGTCTTCAAAGTTTACACTTTCTCTTATTTATTTGTTTGCTTATTTATTTATTTGTTTGTTTGTTTCGCAGATTGCTTTCCGATTTGATACAAGGAATAAATAAACAACAACAACAACAACAAAAAGAAGACACCTAAAACAAATAAAAAGCAAACAAACAGACAAAAAAAAACATAAATCAATGAAAGCCGGAGAACTTTCTTCAGCTTCGTCGTCGTTTTCACACAACAACAAAAAAATAAATAAATAAATAAAAAGCCCTCAATGTGTTTCTGGCGTGTTTTTCTGGGGGCGGCAAAAGCAAAGTTAAAAAAAAAAAGAAGAAAAATGACAGAATTGGCCCCAAAAGATGAAAAACAAGATGCAATGGAAGCCTCTCTAAAACATATGATGCTTCGAGTCGAGTATTTTGATGGAGCATATGCAAAAGGCGTGTACCTCCAATTGCAATACAAGCACATACACACTCACATTCATATATATATATATATATATATATATATAGATAGATAGATAGATAGATAGATAGATAGATAGATAGATATATTTATACTAGCAGCATAGCTCAGAATATTTTTAATTAGATCATGAATGCCGCCTCACCTTAAAGCTCAGTTATATAAAAAAAATAATCATATATAAAATTGTTGTTTAAAAATTGTTCGAAAATTCCATTAAAAAATCTATTTTCTTTTGTTTTACGTAAACGTGATTTGATGTTTTGTGTGACATTGTAAACAACATTGCTTTTGTTTTTGTTTCAAAATTACGGGGGAAAATATTTACATTTTTTGTTGACTAAATGAATTTCATAAATTTTCGAAGAAATTTTAAAAATGTGGACATTTAATTTTAGAAGCAAAATTACATTAATGCCACACGAATTACAGACATTTGATTTTCTGCATGAAATATTTAACGAAAAAAAGTTTATAATTAAATTATTATAATTAAATTAAACCAGTACCATTTGAATTAAAATGTTCTTCATACATTTATATTGTAGAGTATTTGAATATTTTTCATTTGGAAATGAATTATTTGAAAAACACTGGAAAATAATTTATTATAAATCAGCTAGGTTTCAACCCTTCGGTATTTTAGTTCAACTCATACATAAATATTTCCAAGAATAAAAAGAAATGGTGTCTTTTTTAATGTTTTCTCAATAAAATGTTTATTTCCATCATTATTAACTACCTGATAAGAAATTGTTCTTTCAATGTCGAAACAAAATGTAAAATGTTGTAGTAGTTTGTAGTTTATACATGTTTAAAAGCATAATTATTAATAAATAAATGAATATATACTGTTAAATATAAGAGACAATAAATATCATTGTTTGAACATTATTTATTTTATCGATACATAATATCTACTTAAATACGAGTATCGATAAAAAAATAATGTTCAAACAATTCATTTCAAATTGTCGGTTGTTTATAACCAAGTTTTGTTAAAATTCGTTAATTTCCGTAACATGTTTACATTTGTTGACATTACAATACATTTCAGAGCAGATATGGTTGTTTGCGATGAATCGAAAATTGTGTTATATAAGTTTGATAAAAACTTCGTTGACACTGGAGGCTATTCGTGGTCGAGAGTTCTAAGACGTTGCCATATCAAATGGTAGCTTTTCCTATGTAAATAGGGGTCGCAGGTTCGAATCCTGCCAAATGGCACACATTTTCGTAATAACAATTTATCGTAAATAATCAGGCCAGTAGATATAAATATATAAAAAAACAGAATATCTCCTTAAATACGAGTATCGATAAAAAGTAATGTTCAAACAATTCATTTCAAATTGTCGGTTGTTTATAACCAAGTTTCGTTAATTTCCGTAATATATATATATATATTCACATACAAGCCTGTTTCGCTAATATATAACAGGCAAAAATTTCACATCTTTTACTCCACGTGTTTATGGCTTAGAGAGTAGGGACTCCGATTGACACCCAATCGGTTGAGTTTGAGTTATATATATATATATATATATATTAACTGGCTACTTAATTGATTATACATGAACAAATGGCCTTTTTTATAAATGTGAAATTTTTTTATAACCGTGTAAATTCTTATGTTGTGGCGCATATTTCTATTTTAAATAAGCATAGACTATTTTTAGGGGTTTTTTTTTCAAACACGGCAAAAAGAAAACAGTTAGATATATGTATGAGATATACATACAATTAGATATACCTATGCAGATGTGCGTTGTGGTGCAGTGGACATCGACTCGGAACGAGAAACCAGGGAGCCAAGTTCGAATTCCAGTTGAATCCATTGTATTCACTTACGCGCAAATACCCTTGGGAAAGGCATTAATCCATCTCTTTCCTCCAGTTATGGATTAAATAACGGGACAGATTGGATTCTATAGCCTTGGATGGCAACCAGTCTACCGCAGAAAGCAATGGCAACCTACTGCGGGATAATCTTCTGACCAGTCAGTCATGCCTCTTTCAAGACATGATCGCCCAAGCGTGTATCACATATGGCACATGACTGAATATAATAGTTGGAAACATAATTAAAAATTCTACTGGGCATAAAGTGGGGGATCGGTTTTCTATTGCTATAAAGTAATAAACTGATCCCCACTAATTACTACTTAATGATATAATACATCTCTTCCCCCTCTAGCTATGAGTCAAATAACAGGACAGATTGGGTTCTATAGCCTTGGTCGGCAACCAGTCTACCGCAGAAAGCAATGGCAATCTACTGCGGGATAATCTTCTGCCCAGTCAGTCATGTCGCTTTCGAGACATGATCGCCCAAGCGTGTATCACGTATGGCACTTAACTGACTGATATCTTTGAGTAAAATTTTATTTTTGCGTTAAAACTTTGTCCTAAATCAAACAAGTGGACATACCAATTATGTTTTAGTTTCATTGTCCGGGTCTTTATTATAACAGTTTTCAGTAGATAAATAGTGATTTTCTAAGCGCAGCGTAGATGTGGCACAAGGCCGAAAATATGGGACACCCAGTTAGGACCGAACTCACTACTCGATGGTAGCGAGACAAGCTTGCTAACCATTACACCACCTCGAGGTGACCTTTTCAGCTGATATATTGTTAAGGACACATTTACTGACAAGTTTTGACGAAGAAGGTCAGCTAAGTGAAGCAAGCCGCCCAAGAACAAGGTCAAATTTGTCTTTACCCACCCTGATGATGACCTAAGAAAGTCGAAAGCTCATTCGTTTTACTTCGGAACTACTCTCTGAAGAATTCTTGATGGAATGTTCTCTTTATTTATAATTTTCAAACGACGATCATAAAAATTAATCGACATGAAATGCCTGTCGTTTTTAATATATAAATATATGTATGTATGAGTTTGTATATATATATATATATATATATATATATATGTGTGTGTGTGTGTGTGTGTGTGTGTGTGATCAGGGAGCCATCTACGCCACATGAGAATTAAAGCCTGGTTAAAATAACTGTAAAATGATCCCTTGGTTCTGGCAATAAACAGATCAGCTTAACAAAACAAAATATAATTAAATTCGATTGCCATAATTTCTAAACACAAAAGAATTATCACCTTTACACTCTTTGTTGCCAGCAAAAAATTCTGTTTTCCTCATTATTTGCATGCGTCAAATTTCATTGTTATCGACTCCGGTCATGGGCAATTAGTAGCGAATTAGATTGTATTTGCCCCTATTAAGTTTCTACTGAAGAACTAATGTAGAAATTAGTAAATGCATTTAAAGGGAGAGTGAAACACTTTTTCTTTCAACTCATTAATAACAAAAGAAATTGTAATCTTTCACTGAACGGTTGCAAACGGTAATTGTTACTATTAAAAATATTTCAGAAACTGAGTAAAGTATTAAGATACAGGAAATTTTCACAAGAAACAAAGAAGAGAGTACTGGATTGCTATGTGATGTCAGTTCTTCAATATGGTAGTGAATGCTGAACACTATCATCAAAGATGAAAAAAAAAACTTGAAGTAACTGAAATGTGTTTCTACAGAAGGATGCTGCGGATATCATGGATTGAGCATGTGAGCAATGATGAGGTTTTGGAAAGAATGGAAACGAAAATGAAATTAATACTGAGCATCAGGAAGAGATAGCTAAAGTTCCTGGGACATGCAATGAAAAAAAAAGAACTTGATACTATGGAGAACTTGATACTAACATGCCAGATAGAGGGGAAAAGAGACAGGGGAAAGCAGCAGATAAGATATTTGAAGGGCCTGAGCAGGTGGATGACAGAACGAGAGAAAGTGTGGTAAGAGCCACCAGGGATAGGGAGACGTGGAAGGCCATGATCGATTACGTCCTGAAAGAAGAAGAAGAAGAAGAAGAATGATGATGATGATGATGATGATAATAATAATAATAATGATAATGATAATAATAATAATAATAATAATGATGATGATGGTGATGATGATAATAATAATAATAATGATAATGATAATAATAATGATAATGATAATAATAATGATGATGATGATGATAATGATAATAATAATGATGATGATGTTGATGATGATGATGATGATGGTGATGATGATAATAATAATAATAATGATAATAATGATAATGATAATAATAATAATAATAAACTTTCAGGCAAATATTATGCATAATAATATGGATCCAAAATGCAGGTTTTGTGATAAACGCCAAGAAACAATAGACCACCTAATCTCAGGCTGTTCTGTGCTTGCCCCAAATGAATATAAAAATCGCCACGATAGAGTTGGGCAATATTTACATTGGGCAATGTGCAAACATTATGGAAAAGCTGTAAACAAACACTGGTATGAACATCACCCAGCACCGGTTACAGAAATAGAAGATGTAACCATTCTATGGGATTACACCATCTACACAGACAGAAAAATTGAAGCAAACAGGCCAGACATTATTGTTAAAAACCAGAAGGAGAAAACTTGTCCATTAATTGATATGGCTTGTCCAGCGGATTTTAACATAGCAATCAAGGAATTTGAAAAACTGTCAAAATATAAAGACCTGGAAATTGAAATAGAAAAAATGTGGAAATTGAAAACAAGAGTTGTGCCAGTGATAGTAGGTGCACTTGGAATGATAAAAAATGGAACAAAACAACACATTGAAAGAATCCCTGGAAACCCCAGCTTAAGAGATATACAAAGAATTGTCTTATTAAGTACAGCCCACACACTAAGGAAAAATTTATCTATGTAATGCTAGGGATGATAGGGAAGATAGAAAAACATGAAATGGAGTCATCACAACACGCCACGACCTGCCTTAGGTCTCCCCGCAGACTTGGTTGGTAGTGAGACCAAAGCAGAAATCGAAATATGATGAAAAATGACATAATAATAATAGTAATGATGATGATGATGATGATAATAATAATGATAATAATGATAATAATAATAATTATAATAATAATAATAATAATAATAATGATGATGATGATGATGATGATGATAATAAAAATAATAATAATTATTATTATTATTATTATTAATAATAAATAATTAGATGTATCTATAAGTAAAATTTTACTTTTGCCTTAAAACCTTACCTGAAATCAAATAAGAATACATAAGAAACACCTTTTAGTTTTCTTGTTCAGGTAATTAGTATAACAGTTTATAGCTGATACATTGTTAAAACCACATCTGCAGGATGTAGCAAGAAACATTTTGCCAATTATCGTCTAAGCAACGAAGATGAACTAAGTGAAGCAAACCACTCACGAACCAGGTCAACCAACCTTGGATTTTTTATGAATGAATTAAACGATTACTGTTTATAAGGTAGTGGACTCTAGCAGCCTGTATAGTCAAATAACAGGACAGATTGGATTCTATAGCCTTAGTCGGCAACCAGTCTACCGCAGAAAGCAATGGCTACCTACTGCGGAATAATCTTCTGCCCAGTCAGTCATGTCTCTTTCGAGACATGATCGCCCAAGCGTGTATCACGTATGGCACTTAACTGACTGATATCTTTGAGTAAAATTTTATTTTTGCGTTAAAACTTTATCCTAAATCAAACAAGTGGACATACCAATTATCTTTTAGTTTCATTGTCCGGGTCTTTATTATAACAGTTTTCAGTAGATAAATAGTGATTTTCTAATCGCAGCGTAGATGTGGCACAAGGCCGAAAGTATGGGACACCCAGTTAGGAACGAACTCACTACTCGATGGTAGCGAGACAAGCTTGCTAACCATTACACCACCTCGAGGTGCCCTTTTCAGCTGATATATTGTTAAGGACACATTTACTGAGTGTAGCAAGAAACATTCTGACAAGGTCAAATTTGTCTTTACCCACCCTGATGATGACCTAAGAAAGTCGAAAGCTCATTAGTTTTACTTCGGAACTACTCTCTGAAGAATTCTTGATGGAATTTTCTCTTCATTTATAATTTTCAAACGACGATCATAAAAATTAATCGACATGAAATGCCTGTCGTTTTTAATATATAAATATATGTATGTATGAGTTTGTATATATATATATATATATATATATATATATATGTGTGTGTGTGTGTGTGTGTGTGTGTGTGTGTGTGTGTGTGTGTGTGTGTGTGTGTGCATATATATATATATATATATACATATATGTGTGTGTAAAAATATACTCAGTTATAATCTGAGATTAAAGACAGAATGGTTAAATAAAATAAAGACAAGAGGAAAACTGTATTTTAAATCGCCTATGCGTTTCGTCCTGTGATGGACTTTATCAAGGCAAAAAGACGAAATAAACTTTATTCTAAATTCCGTATCTATAAACAAACAGTGTTGGTAACCACAAAGACGCTCACAAATCATTTCAAAAGATTAACAGAATATTTTAGTTTTTACAATTTCTTCATGTGTAGTGAAAAATCACGAGATATTAAAATGAAGGGAATTCAACCGTATTTGAATTTTTTTATGTATGTTAGTCTGTTTTAGTATAATTTCCATAAGTAAAATTATACTAAAACAGACTAACATACATAATAAAAATTTCAAAGAATATGGTTGAATTCCCTTCATTTTAACATCTCGTGACTTTGCACTACACATGAAGGAATTCTAAAACAGACTAACACACGAAATAAACAGTTAAAAAAAAACGGTCAAATTCCCTTCATATATATATATATATATATATATATATATATAAGTAAAGTGTACCTAGTGAGCCAACAAACCTACCAAGGTTTCATCTAAGCGGATCGTCGTTTTGAGCGCTTTTTTTTAGTTGATTACTCGTCTCGGGGTTTTTCTTTGGGCTACGTACTGACTCGGTCCGAATCTCTTTGGCTGATGTTCATGTCTTTAGCTCTTTCTTTTTTTACAACCAATTTTTCGTTCTACGTATATACGCGGAAGGTTTTTCGAAGCGAGTATAGTAATAAGTTTGTGCATATATATATATATATATATATATTGATGCATGTTTCATTAAATAATATAGGCAAATTTTGTCTATTTATTTTATGTATTTTTTTTTTAATAATATACGCCTTGTATAAACCGCTTCTTCTTCGTCGATAATGTTGGGACGACGAGGACGACGACGAAGATTAAACTTCACAACTCGAATTTCACAATCTTTTTCTCTTTCAAATTTTGGGAATGAACCGCTTCTTCTTCTTCTTCTTTTTCTTCTTCTTCTTCTTCTTCTTTGTAGAACATTCTAAATTTAGGTTACATTTTTTTTTACTTTGGCTTGTTGACCTAATATTCATAATTAGTTTTACCGCCATTTTCTGGTGAAAAACACAGTGATTTTGAAATTCTTGTAAAATGAAATAATTATCGGATTTCAGAACTTATTTACAAATAAATTACAATATATTTGAATACTTTGTTTTTTTGAAAATCTTCATAAAGATGTATGTTTTTACAAAAACTAACTAAATTTATGAAATTTAGAGAAATTAAATTTTCACTGAAATTTGTTTTTATTAGGTTGTCCCAAAAGTTCGTAAACACTTACGAAAAATTGAATTTTTATGCAATTTTGCGTTTATATTGTTACAGTGATCTTCATCTTTGTATTCCAGATGGCAATTGATAAAATTGAGCTGCGAGTTTTGATTCGTTGATGCTGGAAGCGAGGTCTTTCAACCAGAAAAGTTGCAAAACAGATTTGTGCTGCCGAAGGTGAAGGAACAATTGCATATATGGCAATCTCAAAGTGATACAAGCGTTTCGATTCTGGCGACATGAGTCTTGAAGATAAGCCTCGTTCGGGACGGCCGTTAAAGTTGGATGAAGACTTGCAAACCGGGTTGGACATTGCGCCTTCATCGAGCACTTGAGAATTGGCTGATGAGCTTGGAGTTGGCAAATCGACAATTCACCGACATTTGAAGCAACTTGATTTTGTTCACAAAAAGCCGCGCCAAGATCCGCACAAACTCACCGAAGCACAAACCAACAGACGAGCTGAAATTTGCCGTCAATTGCTCAGCAGTCCATTGGACGAGCGTTTTTGGAAGCGCATTGTGACATCCGACGAGAAATGGGTCTATTTGGTTCAGCACAATCGAGAAAAGCGATGGGTTCAGAAAGAGCAAGAGACAATGTCGGTTCCAAAACAAGATCGATTCGGCAAGAAAGTCATGTTGTGCGTTTGGTGGAACTTTGAAGGAATCGTGCATTTTGAGTTGGTTCCGAATGGTCGTGCCATCAGTGCCGAACTTTACTGTCAGCAACTTGAGCGGGTCTACGAAAGTTGAAGCAGAAGTAGCCGACTCTGATCAACCGAAAGCGCGCTTTGATGCAGCAGGACAATGCCAAGCCACACACCGCCAGGAAGACCAAAGACAAGTTTGAAGAGCTGGACGGCGTTGAGGTTCTGCCACATCCAGCCTACAGTCCTGACTGTGCTCCATCAGATTAAGGCCTTTTCCGCTCAATGCAACACTTTCTGAAGGGCCGCAGATTCGACTCGTTTGATGACGTCGAGGAAGCGTGTCAAGAATTCTTTGATTCGAAGCCGGCTGAATGGTACTTTGACCAGATCCGAAAGCTTGCAGATCGATAACAGAAAGTCTTGGAAAATGATGGTCTTTATTTTGAGCAATATTTTTTGTTGTTTTTGCGAATAAAATTTCAATTTTTTGCAAGTGTTTACGAACTTTTGGGACAACGTAATATTAGTTAAAAGTAGGTCTCATTGAAGAATATAAATCATCATTTTTTTTTCAACCTAAGACTCAGCTTCCGAAAATCTGCTTCGAATCGTAAAACACAAAATGCAACAAAACTCTGAGAATTCTAATTAAAAAATAACTTTTAATTGCTTTTATAAATAATATTTATTAAGGACAATATTGCCTTAAGAAAAATATTTCGATGAATAATGAATTTTTACATGGGCTGTCATTTTGTCTTTAATTTTAATCATAATAACAAGCGGAACCCGTGGAATTTCCACGGAAGGATAATTATGATTTCCTGGAAAAAAATTTATTTTCTCATACTACAAATGATAGTAACGTCTTCAAACATAAAGGTATTGGATAATAAAATAACGATAACACAGAGTGTAATTTTATTAAAATATCTATAAAAGTAATGTCCATAGAAGCTACTTTACCGTAATCTTATATTATATTAAGTCAAAACCAAAATACTGTACGCTATTTTGTGAGAGATTTTGAAGACAAAAATGTTTTTTTATATTATTATTAATGAAAAATTATGGCTCCTGTGTCCTTTGTAAACAGAAAAGACCAACTGAGTAATGGCCAAGGGTGTAGAGGCCAGGAATTTTCTTATTAGGACGCGCTATACGACAACAAACCTACCTATTTTTACTATATTGTACAGCACACACACATATACACACACAAATTACTGCTACAACCACGAGCTTTATCTGCTAGTGATACGGTAATGCTAAAGGCTCTCTCCTCCTATTCTCATACTCTTTACTACCCTTCCGTTTGGCAAAGGTGAGAGAAAGGCTGAGGAGAGTAGCGTTTATAGATCATAAAAAGATAGAGGGGAAGGAAAAGCTCGTGTAGAGAGTAAGTGTGTTATCTTTCTTTAGTGGCGTAACGGACGGAGGAACTAAGTAACTAACTAAGGAAGGAACAAGCAGAATTATTATATGATTCTTTTCGGCAAAGGTGAGGTAAAGGCTGAGGAGTGAAGCGTTTATAGATTATAAAAAGATAGAGGGGAAGGAAAAGCTCGTGTAGAGAGTAAGTGTGTTATCTTTCTTTAGTGGCGTAACGGACGGAGGAACTAAGTAACTAACTAAGGAAGGAACAAGCAGAATTATTATATGATTCTGTTCGGCAAAGGTGAGGGAAAGGCTGAGGAGAGTAGCGTTTATAGATTATAAAAAGATAGAGGGGAAGGAAAAGCTTGTGTAGAGAGTAAGTGTGTTATCTTTCTTCAGTGGCGTAACGGACGGAGGAACTAAGTAACTAACTAAGGAAGGAACAAGCAGGATTATTATATGATTCTGTTCGGCAAAGGTGAGGGAAAGGCTGAGGAGAGTAGCGTTTATAGATTATAAGAAGATAGAGGGGAAGGAAAAGCTCGTGTAGAGAGTAAGTGTATTATCTTTCTTCAGTGGCGTAATGGACGGAGGAACTAAGTAACTAACTAAGGAAGGAACAAGCAGAATTATTATATGATTCTGTTCGGCAAAGGTGAGGGAAAGGCTGAGGAGAGTAGCGTTTATAGATTATAAAAAGATAGAGGCGAAGGAAAAGCTTGTGTAGAGAGTAAGTGTGTTATCTTTCTTCAGTGGCGTAACGGACGGAGGAACTAAGTAACTAACTAAGGAAAGAACAAGCAGAATTATTATATGATTCTGTTCGGCAAAGGTGAGGGAAAGGCTGAGGAGAGAAGCGTTTATAGATTATAAAAAGATAGAGGGGAAGGAAAAGCTTGTGTAGAGAGTAAGTGTGTTATCTTTCTTCAGTGGCGTAACGGACGGAGGAACTAAGTAACTAACTAAGGAAGGAACAAGCAGAATTATTATATGATTCCGTTCGGCAAAGGTGAGGGTAAGGCTGAGGAGAGTAGCGTTTATAGATTATAAAAAGATAGAGGGGAAGGAAAAGCTTGTGTAGAGAGTAAGTGTGTTATCTTTCTTCAGTGGCGTAACGGACGGAGGAACTAAGTAACTAACTAAGGAAGGAACAAGCAGAATTATTATATGATTCTGTTCGGCAAAGGTGAGGGAAAGGCTGAGGAGAGTAGCGTTTATAGATTATAAAAAGATAGAGGGGAAGGAAAAGCTTGTGTAGAGAGTAAGTGTGTTATCTTTCTTCAGTGGCGTAATGGACGGAGGAACTAAGTAACTAAGGAAGGAACAAGCAGAATTATTATATGATTCCGTTCGGCAAAGGTGAGGGAAAGGCTGAGGAGAGTAGCGTTTATAGATTATAAAAAGATAGAGGGGAAGGAAAAGCTCGTGTAGAGAGTAAGTGTGTTATCTTTCTTCAGTGGCGTAACGGACGGAGGAACTAAGTAACTAATTAAGGAAGGAACAAGCAGAATTATTATATGATTCTTTTTGGCAAAGGTGAGGGAAAGGCTGAGGAGAGTAGCGTTTAAAGATTATAAAAAGATAGAGTGGAAGGAAAAGCTCGTATAGAGAGTAAGTGTGTTATCTTTCTTCAGTGTCGTAACGGACGGAGGAACTAAGTAACTAACTAAGGAAGGAACAAGCAGAATTATTATATGATTCTGTTCGGCAAAGGTGAGGGAAAGGCTGAGGAGAGTAGCGTTTATAGATTATAAAAAGATAGAGGGGAAGGAAAAGCTTGTGTAGAGAGTAAGTGTGTTATCTTTCTTCAGTGGCGTAACGGACGGAGGAACTAAGTAACTAACTATGTAAATAACTAACTAACTAACTAACAAAGGAAGGAACAAGCAGAATAATTATATGATTAATAATATATAAATCTTTTAAAATTCTGCATTGGTTTCATCTGGTTAGGTGATATTGTTATTAAGTGAAAACTATATTTACTAATCTAAAATTGAAAAGCTTAATACAACTCATTTGCACCAAGATATTTTTAGAAAACATTTATGCATATAAAATATTATGTAATGTGTTTATTTTTTCATGTATGATCAACTATACACGATATTAGAAAAATAAATGTGATGACTATATCAAATTTCAAGAGAACATTCTTAAAATTATATTATTATTATGGAGCATATTTTCCAACATTTTAAAGATTACTGAGTACTTAATTATATAAAAAAATATGCTCACGTCAATTTTCTTAAATGATGTTTTACAGATTAATTCTCTGTAGAACAACAATCATTATGTCAGGACCTGTCAATGCTTTTCTTTGTCAGTTAAGTAAAACATGTTTATGTTGGTTAAAAAACACCTATTTATTAAAAAAAATCATTTCTGTGTTAAAAAAAATAGAGAGTACTAATTAGCTATAATATTTCTAGATATTTTACCAGATATTTCGATCTAAGTAAAACCTCTTCAGTCGCTTAACACTGAGCATATTTCTTAAACAAGAAGTTAATCAACTAATTTCTAATATTTACTATTGTGAACTTAAGATAAATATGTTAGCTTTCTTAATAATTTATCAGGGTTGTTTTAGGCACCTCCACTTTTTCGCTGACCAAACAACATAGGATGATGCACAAAGTTCTCCAAACTTCATAAAAACAAAATTTTATTGTGAAAATGTTTGTTTCTTATTAAGAGGAATGACCAAAATATTTTTTGTTATTACTTTATTAATTTTTTTATTTTTTTCTAGCACATTTGAAATTTTGGTTCAAAATCGTTTTTTTTATTTGCATCAGCAGTTGATATGTTTATGATCAGTATTTTAGCAGCATTTTTCATGTGAATAACAACTGAAAATTCTTGCAAAAATTAAATAAATGTCAGATTTTAATACTTTCAGGACTTATCCATAAATGAATTAAATTATTTAATTTTTTTTTCATATCTATATATATTTATTTTACATATGTTACCCATGACTTACTTAATTTCATAAAATTTTGAGGAATTAAATTTTAATTCAAAATATTTTTTATTAGTTAAAAGCAGGACTCCTTGGAGTATGTAAATCGTTTTTTTTTTCTTCAAAACTACTGCACATTGCTTGAAAATCAGCTCCGAATCATAAAATAAAAACGTGCAATAAAACATTATTTAAGAAAGCTTTTAATTGCTTTTATAAATAAGATTTATTTAAAGAATACTTATTGTCTTCAGAAAAAATTCTATTTTTTCTGATAAATAATCAATTTTTGCAAGAATCTTTTTCATTTTTTAAAATTATAATAATTTCTAATACATAAATCTTTTAAAATTCTGCATTGCTTTCATCCGGTTAGGTGATATCTAAACTTATTTATAAATGGAACTTTGTGTGTGTGTGTGTGTGTGTGTGTGTGTGTGTGTGTGTGTGTGTGTGTGTGTGTCAGTTACCTATAGACTCCGAAACGGCTGAACCGATTTTCTTGAAAATTTACACAGTTGTACTATAAGCGTCTGCGAATGTTCTTAGCTAGGTTTTGTGTCGAGGTACACCCGATAAATATCGAAAATCGATAATCGAAAAAATCGGGTTATAGAAGGAGTGGTCCGATTTTAATCAAATTTGATACACTCATAGACAAAGACATAAGAAACGATATTCAGAAGTTTCAAGGTTGCACTTCTTACAATAGTGCAGAAAATCGATAATATATATATATATATATATATATATATAAAGCAAGACGTTTGTATGTGTGTGTCTGTTTATCTACCTGTATGTCTATTTTTTTCAGCCCTTTTATTTTAGTTTTTGCTTCAGGTTTGGCTCTAAGTAGGTATAATTGTAGTTCTTAGTCTCAAACATGATAACATTTACTCAGAGGACTTATTTAGCCTTCAAAATTCAGTTTACGACGAAAAAACATATTTGATATCGATACCAGGAAATCAAAATTTGACTTACATCCATTCATTTTTCTTTCAGTCTACGGTTTCGCTTTAACTGGAAACAAGTATTGCTTTTTATTCTTTCGTGCCAACGTCCAAAGAGTCTGAGCTCCAAGACCATGGATTAGTTTTAAAGCTTTCATTACACCCGAGCAACGCCGGGCTATACTGCTAGTTGTTATTAAGTGAAGACTATATTTACTAATCAAAAATTAAAAAGCTTAATAAAGACCATTTTGCACCAAAATTTTTTATGCATATAAAATATTCTGTAATGTGCTGATTTTTTAAGTATGATTTTCAGAAAATAAAAGCAATAACTAAGTCTCAAATTCTAATGACATTTTACATATAAACGTTGTAGAGATGGGATTAAAAAATGTAAAATTACATGTTCCTTCTGCTGGTCAAGAAATATTTATCACGCTATCACAAAATCTGTGCAGACAGAAAGAGCGGTTTTTACGCTCCTTACAATTGCTGGTGCGTCTGTGAGTGTAACATTTTTTCACTTTTAAACACTCTTGTGGAATTACATGTGTACACCCCCCTGACATTTTATGTGTTTTTTTCAATAAATTTATTTTTAAACGAGTTCCATCATCTCACAGCATTGTAAGTAATTTATTTGGCCTTGTCCTTTTCCTTAATTCCCTTAAAATTAAAGCCAACGAGAACCCTTGATAAGAGTTGGCCGAAAGGTTCCTCGGGTTTAAACAATATATTAATGATATGCGCTAAAAAGTCTGCCTACTTCCACCGAACGCCCATAGCCCAGGGGTAGAGTCGCCGACTGACGCCATTTCGGTCGGGTTTCAATCCTGGGTAAAAAAGCAGTCGGATGAGCTGTGATACGGCGAAACAGATCTGTCTGCGGATGACAATATATATATATATATATATATATATATATATTTACGCTCTCACACCCTGATTGAGCACTCTGAATAACTGGGAGACTTAAAAACAGTAGCTACTCTGGCATGTACGAATCGCTTATTCAGTAATGAATTAGAGCACTCTGGTTATTGGGCGTGTATAATGATAATATACGCGCTAAAAAATCTGCCATCTTCTACCGAACGCCCATAGCCCAGAGTTAGAAAATATTACTCATAGTATTTTTTCATACTTACTAAACTTGACAGCTCTGATTTTGTTTTATAGATCAGTCAGTTAAATGCCATACGTGATACCCGCTTGGGTGATCATGTCTCGAAAGAGACATGACTGACTGGGCAGAAGATTATCCCGCAGTAGGTTGCCATTGCTTTCTGCGGTAAACTGGTTGCCGATCAAGGCTATAGAACCCAATCTGTCCTATTATTTAACCCATAACTGGTAGGAATAGACGGATTAATACCAAGACTATTTGCGCGTAAGTGAATGCAATGAATTTAACTGGAATTTGAACTCGGTTCCGAGCCGATATCCACTGCGCCACAACGCAACGCATTGTGTAAAATAAAATCATTTGATTTGCTCAGATAAAGCCCATCAGATGACGAAACACGTCGGGTAAGTCTAAGTAAAGTTTTCCTCTTGTCTCTTTTTTATTCATTCATATATATTTATATATATATATATATGTGTGTGTGTGTGTGTGTGTGTGTGTGTGTGTGTGTGTGTGTGTGTGTGTTAGTTTTCGAACTAGGTAAAAATTTATCATTAGATAATTTCTGCAAACAAAATTGTTTACAAAAAGAATAACACAATAGAAACTAAACAGAAGTATCTTATCATTGTTAGCAAATATATATATATATATATATATATATATATATTACGGAAATTAACGAATTTTAACGAAACTTGGTTATAAACAATCGACAATTTGAAATGAATTGTTTGAACATTATTTTTTTATCGCTACTTGTATTTAAGTAGATATTTTGTTTTTTTTAAATTAAACAGTATTATATATTTATATCTACTGGCCTGATTATTTACGATGAATTGTTATTACGAAAATGTGTGTCATTCGGCAGTATTCGAACCTGCTACCATTTGAGCTGGCAACGTCTTAGACCGCTCGACCACGAATGGTCGAGCGGTCTTAGAATTTATCGCAAATACTCTTGGGAAAGGTATTAATCCGTCTATTCCTACCAGTTATGGGTTAAATAATAGGACAGATCGGGTTCTATAGCCTTAGAATTTATCGATATATGTATTTATCGATATATGT
>JBBBDQ010000490.1:710000-757500 GCA_037127315.1 Ascarosepion bandense
TTTATCTATATCTATAAAAGTGATGAGGGTGCACGTTGTGTAAATATTTGTTTGTTTGATAGATTCGACTTAGCGTCTGCATTTTGCGGTCTAGCTCGATTGAAACTGGGCAAATCTATATCCATAAACGTGACGAGGATGGACGTTGTGTAAGTATTTGCTATCTAAATTCATCATATGTTCTTTATTCTTATTTTTCCTTAAACTACCCGAGTGAAACCGAGTTAATCTATAAGTGAGTAAGGTAAAAATTTCTGAACTTAAACTCAAAAAGTATGTGTCGACCTGGCTTTTCTATAGATATGTGTCCTTAGAAAGTTTGAATGGCGTAGCTTAAAAAATATAGGCGTGCGTAGGGAACAGACACATACGGACTCACAGATTCCCTTTTATAACGAAACTTATAAGCAACCGACAATTTGAAATGAATTGTTTGAACATTATTTTTTATCGATACTCGTATTTACCTAGATATTCTGTTTCTAATGAAACAGTATTATATATTTATATCTACCGGCCTGATTATTTACGATAAATTTTTATGACGAAAATGTTTGCCATTCGGTAGGATTCGAACCTGCGACCCCTATCTATATAGGGGAAGCTACCATTTGATCTGGTAACGTCTTAGACTTCTCGACCAAGAATAGCCTCCAGTCTAAACGAGGTTTTTATCAAGCCTATATAACACAATTTTCGTTTCATTGTAAACAAACATATCTGCTCTGAAATTTATTGTAATGTCAACAAATGTAAACATGTTACGGAAATCAACGAATTTTAACGAGACTTGGTTATAAGCAACCGACAATTTGAAATGAATTGTTTGATGGACCGTTAAAATTCGTTGATTTCCGTTATATATATATAGGCTTGTATGTGGATGATTATATATTAGTGATACACATACAAGCCTGTTTTGCTGTATAACAGAACATCAGTGTGGCTAGACACATCCACTTGCTTCTAGCCGAGATCGAAACTCGACCGATTTGGTGTCAGTCGCTGTCGCTACCCACTAATCATATATAAATCCCTCTTCGCATCGAGTCTCTCTCTCTCTCTCTCTCAACCCAAGATGGCGGATAACACCAGAAAATTCTCTGGGAAAATTAAAGAACGGCGGAATCCTAGTTCGGTATTTAGCAGAATGAAAAGATAGATAGATAGATAGATAGATAGATAGATAGATAGATAGAAACAGATTGAGATAGATAGATAGATAGATAGATAGATAGATAGATAGATAGATAGATAGATAGATTGATTGATTGATTGATTGATTGATTGATTGATTTAAATATTTATGTTCAGACTAAATCTAAATGAGAAATAGACAATGTTTCATCCCCAAAAACTAGTTTAGGCCCCCAAAAAACCTAGGGAGGGAGACACGGATGATATTACTAAACGCTACCACAGTGCAATGGTTAATTGGTTACATTTTTGGACTATTTTTACCGCAACGAGTTCGACTCGAACCTGCTCTTCCCCAACTCACACCCGCGTACTTTTGTCTTGGCCCAAACGAATGTCAGCATATTAAATACCAATCATGTATTCACTGGGATAGAGACGCACAGAGACAAGGGAAAGATCCGATAACGTCCGATTCTGCTCCGTTTCATAAAAAAAAATGAACTGGAAATCAGCCAAACGAAGGGACACAACTAGTGAAATACGTTTTTGATGATGTTGATATATACTGGGAAACCGACCACGTTCCTGATTTCAAAACGAGCGTGGGTCAATAAGTTCATCGCCTGACTACTTTTTTTCCGTGGTGAATTTTAATCTGACATTATCACTGTATAACAATCGATCTACGTGAATAATATTAATCGCTAAATTATTTGCACGGTCAAGAAATGAGAAATATTATTAAAATAAAAGTTTATTTTATCATTACCCTGTGAACTTCAAATTTATCTATTTTCAGGGCCTCCTGTTTATAAGGCTTACGGCCATATCACGTTGAATACACCGGTTCTCGCTCGATCGCCGAAGTTAAGCAACGTTGAGCCTGGTCAGTACTTAGATGGGTGACCGCTCCAGTTTTAGGTTAAATAACAAGAGTAGGACTTGGGGATCCTGCTGTGGATCCTGCTCTTAAAAACAAATCCCAATGAATCGGGAAAAAGAAAAATGTAAAAAATAAAATAACCTTACCCAAAAATCATTGGTTATGACCTTAAATGATCCTATAAGGATTGATAGGTCGTTAAGCCTCACAAACAAACCAGGCAGGCATCTTCGTCTAAGACGAATGCAAAATGTATGGCCCCTGGTCAAACGTTAGGTAAAATGCGAAAAAAAGTATTCTGATCGATTAGGTTTACCGTGCGAAACGTAGATTCGACAGTGAATTATTGCATTATATCAAGAAGCATGGGACTTATCAACTCAAGCCTAGAGATATTAAGTAGACATTCGGGACATTGACCCGGCAATTCCTCTATTAAACTGGTTCCCCATCTGATGAAATTCAAAGAACGACAAACCAGACAGAAAATGAAAATTACCCTGAAGAAAAAAAAAATGATGCATAAGGATGCATGAAAACATTCTAGATACCTCAATATTAATCACTCAGTTCTTCTTTTATGTGCCATGTCCTTTCAGGACGTAGGCGATCATGGCCTTCCACATCTCCTTATCCCTGGTGGCTCTTATATATATACACAAACACACATCCACCCATATATGGCTTATGGCCATATCACGTTGAATACACCGGTTCTCGCTCGATCACCGAAGTTAAGCAACGTTGAGCCTGGTCAGTACTTAGATGGGTAACCGCTTTAGGATACCAGGTACTGTAAGCGTATAGTGACGGATGTGCGTCGTGGTGCAGAGAACATCGGCTCGGAAAGAGAAATCGGTGAACCGAGTTCGAATTCCAGTTGATTACCCTGCATTCACTTAAGCACTGGTATCCTTGGGAAAGGTATTAATACGTCCCTTCCCTCCAGTTATGGGTTAAATAACAAGGGTAGGATTTAGGGACCCTGCCCTTAAAAACAAATCCCAATGCATCTTGATACTCGAAAAGAAAAATGTATTACTAGACACAAAAACCTATACGAGCAACAATAAATTGTTGAAAGAAAAACGTATTACCAGCAATAAATAAATAAAGTTTAGTTGGCAATAAATGACCCGCCGAGGTTGATTTGCCATACAAACAAACAAACCAATCCTTTTTATATATCAAATTAATAATGGGTAGTTGAATTACAGAATAGAACAATACACGGTTGTAGGCGTTTAATTCTTCAAATTTTTTATTAATTTGTTCTTTTACGGTTTATCAACCCCGTGTGTGTTATTTAAAACCAAAACATATTTGGGATTCCAAAATGTACATATTCATTTTAGCGACTGAAGATTGCATTGACTATTCTTTGAGAATAACAATGCAGTTTCCTGGTATTATTTAACCCATAGTGAGAGGAGAAGATGGATTCATACTTCTCCTTAGAGTGCTT
Source organism: Ascarosepion bandense (assembly GCA_037127315.1). Lineage (NCBI taxonomy): Eukaryota > Metazoa > Mollusca > Cephalopoda > Sepiida > Sepiidae > Ascarosepion > Ascarosepion bandense. The sequence goes on from JBBBDQ010000490.1 coordinate 713,489, forward strand.
ACACATGTGTGGATTTAGCGAACCTAACAATTCTTTGAAAGCACTTTTTCAGACTGATAATGGTTTCATCAAATGACAAATCGGGGATCCGAGTTCGAATTCCACGTGAATTCCTTGCACAAATACCCTTGGGAAAGGTATTAATCCGTCTCTTCCTTCCAGTTATAGGTTAAATAATAGAACAAATTGGGTTTTATAGCTTTGGTTGGAAGCCAGTCTACCGCAGAAAACAATGGCAACCCACTGCGGGATAATCTTCTACCCAGTCAGTCATGTCTCTTTTGAGACATGATCACCCAAAGCGTGTATCACGTATGGCACTTAACTGATTGACTGAAAATAATAGTTGGAAGCATAATTAAAACTAATACTGGAATTCGAACTCGGCTCCCCAATCTCTCGTTCCGAGCCGATATCTACTGCACCACAAAAGCACATCCCAGAAATATAGATAAATAAAGAAAAACTAACTTACTCGATGAGATTGTAGTAATCCATGGTAGAACAATGCCAACGAGAAATGTTAAAGTGTAAAAGGAAGTTATGGAGAGTCATAATCGCCCACATCCTAAAAGTCTTGACACATGAAAGAAAAATCTACATTTATATTGCGTAAGAAGGTGAGACTGAACTTAATAAAAATTTATTTATCTCTCTGTAGAAAATTAGTGGAGAGCCTTTGGCATCCAGCGGCAGTCAAAGATGATCGGTGGGGCTGTGATCTGGAGTGGAGAGATTACCTAATCAAAATATCCTCAAGAATATTACGCTGTTTTCCCTTCGAATTCCTCTCTGCGAAAATGACGCTGGTTCCGATGAGACTGCCCCCTTCGGACACTGATGCGTGCTTCGAAAGTGGATACACCTACCCGCAACCCTTTCACCTCTCCCAACGAGATCGATTTGATGGGCAATCATAAGCTGGTCAGTTTAATATGCTCATAAACATAGCAGAAAACCCCAGAACAAATGAAATTCCTGATCGTCGACTTGCGTTTCAAATGAGATTTACCCTAATAAATTCCAAGTATTGGTTTTATTGAATTATTCTCAACCGATTGGTTGTCCCACCAATTCCCACCAAGCTCGAATCTTATCGCTTTCGATTTGTTTTTACGTATCAGTTATATATATATATATATATATATATTCTAAACATATACTGTTAAATATAAGAGACAATGAATGTCTATTATGTTTAATCATGAGCCGTTCTAAACGTCGTATTTTGACTAATTTCAGTTGAAAATAAAGACGAAAATTCTCCAACATTTGGATAATTTTTTTATTAAGTTGGTTCCAAGCTTTCGGCTCACATGAGCCATCTTCAGAGAGGTTATAAGGATGGTAACACAATAACATCCGCCATCAGCGACGATTTTATCGTGTGTTGACATAAAACTCCGCTAAGCAAAAGCAATAGTTACCAAAAATAACAAACGCAGTTCTCAAATTTGCAATGCGGTTCTATGACGTCACACCGCGTGACAGCGCTAAATGACAACAAAACCATGTATTCAAATGCAATGTAATATGTTATGGCCATATTTAAACGTGATTTTATAAGTGTGGGTTGTTTGGATTTCATGTAGATGGCCTCCAATATCTGAAGGTTCTTTTTACTGTATGTATGAGTGAGGATTATTTTATTGCTGACTTAAATTTGTCTGATATTACCTACATGTTTATGTTTTTCTGAGAAATGTTGTTTAATTGTACTCTGATCATATTTTTTTATTTGATATTTTTGTCTTTATTTTCAACTGAAATTAAAACCAAAATACGATGTTTAGAACGGATCATGGTTAAACATGATAGACATTCATTGTCGATTATATTTAACAGTATATGTTTAGAAAATTATTTTCTGCCTCGATATACTATATATATATATATATATATATATATATATATTTGCACTCCTAGCAAATTCTTTATCTCAATTCCCTGAGTATGTAACGATGTTTCTAAGATTTATTCAACATTCACTGATCGTCTGGCCAACGTTTTGACCATGAAATTCGGATTCGAATTCTACCATTCTAGACTTCTCAAAAACTTTTTGAATATATCGGCCTGGAGTGATAATTTCAGCGTGTGTCACCGTTGGTAACAGTCTGAAAACTATACTCCAAGAAAACACAAGCCTTATGAATGAAAGTGGGTAGACGAATCATCGATTGTGTTGTATCGTGGATACCAAATGATGTGTGTTGAAATATCTACAGCACAATATCCGTGCTAATGGATGTTAATTACAAACAAGACAAACATAGATAGGACAGAACAACAATAATTAGAAAGAGAGGAGAGGTTATGTTGTTAAAATCACACAGAGAAGTCCGATAATAATCGTCAGTGACACTCCGAGGCATCAACCACCTCTCCACATGAACAGATTCACAAGGTAAATGCGGCACAAGGCCATTTAAGTGAGAACACAAAGATCTTAATCTCGGACAAAAATTCTTGTCTGCTTTTCTCCAGACGTGAATCTAACCTTCAGCGGAGCCTCGTCTAGGTTCCTATCCGCCCGAAGGCAGAGAATCCGATAAAGTGAACAACCGACTCACGCTGTCGTTCCACTCAGACTGTCAATGACAGTCCGAATTATTTACGGCCTTCCCACGTGGGCAGAAGTCCAAGGTAGATGCGACACAAGGCTAATTAACGTGGTTAAGCCAGGTAAGCAATCTTTCACAGAATTATGCTGATGACGTACACTACCGGCCATAATTATTAGGCCACCCCAGTTTTTTTTCATTATGTATTTCATACTATTTTTAATATTTATTGCCAAATGAAAATAGAATGGTTCTTTTGTTATTATTACTTTGCAAAGTTTTACAAGGCAAAGAAGCAAAGATGTACTCATATGAATCGCCTTAAATTTTCTTCATTTTCTCATTAATGAAACTGCAATATAGGCAATTGTTAAATATTTCTAAATTCATTTGATGCACATGCTATTGTACAGTATTAACAAAAGAACCATTCTATTTTTATTTATGATTATTCACTTGGCAATAAATACTAAAAATAGTATGAAATACATAATTTTTTAAAAACACTGGAGTGACCTATGGCCGGTAGTTTACATATATATATATATATATATATATATATATATATATATATATATATACTACCGTCCATAATTATTAGGACACTTCTACTTCAACAGTTTCTTTTCTCGCACATCCCGCACGTGGAACTCCATTCCATTTACTTGCTTTCCTACGATCTCCAAAAGTTTAAATCCATAATTAATTGCCTTCTTCTATTTTCTTGAACACCGTTTATATTCCATCCTTTCCTAAATGTCTACTGTATCCAGTCTTTTCTCTCACTGTGACCCCTTGGACCCAGTCTTTTCTCTCACTGTAACCTCCTGGACTCAGTCTTTTCTCTCACTGTGACACCCTGGGGGATAGATAGATAGATAGATAGATAGATAGATAGATAGATAGATAGATAATTTCTTATGCCTTTATCTATGAGTGTATCAAATTTGATTTAAATCGGACCACTCCTTCTCTAACCCGATTTTTTCGATTATCGATTTTCGATATTTATCGGGGGAACCGCGACACAAAACCTATCTAAGAACACTCGCAGACGCTTATAGTACAACTGTGTAAATTTTCAAGAAAATCGGTTCAGCCGTTTCGGAGTCTATAGGTAACGGACACACACACACAGACACATACACACACAGACAAAGTTCCATTTATAAATAAGCTTAGATATATATATGCTTTATGGCATGAATCTGGTCTATTAAAGATACAAACTTTTTCTACCTATCAACACTTTATCTACGCCTCGATATCGTGCACTTTACGATAAAATATCTGCTTTGCAAAAATACATTTTATTAGTAAGACCACTGAAAATTAACAACCTTGGCGCTAAAAATCCCAATTAAACACTATCTATCTATCTAGCTAGCTAGCTAGCTAGCTATCTGAGTCTCTTTCTTATCTATCTATCTATCTATCTCAGTCTGTTTATATCTATCTAAGTCTGTTTCTATCTATCTATCTATCTATCTATCTATCTATCTATCTATCTATCTATATATATATATATATATATATATATATATAACCAAGTATTGTTGGAATAATATTCCTTGTTTCAAGAAACACTATTTTTAAGAAAGTGCTCAATACAAAAGTAGAGCTAATAATATTATTTATTCATAAATTATAACATGGATATGTTACAATATCATTACAAAAGTAGCCATTTTGTTTCAACACTTTTGTGTCTTGTCAAGTGATGTGGTAGTTCTTAAGAACCATCACATCACTTGAAAAGACACAAAAGTGTTGAAACAAAATGGCTACTTTTGTAATGATATTGTAACATATCCATGTTATAATTTATGAATAAATAAATAAATAAATATATATATATATATATATATATATATATATATATATATATATATCAGAATAAATAAATGTTAAACATTGTGACTGCTTCACTTTTAATAAAATCCGTTCATACTCACGGATAGTCTTCCGCGTATTATAATTGAAATGAACGTTATATTTGAAACAAGAAAAGATTTACAATAATTTTAGCAACACAGTTTTGCGGTTATTTTTTGTTACCACAACTCACAGCGCGCAAGATGATCTCGAAAGGAGATTGAAAGTACTTGGGAACATCGAGAAATGAATAAAATCATCTGTTACATCTCATTTCTTATATCTTTCAATTATAATACGCGAAAGATTATTATAATGTTATATAATTATTCTTATAACGTTATCAAAGTAAGTTAACTGATCTTTATATTTTGGAATTAAATAATTTACCTTTATATCCTTATTTTTCATTGAAAAAATGTTCTATGAAGCTTTAAAATGAAAATGTTATTTTACATTTAAACCATTTCTTAATATCGTTCTGATCTTTATGCTCGCTACTATATATATATATATATATATATATATATATATATATATATATATATATATATATATATATATATATATATATATATATATATATATATATATATATATATATATATATATATATATATATATATATATATAGTAATTTACCTTTATATCCTTATATAACGGTCATGTCACGTTGGATACACCGGTTCCCGCTCGATCACCGAAGTTAAGCAACGTTGAACCTGGTCAGTACTTAGGTGGGTGACCACTTGGGAATACCAGGTGCTGTTAGCATTCACGGATGTGCGTTGGGGTGCGGTGGATGTCGGCTTGGAGGGGGAAATCGGTGAGCCAAGTTCCAATTTCAGTCGAGCACGCTGCCTTCACTTGCGCACTGGTACCCTTGGGAAAGGTATTAATCCGTTCGTTCCCTCCAATTATGGGTTAAATAATTGAGGTCGTGCGATTTGTGTCAGTCATCTGCACCAATTGTTTGTTATCAGCAGTTCCAAGAAGTGTGGATGGTACTACACAATGCCTTCACCACTATAAACAAATCTCTGTGGTTGGGTTTTTTGCTGGAAAAAGGTTGGACCCTCATACGTTGAACGCGACGGGAGAATCCATTATTATATATATATATATATAAATAACCTACCTAGGGAAAGGCGGCACTGGCCTGACGATCCGTTTAGGAGAAGCCTAGGTAGGTTCGTCTGACTCATTAGGTGCTATTCAGTTCGCTCTACCTTTGTATTGAGCGCTTTCTGTTAGATGGTTACTCGTGTCGCGTTTTATTCTTTGGGTTTCGTGCTGATTTCGGTCCGAATACTTTTGACTGACTTTCATGCCCTAAGCTCTTTCCTTTTTTACAACCATTTTTTCCTTCGTTCGATAGTTTTCGAGGAAGGTTTTCGAGACGAGTATCATTATAATCACGTTTATATATGGACTGGCGCAGTCCATATATTATTCGGTCATTACTGTTTTTTTTTAAATTTCTTAAAATATATTAAAAGAGACGGGACTAATAATATATGGACTGCGCCAGCACTTTGTTAACCAGATATTTTTATTTTAATTCAAATTATATAACGGTCAGTATCTACCTGAAGATTGTGTTATGCATAAAACTCTGAGTCGTGCAACAGGGGAAGAATAATATGTTTAGTTGGTTGGTTGTTTTGTTTTCATGGCAAATCAACCTCGGCGGGTCATTTATTGCCAACTAAATTTTATTTATTTATTGCTGGTAATACCTTTTTCTTTCAACAATTTATTGTTTTTATATAAGTTTTGTGTCTAGTAATACTTTTTTCTTTTCGAGTATCAAGATGCATTAGGATTTGTTTTTAAGAGCAGGGTCCCCAAGTCCTACCCTTGCTATTTAACCCATAACTGTAGAGAAGGGCCGGATTAATACCTTTCCCAAGGATACCAGTGCTTAAGTGAATGCAGGGTATTCAACTGGAATTCTAACTCGGCTCACCGATTTCTCTTTCCGAGCCGATATTCACTGCACCACAACGCACATCCGTCACTAAACGCTTACAGCACCTGGTATCCCAAGGCGGTTACCCATCTAAGTACTGACCAGACTCAACGTTGCTTAACTTCGGTGATCGAGCGAGAAACGGTGTATTCAACGTGATATGGCCGTAAGCACGCACATCCGTCACTAAACGCTTGCAGCGCCTGGTATTCCCAAGTGGTCACCCATCTAAGTACTGACCAAGCTCAACGTAGCTTAACTTCGGTGATCGAGCGAGAACCGGTGTTTTCAACGTGATTTCGCCGTAAGCACGCACATCCGTCACTAAACGCTTGCAGCGCCTGGTATTCCCAAGTGGTCACCCATCTAAGTACTGACCAGGCTCAACGTTGCTCAACGTGATAGGCCGTAAGCCGAAATAAAACGTATATAGAGCGTGCGTGTGTTTCTGTGTGTGCGTGCTAACCTTGATGTTTATCTTTCCGAAGCTTATAAGTCAATAAAGCCGTAAATAAATAAATAAAAAATGAAGTCTGCGTCTATAGAATTGATTCAATCGTCGAATCCATTGGGGAATCACCATAAGAAATCGAACGTGCACGAATTGCCAGCTCTTGTATTCATAGACATTGAGATGCAATTTCAAATAATCGGATCGATGCTCGAATGTACGTCTCCCGGGATTGCAGATCGCCATCTGAATGTGTGCATTTGATTCCATCATCGAAAGCATAATTCAAGTTGATAACCTCAATTGAATATTAATCTCTTTGCTTCGTGTCTCGCTTTCAGCCTTGAATCTCAAAATACCACCCCGACACAACCGCACACACACTGGGCCAAACTCTTATTTATCAACCCGTGTTCAGAAGGAAGCAGTTATTCATAGCTATCAAAATAGTGTCTTCGAATGATTCTAATTAGCACTGCAACAATGACATATTGAAGTGCGGGAAGATCGCACAAGTGATGCATATTTACAAATGATACAATATACACCTACTTCAATTCGCTTGGTTAGAGCCAAACCCTGAATTCCTGCTTCGTCGATATATAAAATAAATATTTATTGGAATCAAAAGGTTATTTACTGAATATAACGTCTGCGCAGTTAGGGTCAATGTCGGTCCATTCTGCGCAGATATAAAGAAATAAGTCATTCGTATGAAATATGCTGAACTTTGAGGTCGCAAATTCGCAGCAACGTTGCAAAATTGATGTCTTAAAAATGATTGTAAGACTGATATCAGATGTCACAATTTTCGTTTGGCATTCCTTGAGTAAGGTTTTAACAATTATTAGATGCAGCCAAAAATATAAAAATAGCTATCCATAAAAGATGTTGCGAAAAAAAATATGCAAATTTTTAGGGTTAAAACCGGGTGGCTAGTTAGAGAACAGTAAATAGTAAAGCGAAAGAAAAAAAAAGACCTGATTATCTTCGAGTTATCCCAGGATTTGTCATCAGGGGTCACAATCTGAACAACATAAGATGCGCAGACGACACAGTGTTGATTGCAGACACGGAAAAAAAACTGCAGGACCTCCTACAGAAGATAGCTGAAGAGAATGACATGAAGGGATTACAAATAAATTGCAAAAAAAAAACGAATACATGGTCATCAGCAAAAAGAGCAGCCCAAAGTACCAAATACAGATGTGGGGGTGTTAAAATTAAGTAGGTACAAAAACTTAAATATCTGGGAAGTGTTCTAACTGAAGACGGAAAGTGCGACACAGAGAATTGGCATGGCGAGAGTACTGGATTGTTATATGATGTCAGTTCTTCCATATAGCAGTAAATGCTGGACAATATCATCGAAGATGAAGGAAAGACTCAAAGCACACGGAATGTGGTTCTACAGAAGCATACTGGATATAAAGTGACGGATCATTTCCATATTACAATCACTATATAAACCGATCCCTCACTTTGTGATCACAACAGTTTTCTATACATTTATATTCCTGAGACCCCAAAACACAAGAATGCATTCCAAGAGCTGAGAAGAGTATTAATGAAACAGGACAATTTCGCTAGAAAGAAAGAAAAGAGTACTGGATTGCTATGTGATGTCAGTTCTTCAATATGGCAGTGAATGTTGGACAATATCAACAAAAATGAAGTGAAAACTTGAAGCAGCTGAAATGTGGTTCTACAGAAACATATTGGATATAAAGTGGGGGATCAGTTCCATATTACAATCAATACATAAACTGACCCCTCACTTTGTGACCACAGCAGTTTCTTGTTCCTGAGATTCAAATGCACAAGGATGCATTCCATGAGCTGAGTAGAGTATTAAGAAACAGGAAAATTTCACTAGAAACAAAGAAGAGAGTACTGGATGTGATGTCAGTTCTTCAATATGGCAGTGATTGTTGGACAATATCAACAAAGATGAAGGAAAAACTTGAAGCAGCTGAAATGTGGCTCTACAGAAGGATGCTGCGGATATCATGAACCGAGCATGTTAGCAATGACGAGGTGTTGGAAATAATGGAAACGAAAAGGAAATTAATACTGAACATTAGGAAGAGACAACTGAAGTTCCTGGGACATACAATGAGGAAAGATGGCTTGGAGAACCTGATATTAACAGGCCAGATAAAGGGAAAAAGAGACAGAGGAATACAGCGGCCGAAACGTTGTAATAATGGCAATAAAGATGAAGACATTAGAACAAACAATGTAAATAGTGTGAATTTCTCATTGTTGTTATCGGGAACTAAGGAAACGGAAGTATTGTGTCAGCCATTGTTCAGACACAGAATTACCGTGTCGGCCATATTGCTATGTGTGAATGAAAAGTAGATGTATCACGTATATACTCCAGTGATCTTAATAAAGCGTTCGGTTTGAAATTTATAGCACCTCCTGAAGAATGTCGGAGCGTACAACGTCGTAATAATGTCAATAAAGATGAAGACATTAGAACGAACAATGTAAATAGTGTGAATTTCTCATTGTTGTTATCGGGAATTAAAGAATCAGGCACTAAACTTGTCTATTCTTCTCAATCAAGTCTCTGTCTATAGACTAGAGGGACCAAACCGGTGGGTCACGACCCCCTAGAGGGTCGCGAAGCCTTGGCAGTGGGGTCGCGATGCCTTCGCAGGGTGTAGCCTTGTTAGAAATAGCTTGGGATAACATTTATTTGTATTTCAATTACATTTTTCAAGCTCTCACATTTTTTTTTAAATTTAAAAGTGATAGTTATGACAAACGTTTTGAAGGTCGTTATATCTAAGCCTTAAAAACAGATGAATGTATATATTATCCTTATATCTGTTTTGTGTGTCTTAGTCTTCTATATACCTATTCTTTCCAGCACTATCCAACTTCGTGTCCTTGTTCCATTTGCTTCAACCTACTTGTGTGAGGCAGGATTTTCCACTCTTGTCAATATAAAAACAAAGAATAGGAACAGATTGGATGTTGGAGATAACATGAGACTGGCTCTTACAAACACTCGGCCGCAAATTTCAAAGCTTGCTGCTGAAATGCAACATCAGGCATCTCACTAGCTGAGTTGGATAGCTTTTTAAACCTATGATAATATTATTTTAAGAAATATATGTTCTTTTTGTGAATTCAGGTTGGACCAATGTGCTTTAATTTGGTAATAAATAATCACAGAATTTTAAAATATTTTTCAGATGTTTCTTTTCCTGTCCTCCACAGAAAATAGAAATAAAATTAAGCTGCTGATAGTAAGCCCTAAGTAGGGGTCACTTGGGTTTCAAACTTTTAGGTAAGGCGTCGCGAGTGCCAAAATGTTGGGAACCACTGCTGTAGGCGAAGCCTCTATTGAACCAAACTCTATCAAAAGACAGAGATCTTGTCTGTCTCTCGCAGTCGATATATCGTTGGGAAAGGTATTAATCCGTCTCGTTCCTCCAGTTAGGGTTAAAATAATAGGATAGATTGGGTTTTTTAGCCTTAGCTGGCAACCGGTCTACTGCAGAAAGTAATGGTAATCTACTGCGGGATAATCTTCTGCCCAGTCAGTCATGTCTTTTTTGAGACATGATCGCCCAAAGTGTGTATCACGCATGGAACGTGACGACCTGAATATAATAGTTGGAAACATAATTAAAACTTATACTGGACATAAATTGGGGGATTAGTCTTCTGAAGTAATAAACTGATCCCTCACTAATATAATCTATCTCTTCTCTCTTCAGCTATGAGTTAAATAACAGGACAGATTGGGTTCTAAAGCCTTGGCTGGCAGCTAGTCTATTGCAGAAACATGATCGGCCAAAGCGTGTATCACTTATGGCATTTAACTGGCTGACTTATTCTTGGCTGTTTGACTTCTTCTTCTTCTTCTATGTGCCCTGTCCCTTCAGGACGTAGGCGATCATGGATCTCCACGTCTCCCTATCCCTTGTGGCTCTTAGTATGTTTGCTCCTGTTGCTCCTGGCAACCCCCGTTCCGTCATCCACCTGATCAGGCCCTGCAAATATGTTATCCGCTGCCTTCCTCTGTCTCTCCTTCCTTCTATCTGACCAGTCAGTATCAGGTTCTCCAGGCTTTCCTTCCTCATTGCATGTCCCAGGAACTTCAGTTGTCTCTTCCTGATGCTCAGCATCAATTTCCTTTTTGTTGCCATTCTTTCTAACACTTCGTCGTTGCTTGTGTGCTCAGTCCACGATATCCGTAGCATCCTTTTCCACGATACAACAGTTGAACTATACAACACGATACAGCAGGGCCTTGTATAGTTTGTGAGAATGATTTATGTCGTCACAGTATAGATGGGATGAACAAGATGGAGAACGACGATTGGTTGTTGAATCGTCGACGTGGCTATTTGTTTTATGCCCTTTGTTCTTTGTGTCGGCCATAATTATTATCATTATTATTATTATTTCTCTCGCACGGTTTTGCATTTTTAACCGAGGCTCTTACAGTTTTGGTTTTCTGCAGAAAGTCTGCAGTACCAAGCAACGCAAACTACTGAATCGATTGGATACGGGGTTTTATTCCAATGTTTTGAATAGAGAACTTTCAGCATTACAGAACGAAAGCTTCAATTATAACATTAGACATGGAATAATTTTATAATAATTTAAAATACATGATTATTACTTTTAATAATTTCACCCCCCAACCAAGCATCGTCCTTGGTCTGACGATAAAGATCTCTGATCGGGAGATTAAAGGTTTTGAGGTGCGTGGAACAACCCCTTAACTGGTTCTATTTACACGTTCACCCTAATCTGGATTCACCAAGAAAATGACAATCAATGCAACACTTCTTCTATGTCCCCTGTACCTTCAGAACGTAGGCGTTAATGGCTCTCCACGTTTCCCTATCCCTGGTGGCTCCGAGCACGCCTTCTCCTGCTACACCGTGCAATCCTCGTTCTGTCATCCAGGTCCTTCAAATATATTATCCGTTGCTTTCCCCTGTCTCTTTTTACCTCTATCTGGCCTGTTAGTATCAGGTTCTGCAGACCCTCCTTCCTCATTGCGTGTCCCAGGAACTTCAGCTGTCTCTTCATGATGCTCAGTGTTAATTTCCTTTCTGTTTCCATCATTTCCAAGACCTCATCATTGCTCGCATGCTCGCTCCATGAGATTCGTAGCATCCTTCTGTAGAACCACATTTCAGTTGCTTCAAGTTTTTCCTTCATCTTTGATGGTATTGTCCAGCATTCACTGTCATATTGAAGGACAGACAGCACGTAGCAATCCAGTACTCTCTTCCTAGTTTCTAGCAAAATTGTCCTGTTTCTTAATACCTTACTCAACTTCTGGAATGCATCCTTTGCCATACCAATTTGCCTTCGGATCTCTGTGTCGCACTTTCCGTCTCTCTGTTAGAACACTTCCCAGGTATTTGAATTTTTATACCTGCTTGTTTCTGGTATCCCCGAACTGTAGAACCACATTTCAGTTGCTTCAAGTTTTTCCTTCATCTTTGATGATATTGTCCAGCATTCACTGCCATATTGAAGAACAGACATCACATAGCAATCCAGTACTCTCTTTCTTGTTTCTAGTGAAATTGTCCTGTTTCTTAATACTTTACTCGACTTCTGGAATGCTTCCTTGTGCTTTTGGATCTCAGGAATATCAATGTGTAGAAACTGATGTGGCCACAAAGTGAGGGGTCAGTTTTTGTATTGATTTTAATATGGAACTGATCCCCCACTTTATATCCAACATCCTTCGGTAGAACCACATTTCAGCTACTTCAAGTTTTTCCTTTATCTTGGAGATTGTCCAACATTCACTACCATATTGAAGGACAAACAGTACGTAGCAATCCAGTACTCTCTTTTTTGTTTCTAGCGAAATTTTCCTGTTTCTTAATACTTTACTCAACTTCTGGAATGCTTCCTTTTATAGTAAAATTACTGTTATGATGACTTACCCATATAACATACTGAACTCTTCCGAACTATAGTACTGTACAAAAGTATTACAATAAAAACTATTTTATCTTTTATGGGGCATCAAAATAAAGTTCAAAATCCCCCCTGCACAGTACCGGTAGTAGCGGTTAGGAAACCATTGTTGCTTTAAGTAAACGTAAGAAAGAGCTTAGAATTTGCAAAACAACACAAGAATTGGATGGTAGATCAGTGGACGAAAGAACTTTGGACAGACGAGTCAAAATCTGAACTTTTTGGCTCTAAATAGAGACAGTATGTGAGGCGGAGATCAAATGAATAAATACTAAAAACTAATATGAAATGCATCATTTTTTTAAAACACTGGGGTGGCGTAATAATGTAGTGTATTGTTTTATCCCGGGGGGTGGGGATAAACAGAGAAAAAATAGTGTAAGAAAGAACTCTTAACACTGAGGATATATAAATAGAGATTTATTATACCTCAGTACAATAAACCAAATACAAGTACACCAAGGAACAGTTAACAAGAATAACAATCAAGAAGGCAATGTCTCTGTATAGGACGTATTCGTCTGTCTTGTGAAGAATGCTTCCGTCTAATGACGTATGACTCTCGTCTAAGGACGATGGCTCTCGTATAATCACGATCAGTCTATAGTGCGTTCTAGCCCGGTCTTTTATAACCCGGGCCATACCCATTCCTGGGTAGGACAGGATATTTCACTACAACATGTATATATACAATACTTTGCAAAAGTATTAGGACAAGAACTATCTTATCTTTTATGAGGCATCAAAATAAAGTTTAAAATCACGCCTGTCCTAATATTTTTGCACACTATTTCACAATGTTTGCTTGAAGTAAACGTAAGAAAGAGCTTAGAATTCGCAAAACAACACAAGAATTGGACGGTAGATTAGTGAACGAAAGTCCGCTGGACAGACGAGTCAAAATCTGAACTTTTTGGCTCTAAATAGAGACAGTATGTTAGGCGGAGATCAAATGAAAGGTACCTTGTAAAATGCGCTTTGCCAACAATGAAGCATTGAGGTGGAAATATTCTTGTTTGGGGAGGATTTAGGGGCCAGGGGGTTGGAGACCTGAAGAAAATTGATGGAAAGATGGATAAAATAATGTATCACCAGATTCTTATCCGCCATGGTGTCCCATCTGGGATACGTTTAATAGGACGAGGATTTATTTATCAACAAAAAATGACCCTAAACATACTTCAAAACTTTGTAAGAGTTATTTAACTAAAAAGGAAGAGGAAGGAAGGTTTCAGAATTTGAACTGGCCCCCCACAAAGCCCTGATCTCAATCCTATTGAATATCTAGGAGATATTTTGGATAAACAAATTGATAAATCTAATGTTACTTTGCAAGACAGTTTGGGAACAAACACAAGCTGCTTGGCAGGAGATACCATTAGATATATTGAAGAAGCTTGTGATGTCAATGCCTGACAGAATGAAGGCCGTAATCAAAGCAAAAGGCTATTATAATAAATATTAAATTTATTTTGTAACAAATATTTTTTCTTGTTAAAGCATTTGTTGAGTAAATCAAATCAAATGATTTTAATTATTTTCTGTCAAAATGCCTCATAATAGATAAAATAGTTCTCGTCCTAATACTTTTGTACAATACTGTATATAAATAAGAGTTCCGCTTTACAGAGCAAAGTGGCAGAGATAGTTAGAGCGGAATCTATTCCAGCAAATAACTCTGACAGCCGGACTAACAGTCACGCTAATAATCTTTCATTGGTATATGTTTATGCTACTGTCTTTGTAATATATTTGTTTAACACTTTTCCGTCTTTGTGTCTTTTATTCTGGCCCTAACAGACCACGACAACTTGGTGAAGGGGTCACAATAATTACCAATAAGACATCTAAATAAGAAACAATAAAACACTAAAAAAGTTTTAAAATACATTTTATAGTAAAATTACTATTGATACATTTTATAGTAAAATTACTATTGATACATTTTATAGTAAAATTACTATTGATACATTTTATAGTAAAATGACTATTGATACATTTTATAGTAAAATGACTATTGACACATTTTATAGTAAAATGACCAATACAATTTTATAGCAAAATGACAATCAATGCAACACTAAAAGGTATAAAAATAAATTTTATAGTATAATTACCAACAATATATTTTTATAGTAAAATTAACAACAATACATTTTTTATAGCAAAACGAGGTTCAATGTAACACTAAAAATACATAAAAATACATTTTATAGTAAAATTACCAACAACCTATTTTATAATAAAATTATCAATAATACATTTTATAGTAAAATTATTATTGATACATTTTATAGTAAAATGACCAATACAATTTTATAGCAAAATGACAATCAATGCAACACTAAAAGGTATAAAAATAAATTTTATAGTATAATTACCAACAATATATTTCTATAGTAAAATTAACAACAATACATTTTTATAGCAAAACGAGGTTCAATGTAACACTAACAATATATAAAAATACATTTTATAGTAAAATTACCAACAACCTATTTTATAGTAAAATTATCAATAATACATTTTATAGCAAAATGACCAACAATAACATTTTATAGCAAAATGACAACTAATAAATCACTAAAAATACGAGGGTCATTCAATAAATAAGGTGAATTTTTCGGTATAAGGACATCTACGAGGGTCATTCAATAAATAAGGTGAATTTTTCAGTATAAGGACTTCTAATACAGATAAAAGCATACTTTCTTTTCAACGTAGTCTCCCAGCAGTGTCACAAAACTTTTCCCGTCTGTACACAAGCTTCCGTATTCCCTCAGCGTAAAAATCTTTGGACTGATATCTCAGCCAATCGCTCACAGCACTTTTGACTTCATAGAGCCTCTTGTGAACGCTTTCAAGAGACCAAACAGGTGAAAGTCTGAAGGGGAAAGGTCTGGACTGTAAGGGGGATGAGGGAGCCGTTCCCAGTCCAACTCGTTGATGGTCTGCACCTTTGGCACCAACCGGCATCTAACCTTCGAGTAGGCAAGGTCATCATGGACAATTTTATGTGCTGTCCCAACAGACAGGCTCAAAGTCCTTGCAATGCCATCCACTCTTACCCTTCTGTCAGACTGAATGAGGTCATTGATTGATTCGATCACCTCAGGAGACTTTACTTCTGTAGACCTCCCAGGTCTGTCTTCATCCTCAACACTGCTCCGTCCTTTAAACAATTTAGCCCACTTGTAGATATTTTTGGCTGAAACATGTGGCACCATACACAGTTGACATTCTCCTATGAATTTGAACTGGTTTGCACTCTTCAGCAACCAAAAACTTGATAACTGACCTCTGTTCAATCCAGGAGCATGCTTCTTCATCGGCCATCTTTGTTAATCTCCAAAACGCGCAAAGTTGTTTTTTTTTTAATCTGCAAAAAAGTTAAATCTCTTTGAAAAAGAATTAAAGGAAATTTAAAGAAAGAAAAAACAAAACAAGTAAGTTTCTAACTGTATTAAAAGTTTTTACAAGAAATTCGCCTTATTTATTGAATGACCCTCGTATAAAAATATATTTTTAGCAAAATTATCAACAATGTAAATTATTTCCAGCAGTAGATTTTTGTAGTGAAATTATGAACACTCCATTTTAATAAATCCCAAATGCATTTCATTATCTATCCAAACTTATTTATAAATGGAACTTTGTCTGTGTGTGTATGTGTCTGTGTGTGTGTGTGTCCGTTACCTATAGACTCCGAAACGGCTGAACCGATTTTCTTGAAAATTTACACAGTTGTACTATAAGCGTCTGCGAGTGTTTTAAGCTAGATTTTGTGTCAGGATACCACCAATAAATATCGAAAATTGATAATCGAAAAAATCGGGTTATAGAAGGATTGCTCCGATTTTAGTCAAATTCGATACACTCATAGACAAAGACATAAGAAAGGATATTCAGAAGTTTCAATGTTGCAGTTGTTACAATAGATCAGAAAATCGATAATATATATATATATATATATATATATATATATATATATATATAAAACAAGATGTTTGTGTGTGTGTCTGTTTATCTGCGTGTATGTCTGTATTTTTTTCGGCCCTTTTATTTTAGTTTTGGGTTGGCTCTAAGTAGGTATAATTGTAGTTTTTAGTCTCAGCCATGATACCATTTACTCAGAGGACTTATTTAGCCTTCAAAATTCAGTTTACGACGAAAAAAATTGTTTGATATCGATACGAGGAAATCAAAATTTGACTTACATTCATTCATTTTTCGTTTAGTCTATGGTTTCGTTTTAATTGGAAACAACTATTGCTTTTTAGGCTTTCATGCCAATGTCCAAAGAGTCTGAGCTCCAGGACCATCGATTAGTTTTAAAGCTTTCATTACACCCGAGCAACGCCGGGCTATACTGCTAGTATATATATATATATATATATATATATATATATATATATATATATATATATACTAGGCGCGATTGGTAAATTGTCGCAATCATTTTATTATTTCAAATATTCTTTAGGCTGAGTCTGAGCCCCAGGACCATGGATTAGTTTGAAAGCTTTCATTGCACCCGAGCAAACCAGGGCTATACTGCTAGGAAAATATATCTCTCAAAACACATAATTTTACGTTGAAAGTATAAAATTATGTGCAAAATATTTAGATTTCGGAATTAAACAAAAGTCCATATATCTTTATATGCTGCTAAACTAAACAAACGAATGAACGAACAAACCAAAAAAGGTAACGAAGCTAACCAGATGTATAGGGGATACACAAACATGTATACCAGGGCTCCCTCCCAAATCGGTTTCTCCAGTCACAGATGCCGATGTTCCAGCCAAGCAGACAACTAGGATGCTAACCAAGATCAACTCTGACAGACGGAAACCTACTACTCTTATTATTAGGGAGAAATCTCGAAACATAAAAATTTCCGTGTCGCAATGTGTCTTTAATTAAAAAGCAAATTTAATTACATGATTGTATTATGCTCTACAATATTTCTTGTATCGATCACTTTTATAAAATAAAACCTAAATGCCAGAGAACTCGGAACTGTAAAACTCTTTGTTCTCTTGACCTATATATATATATATATATATATATATATAAACGAATTTAAACTTATTTATAAATGAAAATTTATTCGTGTGTGTGTGTGTGTGTGTGTGTGTCAGTGTCTGTGTGTGTGTGTCCGTTAACTATAGACTCCGAAACGGCTAAACCGATTTTCTTGAAAATTTACACAGTTGTACTATAAGCGTCTGCTAGTTTTCTTAGCTAGGTTTTGTGTCGAGGTACTCCCGATATATATCGAAAATCGATAATCGAAAAAATCGGGTTATAGAAGGAGTGGTCCGATTTTAATCAAATTTGATACACTCATAGACAAAGACATAAGAAACGATATTCAGTAGTTTCAAGGTTGTAGTTCTTACAATAGTGCAGAAAACCGAGAAAATATATATATTTATATATATATAAAATCCAAGATGTTTGTGTGTGTGTCTGTTTATCTGCCTGTATGTCTGTATTTTTTTCAGTAATTTTATTTTAGTTTTTGCTTCGGATTTGGCTCTAAGTAGGTATAATTGTAGTTCTTAGTCTCAGCCATGATACCATTTACTCAGAGGACTTATTTAGCCTTCAAATTTCAGAATAATTAGCCTTCAAAATCGATAATATATATATATATATATATATATATATATATATATATATATATATGAGGCAAGATGTTTGTGTGTGTGTCTGTTTATCTGGCTGTATGTCTGTATTTTTTTCAGCCCTTTTATTTTAGTTTTTTGCTTCGGATTTGGCTCTAAGTAGATATAATTGTAGTTCTTAGTCTCAGCCATGATACCATTTACTCAGATATCTTATTTAGTCTTCAAAATTCAGTTTGCGACGAGAAAGACTTATTTGATATCGATACGAGGAAATCAAAATTTGACTTACATCCATTCATTTTTCTTTCAGTCTACGGTTTCACTTTAACTGGAAACAACTATTGCTTTTTAGTCTTTCGTGCCAACCTCCAAAGAGTCTGAGCTCCAGGACTATATTTAAAGCTTTCATTACACCCGAGCAACGCCAGACTATACTGCTTGTATCTTATATTTTCCCTTCAGAATCTTCGTATTTTTTATATTTCTTATTGTTAATTATTTTTATTTATTTATTTTATTTTATTTATTTATTTTTTTTTTTTTTTTTTGAAGATCTTCTAAGAAACATTATAACCTACAAGGACTACCATGTCAACAAGAATTCTGTTTTTGTGGTTATAATATTATCATTAATTATTTTTATTATTATTATTATTGTTGTTATTGTTAGACAAGGTGGACTCTTTAGAAACTTTATTTGTTTAAATATGTCTATATAAATATTTTACATATCAAGAATTATCTACCTTCATTCGCTGTCAAACTCTTCGTGATAAGTCGCACCTTATTTCATTCCCTGTGGAATCCAGCGATAAAGATCTGTTTCATTCTTTTAAATATTATAATATCCTTTGGGGAGAAAATGTAAAATACAGAAAATGTAGTAATTCTAAAGAAAATCTATATTTGGGAAGAAACTTTACTAATTTTGTTAAAGAGAAGAAAGAAAGAAAGAAAGAAAGAAAGAAAGAAAGAAAGAAAGAAAGAACGACAAGTCATTATCCAAAATGAAGGTTTGGTGTTTGTAAAGAATTAAAAATTGATAAATGGTAAGAATATTTTTTGCCTAGTAAAAAAAAAAGAAAGTTTGTTGTTTACATTGAAGAAAGAAAGAAAGAAAGAAAGAAAGAAAGAAAAAGGGAAGGTTGTTGTTTAGATTAGAAGAAATAAAGAAAGAAAAAAGAAAGAAAGAAAGAAAGAAAAAAGAAAGCAAGAAAGAAAGAGAGAGAGAGAGAAAGGTTGTTGTTTACATTAAAAGAAAGAAAGAAAGAAAGAAAGAAAAAGGTAGGTTGTTGTTTAGTTTAAAAGAAAGAAAAAAGAGAAAGGTTGTTGTTTACATTAAAAGGAAGAAAGAAAGAAAGAAAAAAGAAAGAAAGGAAGCAAGAAGAAGAAAAGAAAAACTAAGAAAGAATGATGGAAAGGTTGTTGTTTAGAGTGAAAGAAAGAAAAAAGAAAGAAAGGAAGCAAGAAGAAGAAAAGAAAACTAAGAAAGAATGATGGAAAGGTTGTTGTTTAGATTAAAAGAAAGAAAGAAAGAAAGAAAGAAAGAAAGAAAGAAAGAAGAAGGTAGGTTGTTGTTTAGATTAAAAGAAAGAAAGAAAGAAAGAAAGAAAGAAGAAGGTAGGTTGCTGTTTACATTAAAAGAAAGAAAGAAAGAAGAAGAAAAGAAAAACTAAGAAAAATGATAGAAAGGTTATTGTGTAGAGTGAAAGAAAGAAAAAAGAAAGAAAAGTAGGCTGCTGTTTACATTAAAAGAAAGAAAGAAAGAAAGAAAGAAAAACTAACAAAGAATGAAAGAGAGGTTGTTGTTTACATTGAAAGAAAGAAAGAAGAAGAGAAAGGTTGTTGTTTAACATAAAAGAAAGAAAGAACTGAAAGAAAGAAAGAAAGAAAGAAGAGAAGAGTGCTTGATTTACAAAACAAATGAAAGAACAACGAAAAGAATGATATTTGCATTTAACAAAAGAAAGAAAGAAAGAAAGATAGAAGCGTATTTGCATTTAGAGAAATAGAGAAAGAAAGAAAGAAAGAAGGGATGTTATTTGCATTTAGAGAAAGAAAAAAAGAATGAAAGAAATAATGGTATTTGGATTTAAAGAAAGAAAGAAAGAAAGAAAGAATGTTATTTGCATTTAGATAAAGAAAGAAAAACGCTTGAACGAATGAGTATAAGAAGACCGTACGTAAAATTGTACATCAGTTGAAAATCTGACAAGTGAATGAAAAATAATTGTTGACAGATGAATTGAGAAAGAAAAAGAATCCTGGCAAATATAAGAACAATACAAAAAGGAGGAATGAATCTTTTTTTAACTCAAGAAAAAAAAATCAACACCACAGGAAAGAAAAATAGACCAGAATGAAGAGATCTATCGAAACATTTGTCTTTTCCAAAGGAAGAAAGCAGTTCAAACGCAAAGTTTCTTGAACAGAAATATCACATGAATATATGAACCATTGTTCGGTAAAATTTGATTTAGTCTTGTAAATTGTTTGTTTCTGATTAAAGAATTTTTGAAAATGTTTTCTCGATTCTTTTCTGACAATTGATGATAAATCTTTATTTCTGATCGCCTTACTTAAATGAACCTTTGTAATGACAGAATAATGGAACTTCTAGGAAAGAAAAAATGTTTTCTTCTTTATTTTCTGAGATTGAAGTTCAAATTCAGCGATATTGCTTGCATTTCACTTAACGCACGTGCATAGAATACGTGAGCAAATATTTTAATTAGATTTTCAAAAACCAAAGAGAAATATCTATTAACAAACGGTTAAAAGATATTTCTAATTAACTTCCGGGAAGTGAAGCTAAGCAACCTTGAGCCTGGTCAGTACTTACATGGGTGACCGCTTGGGAATACCAGGTGCTGTAAGCGTTTAGTAACGGATGTGCGAGCTTACGGCCATATCACGTTGAATACACTGGTTCTCGCTCGATCACCGAAGTTAAGCAACGTTGAGCCTGGTCAGTACTTACATGGGTGACCGCTTGGGAATACCAGGTGCTGTAAGCGTTTAGTGACGGATGTGCGAGCTTACGGCCATATCACGTTGAATACACTGCTTCTCGCTTGATCACCGAAGTTAAGCAACGTTGAGCCTGAGTCAGTATGGGTTGAGCCTGGTCACACGATGGGTGACCGTTTGGGAATACCAGGTGATGTAAGCATTTAGTGAAGGATATGCGTTGTGGTTCAGTGGATATCGGCTCGGAAAGGGAAATCGGTGAGCCGAATTCGAATTCCAGTTGAATACCCTGCATTCACTCAAGCACTGGTATTCTTGGGAAAGGTATTAATCCGTCCCTTCCCTCAAGTTATGCGTCATGGGTTAAATAACAGGGTCGAACTTGGGGACCCTGCCCTTAAAAACAAACCCCAATGAATCTTGATACTCGAAAAGGAATAAGTATTACTCGACTCAAAACTTATATAAAAAAACAACAATAAATTGTTGAAAACAAAAAGGGGTTACCAGCAATAAATAAATAAAATTTAATTGGCAATAAATGACCCGCCGAGGTCATATATGCCATAAAAACAAACCAACCAACCTTTCGGGAAGTCGGCGATTATTACTCTACACTGATTCCTTTTTTATTATCAAGGGACGCAAATGATACAGTGCTGATAGCAGACACAGAAAGAAGACTACAAGACTAACTACAGAAGGTAGCTGAAGAGAGTGACAAGAAATGATTACAAATAAACTGCAAGAAAACCGGATGCATGGTCATCAGTAAAAAGAGCAGCCCAAAATGCCAAATACAGGTCGGAGATGATATAGTGCGATAGCAGACACGGAAAGGAAACTGCAAGACCTCCTACAGAAGGTAGCTGAAGAGAGTGACAAGAAATGATTACAAATAAACTGCAGGAAAAACCGAATGCATGGTCGTCAGCAAAATGGATAGCTCAAAATGCCAATTACAGGTGAGGGACTCTAAAATCAAGCAGGTACAGAAATTTAAATACCTAGGAAGTGTTCTAACAGAAGACAGAAAGTGCGTCACTGAGGTGAATTGGTGAATTGTCATGGCGAAAGAGGCATTCCAGAAGTTGAGTAAAGTATTAAGAAACAGGACAATTTCACTAGAAACAAAGATGAGAGTACTGGATTGCTATGTAATGTCAGTTCTTCAATATGGCAGTGAATGTTGGACAATATTTTTCGACGATGAAGGAAAAACTTAAAGCAACTGAAATGTGGTTCTACAGAAGGATGCTGCGGATATAATGGCCCAAGCATGTGAACAATGACGAGATTTTGGAAAGGATGGAGACGGAAAGGATATTAATACTGAGTATCAGGAAGAGACAACTAAGGTTTCTGGGACATGCAATGAGGAAGGACTGATTGGAGAACCTGTTACTGTTATATATCGACAAACAACAAACACGCATATATATAAAAATATAAAGTTATATTTTTATTAATGACGATGAACCGTGTAGAATAGGGAACAGAGAATTGAGAGAGCGCGCTTCTAATGGGTTGACGGGAGTGTAGTCTCTTATCTGTTGTGTCTCTCTTCACCGGCCGATCTCTGTTGCTCCTCTACTGGCGAATCCGTGTGCCGAGGTCTTTTTATAATCTTCCAGAACCGGGACTTTTTCTTCCGGTTTTGCCTCGCCCACGCACGTCCACGTAATTCTCAGAGACACCTGTTCTGTTTGCCTCTGTAGTTATTTCCGCTGCTGCCGGAAATAAGGTCAAACGACATCCGTTCCTTTCAACGACCGGAAACACCCTCGCTTGCATCAGCCTTCCTCGGGTGGGGCCAGATTGTTATATTACATTACTAACAGGCCAGATAGAGGGAAAAGGAAACAGGGGCAAGCAGCGGATAACATATTTGAAGGACCTGATCAGGGGAATGGTGAAAAGAGGGTTTCATAGTGCAACAGGAGAAAGCGTGCTAAGAGCCACCGGGTACAGGAAGATGCGGAAAGCCATGATCGTCTATATGCTGAAGGGACTGGGCACATAGAAGAAGAATATATATTTTGTTTATAAGAAATTATAATGTGGATATAAAATGGGGGATCAATTCTATATGATAATCAATATATAAACTGATCCCTCATTTTGTGGCCATGCTGGTTTCTATACATTTATAGAATATAAATTTATTGTCTTGAGATAGTGGATGGCAGAGCAGGGTTTGGGTGGTGTAACAGGAGAAAGCGTGCTAAGAGCCATCAGGGATAGGGAGACGTCGAAGGCCATGATCATCTACGTCCTGAAGGGACAAGGCACAGAGAAGAAGAAGATATATGCCAACTGTTTATAAGAAATTATAATGTCGATATAAAGTAGGGGATCAATTCTAAATTATAATCAATATATAAACTGATCCCTCATTTTGTGGCCATGATAATCTCTATACATTTATATTCTAGATTCATGGTCTTGAGCTAGTGGATGGCAGAGCAGGGTTTGGGTGGTGTAACAGGAGAAGGCATGCTAAGAGCCACCAGGGATAGGGAGATATGGAAAGCCATGATCGCCTACGTCCTGATTGGACATGGCGCATAAAAAAAGAAGAATTGCAATGCATTTTAAAGAAAGTAGATTGGTTTTCTGTTACCATCTCCACGAATAGCCTTTCTTAATAATCTGTGACTTGACATATAATTCTGAGAAAAAATAGCAAAGTGGTTTCCTATTGTGTTCTCCACAGATCACTTTTGTATAATCTATGAAATTTCATGCATTCTGGGGAAAAAATATTAGAGTGGATTCCCATTGCCTGTCCACAGATTCCATTTTCTTTATTATCTAGGAATTGTCATGCCTTCTGAGGAAATATAGTGGAATGGTTTACCATTGCCTTCTGCTCAGATTCCATTTGATTTGCGCTTTTCCGTTTCCAAAAAACTCAATTACGCTAAGTTTATTTCTCACTGGGTGTCCTATACTTTCGGCTACGTGCCACGATTTAGCTACGCTTCTCTTTCTCAAACACTTGGTTCAAGCATCAATTTCGTTATCAGATTAAATCCCTGTAATATTTAAATCACTAAATGTATTAAAAATGTTGTATCATGGAATGAAGAGATACAACGAGAAATGGAGCTAAACTACTTTATTAACAGAGTGGTACACCCAAGATATATATCCAATATTTACAGTCTCTCGCAGTAGTAGGTATTACTTTCCCAAGTCCGTGATAATGAAAATAACCCCGTGCTAAAAGCACATTATCCGGGCAACCGGATATTACATGGTACGACCCACGACACAAAAAAAAATACCTTACTGTAGCTATCTTTTTTGTTGTTAATTTTCGGTGTAGGGTAGGGGTTCAGTGGAAGACAGAAAAATGATTTAGTTTCCTCCTACAAAAAAAGAAAGGAAAGGAAATTAATTATTTCCTCCTAAGAAAGACAAGAAAGAAAGATTGAAATAAATGATTAATTTAATCCAAGAAAATTGCATAGTTGCCTCTAAGAAAGAAAGAAAGAAAGAAAGACAGAAAGAAAGAAAATGATTTAGTTTCCACGTTGAAAGAAAGAAAGAAAGAAAGAAATTTAGTTTCCTCAAAGAAAGAAAGAAAGAAAGAAAGAAAGAAAGAAAATGATTCAGTTTCCTTCAGGAAAAACAAGAAAAAAAGAAAGAAAATGACTTTTTTTTCCTCAAAAAAGAAAAAAGCAAACAAAAGGAAATGATTAAGTTCTAAAAGAAAGAAAGAAAGAAAGAAAGAAAGAAAGAAAGAAAGAAAGAAAGAAAAAAGAACGAAAGAAAATTATTTAGTTTCCTCTCTGAAAGAAAGAAAGAAAGAAAGAAAGAAAGAAAGAAAGAAAGAAAATGATTTAGTTTCCACGTTGAAAGAAAGAAAGAAAGAAAGAAAGAAAGAAAGAAAGAAAGAAATTTAGTTTCCTCAAAGAAAGAAAGAAAGAAAGAAAGAAAGAAAATGATTCAGTTTCCTTCAGGAAAAACAAGAAAAAAAGAAAGAAAATGACTTTTTTTCCTCAAAAAAGAAAAAAGCAAACAAAAGGAAATGATTAAGTTCTAAAAGAAAGAAAGAAAGAAAGAAAGAAAAAAGAACGAAAGAAAATTATTTAGTTTCCTCTCTGAAAGAAAGAAAGAAAGAAAGAAAGAAAATTATTTAGTTTCCTCCCTGAAAGAAAGAAAGAAAGAAACAAAGAAACAAAGAAACAAAGAAAGAAACAAAAAAGAACGAAAGAAAATTATTTAGTTTCCTCTCTGAAAGAAAGAAAGAAAGAAAGAAAGAAAGAAAAATATTTAGTTTCCTCCCTGAAAGAAAGAAAGAAAGAAAGAAAAAAGAACGAAAGAAAATTATTTAGTTTCCTCCCTGAAAGAAAGAAAGAAAGAAAGAAAGAAAGAAAGAAAGAAAAAAGAACGAAAGAAAATTATTTAGTTTCCTCTCTGAAAGAAAGAAAGAAAGAAAGAAAGAAAGAAAGAAAGAAAATTATTTAGTTTCCTCCCTGAAAGAAAGAAAGAAAGAAAGAAAGAAAGAAAGAAAGAAAGAAAGTAAGAAAGAAAGAAAGAAAATTATTTAGTTTCCTCCCTGAATGAAAGAAAGAAAGAAAGAAAGAAGAAAGAAAGAAAGAAAGAAAGAAAGAAAATTATTTCGTTCCCTGTAAGAAATACAAATATCACCAATTTCCATCCTTTACATTCGCCAGTTTCGTGAATAATTTCGTTGATACGAATTTGTTATTTTCTTCGGAGAGTCGCCATTTCATTTATATGACTTCTTTTGTAAATTGCTTTTCCAATGATCGCTCAGAAACTAACGAAAAAAGTCATTTGAAAAAAAAATAAAACACACCCGAAGTTTCAAGGCTGTGGAGAGGAAGATGTGAAAAATAACTCCTTCTCTTTTCCATTTTTTTTTTTTTTTTTTTTTTTGCTCTTTTGTATTCTGGATAAAATTGTCCATTTCCTTAGATTATATTGTTTGTAAATATGAAATCCCGTCTGAATTTGTGTCCATTTCAACAAGAAAAAAAGTACATTTCTTTCCGTTTTTTTCCTCTTCCCAATTCATGGCGTCCGAATAGAGGAAGTGTTCGACAATTATTATCTGCATACAAATGTGTCATCTACTATAGCTCAGAGGTTAGGGCATTGAACTAACTGTTCATGGTGTTGTCGGGAATAATTTTTCCAACTCAAAATCCGAAACATCTTTATTACCAAACAAAAATTTGTCAAAGTTTCTGAAATTCAGGCTGTCGTTATCAAAGCTTATTTCAAAAATGCCACACTAATAAAAAGAGTGGACAATTTATTCAGAAGGAAAGTTCTCGAGAGCGCCGCTATCCAATCCTACCAAAACATCAATTTGCGCCCCGGATTTTTCCCAATCTCACCATTGCTTATGGAAATTATATTAAAACAGACTAAAATGCATGATGGAATTTTAAAGAAAACGGTTGATTTCCTTTTTTCATTCTAAGATCTCGTGCTTTTGCACCGCACGTGGGGGAGTTCTGGAAAATACTAAACACACAGAATGGACAATTTTCAAAGAAAACTAATAAATTCCCTTCATCTTAACGTCGCGTGACTTTGCAACTACACATGAAGAAATTCTAAAAACTGAAATATTCCGTTTATTTTTTTAAATGATTTGTGAGCGTCTTTGTGGTTATCAACACTGTTTGTTTATAGATACGTAATTTAGAATAAAACTCATTTCGTCTTTTTGCCTTAAAAAAACGCGTAGGACGAAACGCGTAGGCGATTTAAAATACAGTTTTCCTCTTGTCTTTATTTTAGTTAACCATATATATATATATATATATATATATATATATATATATATATATATATATATATGAATATCCTCATCTCGTTTCGCTCGTTTATCATAACGATTTAAGCCGATATATTCACTAGCTTCACGACAGACTCCAAAGGAGAATCAGTAATGTGATAGGTACTGACTTGGCGGCTCGACTACAGCCACCGACGAGATGTGGCTTTCCTTTGTCTGTTCTATAAATACTTCCATGGCTTCTGCTCCAACGAACTTAAGTCACTGGTGCCTCCGCAACAGGTGTTTACTCGTGCAACCTGACTAGCAACTGGGTTTCACCCATTCACAATTAGATCAACCAAATGCAGATGACAATTCTACTCCTGCAGCTTCTTTTCTCACACTTCCCACCTGTGGAACTCGCTTCCATATTCTTGCTTTCCTGACGGCTACAACCTCCAGGAATTTAAATGCAAGTTCAATACTCATCTCTTAACTACTTGACCCTAGTTCTTTCCACACTGTCCTGTAGATCCTTTCCTTTCTCTCCACCTTTGCAACTGTTATCACACCTGTTTCCCATCCTTCTCTTGCTCCTTCCTAACTGGTTCGTCCTTCCCATCGATTACCACTAATCTTTTTCTCTTATGTATCCCCCTGCACATCAGTGGCGTTACCGCCTTGCTCGGGGTGATATGATTAAAAAAAAACAAAAACAAAAAAAAAACATTGTTGTGTACAAGACAAGAGAAGTAACTTGTGGTTGACAGACAACATATCTCACAAGAAACTAATCTGCTGTCTTCTTTTGATAATAAATCGAGTAGTAATCCAAAATAATTGGTAGATGGTGAACACCAAAGCGGCAACTGTTCACTATTGACTAAATATCACGCTGAAAATGGCAATGTTTCACTGCGTCTTTTTACTTTGGCAATGAATGTTCTATCACCCCAGTGCATGGCAACATCGCCCCCCCCCACCCGCAGAATGCCCCTTGCGGCTCCACTACCCATTAAATGCAACGAGCGCCCCCACCCTCGAAATATACTGAACCCAGAATATATGATACTTTTAACAAAATAACATACTCTCGGAACGCAAATATTCCGTGATCATATATATATATATATATATATATATATATATATATATATATATTGTGTGTATTTTGGCAGCATTGTTTCATTAATGCAGGTTTCATTGAATAATATAGACAAGTTTTGTCTATTAATTTTGTGTAGGATCCGTTCATACCGTCTGATATACTTGATGGTGATGACGTTGAAAGACAACAAAAAATCACAGTATTTGTTGAATTTTTTATCGGGTCTAAGCTTTCGGCTCACATATGCCATTATCAAAGAGTAAATATTAACACACAGTAAACATAGAACATTTAAGTTATTAACAATAAGGAGAATTGAATTGAAAATATAAGTCCATCCCTACCGTGGCGCTCCCACCCTCGAAATATACTGAACCCAGAATATATGATACTTTTAACAAAATAACATACTCTCGGAACGCAAATATTCCGTGATCATATATATATATATATATATATATATATATATATATATATATATATATATATTTAAACGAGTTATTTCGCTACCTTGGTTTCCACCATGAGTGGTTTCTTCAGCCGATTTAAAAATGAAAAATATTCAAAAGTTCTACAATATAATTGTATAGAACACTTTTTAATACAAATGTGTACTGGTCTAACCCTATTAGGACCAAAAACTAAATATTAAACAATCAATCAATCAATATATATATATATATATATATATATATATATATATATATAAAGAGAGAGAGCGAGACGGATTGATAGATGGCTATTTCAACATAAAGGTATGATAATAATTTTCCAGTTAATGTTAATAATTATTTTGTTAATTTTTTTTTTTTTCATTACAATAGATCTGCGGAGCGAAGGAGCCTTGCAGCTTACCGGGACCGTGCGGCTCCACCGCAATTGCTGAGTGTTCGGGGGCCCTAAGCACGGATCTGTATCCACCAAATGGAAGACTCAAAAGATATCCAAGGTAGAGGCTTACTGAGTGATTTGTGTGAAATAAATGTAAGAACAGCCATCAAGAGGGTGGAACTTCTTCCTCGTAATTAATAATAGCTAAATTCGCTGCTAAGAAAGTCGGTTCTCTGTGTAGAGACAGGAAGTTTTTCTCCGTCTGAAACAATCCTGCAAATATATAAATCTACCATCCGCTCGTGCTTTGAATATTGCTGCCATATCTGGTCTGGTGCTCCTGCTATCCACCTAGGGTTCCTTGATAAAATGCAACGGGAATCTGTAATGTGATCGATCCCGATTGGCAGCTCAGATACAGTCACTTTCTCACCGGCGCAATGTGGCTTCCCTGTGTCTCTTCTACAAATACTTTCAAAGCTTCTGCTCTGATGAACTTAGCTCACTGGTGCCCCCTATATATGAATTTACTCGAGCCACAAGATTAGCAACTAGGCCCCACCCTTTTACTGTGAAAACAATAAATTGTAAACGGAAATTCTACAGCATTTCTCTCACTTCCCACCTGTAGAATTCCGTCCATTTACTTACTTCCCCGACAGATACAATCACCCAGAATTTAAATGTAAAGTCAATAGTCATATTCTATCTCACTGACTTGCATCTTCTCTCTCTCATGCTCCTTTCTCCGTCCACTCCACTCTCATCAGTATTCTCATCCTTCTCTTACCCACTTCCTGACACCCCCTATAACCTGTCACTTTTTCTCATAACTTTCCTCCTATGTAACCCCCTGCACACCAGTGGCAGTAAACTGGCTTGCTTAGTGCGATACTCTACTCTCATCAGTATTCTCATCCTTATCTTATCCACTTCCTGACATCCCTATAACCTGTCACTCTTTCTCATAACTTTCCTCCTATGTAACCCCAGCAAAACAGTGGCAATAACATGCCTTGCTTGGGGCGACATGATTATACAAAAATTAGAATTCGGGGAAAGTGAGAGTGGTTTGACTCCGTGGGTATAGTGTTTTATAGGAATTAAAACATGAAGTTGGTCCAAACATTTGTCATGGAAATAGCGATAGAATTAGCAGGAGGCTTGCAATTTTGCGTTGTAAGATCATGGGGGTTCAAGGAAGAAAATGTCATTTTTCTGTGTCTTTTTACTCTAGCAGCGAATCTATTAGCAATTATTACTATTTTTACTAATATTCTCCAAATAGAAGGCTCGTGAGATACCCAAGGCAGAGCTTACTGAATAATATGCGTGAAATAACTCTAAGAACAGTAAGACAGAGAGAAGATTATATGAATACGGAGAATAGGTAACGGTTGACCGTTGACTTGAAGCGGTTAAGGTTGCACTGCCCGGAGAAGCATCCACTTCTATAAAAAAAAGCGGTTCATGGAAAAAATTGTTAATTGAAATACGGCGAAAGTGAGGATGGTTCAAACCCCGCTCCGCAATACACCTGCTCAAGCGCATCAGGTATTGTCTCACGCTGCTTTTTCCGTTTTTCGTTCCCTCTGTCCCTCCTGTGGGTATTAGATTCTCCAAACCCTTCTTCCTCATTACGTGTCCCAGAAACCCCAGCTGTCTCCTCCTGTTCCCTTTTCGTTTTCATTCTCTACAAAACCTTCTGGTATGGTCGATTGTCTCCTCGGCATCCTTCTGTAGAATCACATTACTCTTGCCTTGCGTCTCTGATGGTATTTATTAAAAATAATGCTTATTTCACGAGAAATCTTTATTATTTTCGTATTCTCGAATTTTATGACTATTTTTTCTTATTAAAATTTAAAGTATTTAGATAGTCTACAAGTGAAAAAAAAACATCTATTCTAACCAATTTATGACGCCATGGCCGAAAAATGTCAATCACTCACTTGTTTTCACTGTTTTTATCACCATCGAAGATCCAGACAAATAAAACTTTAGTAAATTATTTTATCATATCAAGAGAAGCAATGGTTTTGACAAAATTCCATAGTGTTTAGGTGGATTTATTAATCATTTCTGTGTGAAAGTGGATTTCTTTTATAATTTGACCCTCCCAACATGTCAATAGAAGAATTGCTTTTTGACAAAATTCCACAGTGTTTACGTGAATTTTTTAAAATCATTTCTGTGTAAAAATGAATTTATTTTATAATTTCACCGTCTATGCAGGGGAATAAAGTCCCTAAGATACAAGGGGTTACCGAGTATAAGAGAATATGAGAAAAAGAAAACAATTTTAAGAGAGATAAAAAATAACAAAGCAAAACAAAAACAAACGAAAAAGACAATGCTATGGTTGACAGGGTTAAGTACTTTCAGAATCACCACAGTGAACAGAGATCTTCTTATGAGTGTTTAAGAACGCAGGAGGAGGAAAGGCTAAGTAAGTTCAGATTATGAGGATATGTAGGATAGATTACAGTTGATTCTGATCCTGAAGATGTTAAGATTCTTGTGATCTTGGAAACATCCTTTCTCATCCTGTTTCATAAAATAGCGTTTTTTTGGTAACTCTTTTTTTGTTTTTGGTAACATTTTTCGCCTGTGTATGTGACATGAATTGATTTGAATTCGCTGACCTGCAAATACCCTTGGGAAAAGTATTAATCCATCTCTTCAACCTCCAGTTATGGGTTGAATAGCAGGACAGATTGTGTTCTATAGCCTTGGTTGACAACCGCAGAAAAAGACAGGAAAATCTCATTAGAAACAAAGAAAAGAGTTCTGGATGGTTACGTGATATCTGTCCTTCTGTATTGAAGTGAATGCTGGACGACCTCATCAAAGATGAAGGAGAGGCTTGAGGCAGCAGAAATGTGGTTTTACAGAAGGATGCTGAGGATACCACGGACAGAACACGTGTGCAACGATGAGATGTTGGAAAGGATGCAAACGAGAAGGAAACTGATAGTAAATATCAGGAAGAGACAAATGAGGTTCCTGGGACAAGTAATGAGGAAGGAAGGCCTGAAGAACTTGATACTCACAGGTCGGATACGTGGAACAAAAGACAGGGAAACGCAGCGCTAGACGTACTTGTTAGGTCTGAGCAAATGGTTAACGGAGCGGGGCTTGGAAGAGATACCAAGAGAAAAACTAATGAGAGCGACAAGAGACAAAGCCAAGGGGAAGTCCATGATCGCCTACATCCTGAGGGGAAAAGGCACATGAAGAAGAAGAAGAAGAAAAAGAAGAAGTCAGTCATGGCTTCCTCCTTACTAATGGAATACGAAACGAATAAGAATGATTTCTCCCTGTGTATATGTCAGTTAAATACCATACTCCCTGAGGCGATCATGTCTCTTTTTATCCATAACTGACTAAGCAGAAGATTTCCCATCAGTAGGTTGCCATTTCTTTCTGCGGTAGACTGGTTATTTAATTATATTTCTGTTAACTGTAGGCGTACCTAGCACAGGTTAAGAAAAAATTATATATAGAAACATGAACCCACAGAAAGATGGTAATCTATTCCGAGTAGGCCTGGCACTCCATAGATCGTGTTGTGGGGTTCTCCTTTTCATATAAAGATGGACTCGTCCAGAGTATACTTATACTACTGCTATAGAAGCGAGACGGGAGAATACCGCGTTTTCACGCGGTACTTTCTTTGACACTGTCAGCTCTCTGCATTAACCCAGTCGTGGCTCCGCCGAAGGGTAGAGTCACGACTTGGCAAAATTAGACAGATATTTTTGGCTGGCCTATATGGCCCGGAGAACCCACGTTAAAAAGGCCTGGTGCCACATTTTGCCCTAGTGGGAGGGTGGATAAATACAGAATACCGTTTTTACAGAGAGTTAACCGGAGAATACGAGAGTCCAGAGAGAGATTAGCAGTCAGTACATAGTAGCTATGTGCTTCACTCATCGAGAAAATTATTAGGCAGTAACCGTCAACTTCCAACGCGGACATACTCAATATACTACGGCTTCACTTCCAGAGACTTCTACATAGACTTTTTATTAACCCGCATTCCTGGACAACTAATCTTCATTCAAGTCTGTATCCTTACGTTAATACACTTATTTTCTATCTCAATTACTGGCCGTTGTTCATTTATTTGTGTGGACCCCATTACCGGGATCCACAACAGATGGAAATGTATTAAATATCCCCACAATTTACAAAATGGACTAGTCCATCTCTCTGGCAACAAGTATAATGTCCGCTTTCAAATATCAATAATTTACGTCTCTACTCAATGAGCAAATAGCTGCTGTTGACACAGATGCAGTAGATATCAGAGCATAACTGATATTGTCTGAGCGTTTCCATAACACCAAGTTAAGTTGGCACCGCATATTGTCTACCAACCGCCCGTGTATTGAATACTGCTGCCACATCGAGTCGGGTGCCCCTGCTATTCACCTGGGGGTTCTTGACAAAATCCAACGGAGAATCTGTAATGAGATCGATCCCGACTCAGCATCCGCCTGTGTATTGAATACTGCTGCCATATCTGGTCGGGTGCCCCTGCTATCCACCTAGGGGTCCTTGACAAAAATCCAACGGAGAATCTGTAATGTGATCGATCCCGACTTAGCATCCGCCTGTGTATTGAATACTGCTGCCATATCCGGTCGGATGCTCCTGCTATCCACCTAGGGGTCCTTGACAAAAATCCAACGGAGAATCTGTAATGTGATCGATCCCGACTTAGCATCCGCCTGTGTATTGAATACTGCTGCCATATCCGGTCGGGTGCTCCTGCTATCCACCTTGGGGTCCTTGACAAAAATCCAACGGAGAATCTGTAATGTGATCGATCCCGACTTAGCATCCGCCTGTGTATTGAATACTGCTGCCATATCTGGTCGGGTGCCCCTGCTATCCACCTAGGGGTGTTAATTTCTTTCTTGACTGCCGGGTCATGAAACTTAAAAACTGTATATTTGGGCAGCAATCGGCAGGGGTACACTCGTTTTTAATAACATTTGTTTTATTATTTTCAAAAAGACTGTTATTATATGAAAGTATACGTAGCCTCCCTGTGCCTCTTCTATAAATACTTTCACGGCTTCTGCTCAAATGAACTTAGATTACTTGTGCCCTCCAGGTATGAATTTACACGAGCTATTAGATTAGCAACTAGGTCCCACCCTTTTACAGTGAAGCCGACAAAATGTAACCACAATTTCTACTATAACAGCTTTTTTTCTCGCACTTCCTTCCTGTGGAATTCCCTTCCATATACTTGTTTTCCCGACAGCTACAATCACTAGGAATTTAAATGTAGGTTCAATAGACATCTCCTATCTCAATAACTTGCATCCATTCTCTCAAGCTCTTTTTCCATCTACTCCACCCCCATTCTCGCTATTCTTATCCGTCTATTATCCTCCTTCTGACATTTCCTATAACTAACCACTCTTTCTCATCACTTTTCCCTATGTAACCCCCTGTGCCACAATGACAGTGAAATTCCTTGTTTGGGGTGAAATGATTAAAAAAAATTGTCATTGTATACCATTGCTTTGTTTTGTAATTTTTATAATTTCTGATAAAAAATATAAGAATAGAATTAAAATGGTTTATTTATTTCTGAACATCATCAAATGAACATCAACCGAATAGAAGGTATGTGGTTTCGAG
Organism: Ascarosepion bandense; assembly: GCA_037127315.1. NCBI lineage: Eukaryota > Metazoa > Mollusca > Cephalopoda > Sepiida > Sepiidae > Ascarosepion > Ascarosepion bandense. Next base: position 748,294 of record JBBBDQ010000490.1, read on the forward strand.
TCTTTGTTGAAACGTTCGATCATCTTGCGAGAGTGTAAAGAATTCTACGTTTTCTCTTGTATGTTAGAAGTTTTTCTAATTTTCTGTGAGCTGGTTAATCTTCTGTGGTTCTATCCTAAGTGACTAGGTTTATATGTTCCTTCATTTAAGTGAGCGTTGATATATACTTCGAGTCCTGTTTCAGCACTAAGTGTCAATGGTGATACCTTTTAGTTCCACCCTCTTTTGATTTCCTATGTTGATACCAAATATAAAATAATTTGACGCCTGTTAGAGTGAAGCCAGCAAAAATTGAGGTCACCATAGATCAATTCTTCTCTCTGGTAGACATTAAATTTGATTCAAACCTATGGTGTGAATCAAATACTAAATTAGGTTCAAAGCTTATTTTTATACTCGTTCCGTGTTGACTTATTCTATGATTGACGGTATAATCTCTATCCCGACTCCTTATTCATTTTTTTTCCTTATTTTATTTTATTTTATTTATTTATTGTTTTTTTTTGTTTGTTTGTTTTTTTTTTTTCCATCTATTACTTTTTTCATTGCTTCTTATGGTGTTGAGATTCAGTTTATTTTTCCAGATGTCTTCTGTATTCAGAACGGTTTTCGTCCGTTTGAACATAAACAGTTTTCGATTCAAAGAGAATAAAATAAACCCCAAGAGAGTTCTGTATTTGTTTTAGGACAGTACAATGTTAACTTGTTGCATATGTTTTGATTCCAGCAGCATTCCTCATTCCAAAGCCTCTTACTTTGTCCAAATTCCGAATATTCTTGGGTAAGATTGAACAAAAATAAAGAAATCCGACCACGGTCGCCCTCCCTCTTTCTTTCTTTGCTCTGCTCCTCGTTTCTCCATTTTCAAACCCCTGGAAATGCACCTTCCCAATTTATAATATCAAACTGTTATCGTTTTGGTGGGTGGATTCGGGTATATTTCTTTATTTTAATTTTTGGTTTCGTTTTTACTTAAATATCCTAAGATTTTATTTATTTTATACCACAAACGATCGACAAAAAACAACTCTAGATTAAACTTGCCAAGGGTTAGGCTTCCATCAGTCAAGAGTCGCAATGGATAACATATGCCATCGAAAGGTTGCCCCCCCTTTTTTGTATGTGTCGCGTCTCTTCAAGACGTATATGTTCATGACTCTCCACAACTACCTGTCATTCGTAGCTCTACCTAATGCGTCCTAATAACGTATGCTTTTTACTAACCCTCCCACTACCTTTGCTGTCATTCATTTACACTAGGCAAGTTACTGGCTGTTTCTCTTTTTCCAGTCACACCATGAGTGATTATGGCTCTCCCCAACTTCCTATACTTAATAATATTTTCCCTTTTACTATCCCTCTCACTACCTTTGCTGCCATTCATTGACAATAGGCAGGTTACTGGCTGTTTCCCTCTGTCCATTCAAGACATGAGTGATTATGGCTCTCCCCAACTTCCTATACTTAATAATATTTTCCCTTTTACTATCTATCCCACTACCTTTGCTGTCATTCATTTACACTAGGCAAGTTACTGGCTGTTTCTCTTTTTCCAGTCACACCATGAGTGATAATGGCTCTCCCCAACTTCCTATACTTAATAATATTTTCCACTTTACTATCCTTCTCACTACCTTTGCTGCCATTCATTTACACTAGGTAAGTTACTGACTGTTTCTCTCTGTCCATTTAAGACATGAATGATTATGGCTCTCCCCAACTTCCTATACATAATATTTATTCTTTTAACTATCCCTCTCACTATCTTTAATGTCATTCATTTACACTTGGCAAGTTACTGGCTGTTTCCATCTGTCATTCAGGACATGAGTGATTATGGCTCTCCCCAACTTCTTATACTTAATAATATTTGCCTTTTACTATGCCTCTCACTACCTTTGCTGATAGTTGATAGCGATTGACATTGCATTTAGATTTTTGCAGATTAAGGTTGGTTGAAAAGCATGGTGCCGGAAGGGATTTCCACGCGCAATAAGTGCAAAAAGAAAAGTGTTAGTATAGAACTTAACCATCTCGCCTGTGAATTGATGAGAGTTAGACGCCAGTTATGTAATGCGTTTAAATTTTAAAAGTCGAGGTATCATGGCGAAGAGCTCTTCAGAACAGTTGCCATGAAAGGATTTATACGAAAGGCATGAGAAAAAAACTTTACATCAATGTGAAAGTGATTAAAACCGAGAGACCAGATTAAGACCAATAATATTGCTTTTTTATTTTTTTATTTTTTTAATCATTTCACCCCGAGCAAGGCAGAAACGCCACTGATGTGCAGGGGGTTACATAAATGTAGAAAGATTAATTAGAAAAGAGTGAGGAGTACAAGCTAGTTAGAAAGGAACAATAGAAAGCTGAGAAAGAAGGTGCGATGACAGATACATGGGCGGAGAGAACGTGAAGATTATACAGGGGAGGGGAGAGAGCTAGAGTCCAGTGGTTAGTAGATGAGTATTAACTTTGCTTTTAAATTTCTGGAGGTCATAGCTGTCAGGAAAGCAAGAATACGGGAGTGAGTTCCACAGGCGGGAAGTGCGAGAGAAGAAGCTGCAGGAGTAGAATTGTCGTCTGCGTTTGGCTAACCTGACTGTGAATGGGTGGGACCCAGCTGCCAGTCTGGTTGCACGGGTAAACACCTGTAGAGGAGGCATCAGTGACTTAAGCTCATCCGAGCAGAAGCCATGAAAGTATTTATAGAAGAGACAGAGAGAGGCCACATTTCGACGATGGGAAAGTGGCTGCAGACGAGTCGCCAGATCAGTACCTATCACATTACAGACTCTCCTTTGGAGCTTGTCAAGAACACTGAGGAGAACGGCAGGGGCACCTGACCATAAATGGCAGTTATATTGGGGTTTTTCCAAAGAGGTGTTTACTCGTGCAACCAGATTGGCAACTGGGTCCCACCAATTCACAGTTAGATTAACCAAATGCAGACGACAATTCTACTCCTGCATATTCTCTCGCACTTCCCGCCTGTGGAACTCGCTTCCATATTCTTGCTTTCCTGACAGCTACAACCTCCAGGAATTTAAATGCAAGTTCAATACTCATCTATTAACCACTTGGCTCTAGTTCTTTCCCTACCCCGTATATCCTTTCCTTTCTCTCCACCTTTGAAACTGTCATAACACCTGCATTCTCAGCTTTCTATTGCTACTTTCTAACTGGTTCGTCTTCCTCTTCACTCTCTTCAACATAATCTTTTTACTCTTATGTAGCTCCCTGCACACCAGTGGCGTTACCGCCTTGCTCGGGGTGATACGATTAAACAAAAAACATATGTAGCGGGGAAACCTTTTTTTTTTTTAATCATCTCACCCCAAGCAAGACATACTGCCACTGTTGCGCAGGGGGTTACATAGGAGAAAGTGATGAGAAAGAGGGATTAGTTATAGGAAATATCAGGAGGAGGATACAAGACGGACGATGATACCGAGGATGGGGTGGAGTAAATGGAAAAAGAGCTTGAGAGAAAGGATGCGTGTTAGTGAGATAGGTGATGTCTTTTAACTTCCTGGAGATTGTAGCTGTCGGGGAAGCAAGTATATGTAAGGGAATTCCACAGGTGGTAAGTGCGTGAAATGAAACTTAGTTAAGAGTAGTTTTTTTTTTATAATCGTGTGGCCCCAAGCAAGGCATTCCACTGCCACTGTTGCGTAGGGGCGTTACACAGGGGTCAATGATGAGAAAGCGAGGTTAGTTATAGGAAATATCAGGAGGAGGGTACAAGACGGATGAGAATACCGAGGATGGGGGGTGGAGTAGATGGAAAAAGAGCTTGAGAAATTAGAAGCGAGTTAGTGTGATTGGAGATGTCTATTGACCTTACATTCAAATTACTGGAGATTGTAGCCGTCGAGGAAACAAGTATATGGCAGGGAATTCCACAGGCGGGAAGTGCGAGAAAAGAAGCTGTTAGAATACAAATTGTGGTTACATTTTATCGGTTTCACTGTAAAATGGTGGGACCTAGTTGCTAATCTAGTCGCTCGTGTAAACTCATACCTAGGAGGGACCAGTAGGCTAAGTTCATTGGAGCAGCTTGGGAATACCAGGTGCTGTAAGCGTTTAGTGACAGATGTGCGTTGTGGTGCACTGGATATCGGTTCGGAAAGAGAAATCGGTGAGCCGGGTTCGAATTCCAGTTGAATACCCTGCGTTCACTTAAGCACTGGTGCTCTTGGGAAAAGTATTAATCCATCCCTTCCCTCCAGTTATGGGTTAAATAACAGGGTAGGACTTGGAGACCCTGCCCTTAAAAACAAATCCCAATGAATCTTGATACTTGAAAAGAAAAAAAAAGTATTACTAAACACAAAACTTATATAAAAAACAACAATAAATTGCTGAAAGAAAAAGGTATTACCAGCAATAAATAACATTTAGTTGGCAATAAATGACTCGCCGAGGTGTTGATGTGCCATAAAACAAAACAACCAGCCAACCAATCATTGGAGCAGAAGCGGTGAAAGTATTTTTAGAAGAGTCACATAAAAGCCACGTCACGCCGGTGAGAAAGTGACTGCAGCCGAGTTGCCAAGTCGGTATCTAATGTGGTAGCAATGTTTTAAGCATGGATGAATTTATTTGTATCAAGAGAATTTTTCATATGTGCGTTGTGGTACAGTGGATATCGGCTCGGAACGAGAAACCGGGGAGCCGAGTTCGAATTCCAGTTGAATCCATTGTATTCACTTACGCGCCAATACCCTTGGGAAAGGTATTAATCCGTCTCTTCATTCCAGTTATTGGTTAAATAACAGGACAGACTGGGTTCTATAGCCTTGGTCAGCAACCTATCTACCGCAGAAAGCAATGGCAACCTACTGCGGGATAATCTTCTACCCAGTCAGTCATGTCTCTTTCGAAACATGATCGCCAAAGCATGTGTGACATTTAACTGACTGAGTGAATATAATAGTTGGAGATATGACTAAAAATTCTACTGGGCATAAAGTGGGGGATTGGTTTTCTGTTGTTATTAAGTAATAAACTGATCCCCCTTAATTATACTTATAGAAAATTTCTTCTTCCTCCATTTATGAGTTAAATGTCAGAACAGATTGGGGTCTATATAGCCTTGGCTTAGCAACCAGTCTACCGCAGAAAGCAATGGCAACCTACTGCGAGATAATCTTCTGCCCAGTCAGTCATGTCTCTTTCGAGACATGATCGCCCAAGCGTGTATCACGTATGGCACTTAACTGACTGACTGAATATAACAGTGGAAATCATGATTGAGGTTTCTACTGGGCATACAGTGGGGGATCAGTTTTATATTGTTATGAAGTAATAAACTGATCCCCCACTAATTACTACTTAATAATATAATACATCTCTTCTTCCTCTAGCTATGAATCAAATAACAGGACAGATTGGGTTCTATAGCCTTGGTCGGCAACCAGTCTACCGCAGAAAGCAATGGCAACCTACTGCGGGATAATCTTCTGCCCAGTCAGTCATGTCTCTTTCGAGACATGATCGCCCAAGCGTGTATCACGTATGGCACTTAACTGACTGACTAATACATTGTTTTGCTTTTGAACAACATGTTTCCATATTTCTCTCCTATTTTCTATCGTCTGATATAAAAATTCCCAGTAAGTTAAATTTATACTTGTTTGATTTTTGCCGTAACCTGCCTCTTGGGTTGTGCTTCTTTGAAACAAGCGTACATCTTGTCTATGATTCCGATCTCTTAATACTTTGCTTAGCTTTTGCGACGAACTTTTTCCTATTTCAATGCACTTTTTGGTTTATGGGTCTTTTAAAAAGGCTCCCAGTTAAATTGTTGTACTTACTTGTTCTTACAGTCTCCATGTCTCTCATGTGAACATGTCCCTATTTAGCCTAAAAATTGTATACCATAAAGGCAATAAATATTAAAGTTCATATCTTATTTAAACTTGGTGACCGAAATAGCTCTCTTGGGGACGTGTACAAGGATTTCAGCTTTGGATTAAATGTCAAAAGCGGGGAATATATTCAAATTCATATTTTCCATGAGAAACTTTCGAAACAGTGATTCCAGTGAAATCAGGAATATAAAGAAATGTTCTATGACAGTTCTCACTAATGAGTTTAAGAATTCTAACCACCAATCCCATATTTAATGGCATTTGGAAGGCGAACTCTTTGCAAACATTTATTATCCCATCGACATCTTTCCGGGTTTGGAAATACGCATGTCTCACGAAATTCTGTGTTTCTTCGGCTCAAATAATATTCACCCAAAAGACTGTCGAAATCTTTCTAAGTGCTTTGAAAAACTAAAATTACTAAGTGTATGGTAAGGTCTTAAAGGCTATCACAATGCGTTTAGTAAAATAAAGGAAGGTAAAGACGTTTTGGGGTATTTTGTGGTGCAGTGGATATCGGCTCGGAACGAGAAATCGGGGAGCCGAGTTCGAATTCCAGTTGAATTCATTGCATTCACTTACGCGTATATACCCTTGGGAAAGGTATTAATCAGTTTCTTCCCTCCAGTTATGGGTTAAATAACAGGACGGATTGGGTTCTATAGCCTTGGTCGGCAACCAGTCTACCACAGAAAGCAATGGTAACCTACTGCGGGATAATCTCCTGCCCAGTCAGTCATGTCTCGAAAGAGACATGATCGCCCAAGCGTGTTTCCCATATGGCACTTAACTGACTGACTGACTGACCTATTTATTATACATTAATATTTCGAGATCAAAATCTCATCTTCAGAATGGTAGGAAAGCTTGTGTTCGACTCCGTGCCTTTTAACGAATGGTTATTCCTGGATGCAGCTACCGTCATTAATTGTAGTGAGTGCGTGTGTAAGTGTGTTAGAACATGTGTGTGTGTGTGTGTGTGTGTGTGTGTGTGTGTGTGTGTGTGTGTGTGTTTATGGTATATAGATGTCTGTGATATGTCACTTAACTGACTGATGTCGATTTGACCGTTAGTTTGACTTTTGCCAAAGTGGAAAAGGGCGTTGCTTTATTTTATGACTGGTGTTTTATCTATCTGCCTTAATTGGCGTGGTTATCGTTATTTATTTATTTTTGCTGTCCTGTATTTGTTCTCACGAGTTCTCATGTTTGCGTGTGCGTGTTCGTGAGTGTGTCATGCGTGCGTGTTTATGTGCGTATACGTCAGGTATTTTATTTTATTTTATTTTATTTTAAATATTTTTCTTTAATTATTATATTTTATTTATTTATCTATTTTTTTCCCCTTTTGTGATTGTTATGAACGGGGTGTTTGTCTCATAACTAAAATGCCTGGACGAATATGTGTGTATGTGTGTGTGTGTGTGTGTGTGTGTGTGTGTGTGTGTGTGTGTGTGTGTGTGTGCAGTACGTGAAGAAAATGCATGGAATAAAAGAAAAATAGATATTTACTCACGGTTGACTAGAAGTATACATTTATTTTACAGGGAGAAACATTACAATATAGGTACATACAGAATCAGTCCCAAGTTATCGGGTCGTGTGTCACAACCATTAGGGCAGGAGAACATACATGTGTTCTTAACCAATGACGGCCATATTCCAAGTCTGTTGAGTCGTATGTCTCACGCCCGAATGTCACATTAATCACATGACTCACGTGGAGCCACTTTTCAGAGGTGAAAAGGGAGGTACTCTGTTTTGGAACAGGAAAGGATTAATTCCTTTGGAATATGTTTTTATTCGTCCTAACAGTGATCATTGTATATTTATATACCTACATACCTTTTATGGTATCATGTGTCCATGTGCGTGTGTGTATATAGATACATGTGTGTATCTGTGTGTGTGTGTATATGTGTTCTAGTGTATAGTGTGTTGTAGTATGTATGTATATGTGTGTGTATGTGTTCCGTGTAGAGTATGTTGGAGTATGTGTGTATATGTGTTCCGGTATAAAATGTGTTGGGGTATGGGGTAAATGTGTGTGCGTGTGTACGTATGTTTATTTGTGCGCGTTAAACTGTGATAGCGTGTTTGTGCGTGAGTCAGGTGTGTGATAGCGTTAATTATTCTGTTATATAATCTAGGTTGAACTCCAGTTTAGCTATTATTAAGAACTCTTTTATGTGTAAGTTTCATTGGTTCTGCTCTCTAGCTTCAATGTTGAAAATGATACTTTTTCCTGTTTTTCATTTTTACAGGTGTTTGTGGAAAAATGACACTTGTGCGTGTAGATGTTCTTTGATTCTGAAATTCTTTGATTCTAAAATTACTAAAATGGATTAATATGATTAATTTTGGGATTTAACTGATTAGATGTATGTAAAAAGAGGGAAAACTATAAATAAATAAGTATCTGGTAACCCTGTGTTATTTAGCGGAATTGTTAAATTACTACAATCTATTTCTTTCAAATAATGACACTGTTCTTGAAAATAATAAAATAAATGTTAATAATACGAGTGTACCACTGCCGTAAAAATGATAGCAAAATATTTTTAGTTGTTTTCTCACAGGTTATCCTCCCTGAGTGATACAGGAGGGAATATATATATATATCCTATCGGCCATAAATATTAGGCCACGCCGGTGTTTAAAAAAATGATGTATTTTACACTATTTTTTAGTATTTATTGCCAGGTGAATGTGCGTTGTGGCGCAGTGGATATCGACTCGGAACGAGAAATCGGAGAGCCGAGTTCAAATTCCAGTTGAATCCATTGTATTCACTTACGCGCAAATACCCTTGGGAAAGGTATTAATCCGTCTCTTCCTTCCAGTTATGGGTTAAATACCAGGACAGATTGGGTTCTATAGCCTTGGTCGGCAACCAGTCTACCGCAGAAAGCAATGGCAACCTACTGCGGGATAATCTTCTGCCCACTCAGTCATGTCTCTTTCGAGACATGATCGCCCAAGCGTGTATCACGTATGGCACTTAACTGACTGAATAATTGTAAATGAAAATAGAATCGTTCTTTTGTTAATACTGCACAATAAAATGTGCATCAAATGAATTTATAAATATTTAATAATTACCGATATTGTAGTTTCATCAATGAAAGAATGAAGAAAATTTAGGGTGATTCAGACGAGTTCATCTTTGCTTCCTTGCCTTGTAAAATTTTGCAAAGTAATAATAACAAAAAAAAACATTCGATTTTCATTTAAAATTACCCACTTGGCAGTATTATGATATAAATCATCTCCTTAAAAGAAAAACTGAGGTGGCCTAATAATTATGACCGGTAATGTGGTGACCCTCGCT
>JBBBDQ010000490.1:762500-800000 GCA_037127315.1 Ascarosepion bandense
GTCATCTCTCTTTCGAGACATGATCGCCCAATGTGTGTATCACGTATGGCGCTTAAATGACTGACTGACAGGAGATGCCCAAGAAAAGATAGGAGGGTGATGGAATTTGGGGACGAGGAATGAATTTAGGAATGTAGAAGGTGGTAACTGGCATTGCATTTTATACCTTTGAAGATCGTAGCTATCAAGCAATGGCAACCTACTGCGGGATAATCTTCTGCCCAGTCAGTCATGTCTCTTTTTTTTAAATCAATATTTGTTTTCAAAAATAATATCATAAAAAATATTTAAATAAACTTTTATTCAATTTCTTTCAAATGTACAAATTTTTGTATAGTAATTTTGGAAAATTAGGAGTGAAGAAATTTCTCCAGTTTTCTTTTCTTACAAGATGATATCAACTTACTTCACATGTAAAAATGAAAACACAAATTTTTCATAAAAAATGTATTTTATCATCAAGATGTGCGTTATCATTAAGAATAAAGAAAAAAATTAAATTAACTTTGTGATAAAATTATAGATAATGATATTTTTGTGACTTTCGCTGTTTAAGAAAATCAGTCAATCAGTTAAGTGCCATACGTGAAACACGCTTGGGCGATCATGTCTCGAAAGGGGCATAACTGACTGGGGAGAAGACTTATCCCGCAATAGGTTGCCATTGCTTTCTGCAGTAGATTGGTTGCCAGCCAAAGCTATAGAACATAACCTGTCCTGTTATTTAACCCATAACTGGAGGGAAGAGACGGATTAATATCTTTCTCAAGGGTATTTGCGCTTAAGGGAATGCAATGAATTCAACTGGAATTCGAACTCGGATCCCCGATTTCTCGTTCTCAGTCGAGCCACAACGCAATGCAAAAAAAAGAGCGATGACATTGACAAGACAATTATGTTGTCTTTATATTTTGTAGTATATTGTTTAGAATAATTGTAAATTATAAAATTTATTGAATTTAATTTTTGACATTAACTTCATGTGATACTTTATTTAATTAGTATCATTTTTCATCAATCATTTTTATTAATTTCGCAGTGAAAAAAAAATGTTTCATTTTAATGTCTTCTATTTATTTAAAAAAGACAGAAAAATTTAACGTACTTTTTAAAATTATACCCATTTATTATCAAAGAAAAACATAAATTATTCATAAAAAAATTCATTTTCTGTTAAAATTGTTCATTGTTGAAGAACAATATCATGGAAATTAACTGTATGTCTTAAATAAAACTTGACAGTTCTTAATGACATTTGACAATTTCGCACCAAGTAGAAATACGATTAAAAAAAAAACATTGTAGTTACTTCAGTATCTTAAAGTTTGTTTTTTTAATCATCTCACCCCAAGCAAGGCATTCCACTGCCACTATTGCGCATGGGGCTACATAGGGGAAGGTAAAGAGAAGGAGTGGTTAGACATAGGGAATGTCAGGAGGAAGTTGACAGATGAGTAAGGATAGCGAGGATGAGGGTTGGGCAGATGAGAAGAGTGTTTGATAGAATGGGAGCAGGTTAGTGTGTTAGGAGGTGTCCATTAACTTTAAATTTAAACTCCTGGAGATTGTAGCCGTCGGGGAAGCAATCGTGTGGAAGAGAATTCCACAGTCGGGAAGTGCGAGGAAAGAAACTGTTGGAGTAGAAGTTACGGTTGCATTTTATCGGTTTCACTGTAAAAGGGTGGGATCTAGTTGCCAATCTAGTATCTCGTGCAAATTCGTATTTAGGGAGCACCAGTGATCTAAGTTCATCGGAGCAGAAGCCGTGAAAGTATTAAATAATAATAAACTTAAGTTAATCAAAAGTTAAAAGTAAAAATTTATGAAAAATCTTGATTTTTAATTTAATAAATTAAATTAAAATTAAATATTCGTGTGTTAATCTTTGGTCTCCAGTCACTGAATAGCTGTACATGCTGTATAAGCCTAAGTAAAGTATTGCGTTACTCTTATCCCTTGTAGCGTAGGGAGCTTCTTTAATTAGGCCTTGTGTCTTACTTAACCGAACTCCGTATTTATGCAAAATTGTCATCATCAGAATTATCAGAAGGTTGGTTGTCGACAGTTTGGAGTGTGTGGAATTGTGTGGAATAGTGTAAAAATAAAATATACATTTTGCATTTAAAATAGAAATTTATTAAAAGGGAAAGACTAATATAAGTTGTATGAGTTCATGTGCAATTAGAAACAATATTAAAAGATCAAGTGTAGAGTTCGTACAAAATGTTCATAGTAGTAATTGTTGAAAGAGATAAGAAGAAAGAGAACAAGGTGCGACCCGACCTTACCTCCGGGTCGATTTGAAGTTGAAGTTACATTTTAGATGTTTCGTCTCGCGGCTCCCATCTGACTCTCTGACTGACTGACGCTGATGAAGTACTTTTACTATAATCTAGATTTTTCGCACTTACTCGCGAAATTCTTTTTGGTCTTGCAAGTCGCTCCCATTGGTCAAAAATCATTTTAATACCTACTTGCGAAATTTGGTTTCGTTCGTCAATCCGTTTTCTATTTGGGAAATATTTGTAAAAGTGAAGAAGAAGGGTGATTTTAATTAACTTCTTATCCGCTACACCCTTCAGGGCCTTAGCGATCAGGGCCTTCCACAATGTCCTTTCCATTACAGCCCTTGGTAAATTTTGTCCTTTTGCTATTTTTCTAAACCCTGTTCTGTCATCCATTTACATGGTCCTGAGTACGATGATGCTCATCATCATACCCAGGACATCATCCGACATACCTCTAACAACATGGGCAGCAAGGTCTCTGACTGAGAGGTTTGAGAAACATGAAATGACCTCTTAATCGCTATTGTTCAAAATTCCACCCTGATCCATGGTGGTAGCACCTGTTAGGGTCCCAGCTATGCGTGAATAGATACCCTGCAAAGTGCGGTCAAGACATTATGAAAGTATAGAAAAAAGATTTTTAGAGTAAAAATTCCGGCAATACATTTTTGGAGAAATATTTCCAGTAATACAATTTTAAAAGAAAATATTACCACCGTTACATTTTTTAAGGAAAAAATTATTACCAGTAATATATTTTTGAAAGAAAAAAATATTACTAGTTACTTTTTTGAAAATAAATATTACCAGGAATATATATATATATATATATATATATATATATATATATATATATTCATTAATGCAGGTTTCATTGAATAGTATAGACAAGTTTTGTCTATTAATTTTGTGTAGGATCCGTTCATACCGTCTGATATACTTGATGGTGATGTCGTTGAAAGACAACAAAAAATCACAGTATTTGTTGAATTTTTTATCGGGTCTAAGCTTCCGGCTCACATAAGCCATTATCAAAGAGTAAATATTAACACACAGTAAACATAGAACATTTAAGCTATTAACAATAAAGATAATTGAATTGAAAATATAAGTCCATCCCTACCGTGGTGGATGGCCGAAGACAGTGACAAAATAGTGGTGTTATGGTCCCTGGTCTGATTACAGACCAGGGACCATAACACCACTATATAACAATATATATATTTCCAACAACGTACTCAAATGTACGTTGTTGGAAATATATATATATGTATTATTTTATCTGAGTAAGTACCGTACTCAGACAAAATAATTTTCTTTAAAATGTAATTAATTACAATGTATTATTTGTAAATTATACTCTAGCATACTTAAAAAACTGAAAAGTATTTTACTAAAATAAATGACCCACACAATACTTAATTGTTGTTCTTAATACAATATAACTAAGTATATAATAATTGTTTAATCATCATTCTCACCTAAACTTTCCAGCCCCTTTATTCACAGATAGTTGTTAAAAAAGATCTATTATTAAATAAAATTAAAATAAAATCCAACCACCTGTTAAAAATTATTGTCTACCCATTTTTAAAAAAGATCTAAAGTCCCACCATGTATCTTATCCAGACAAAATTAAAAACTGACATGTCTAGATCCAAGTCATCCTGCCCCCTTTCATAACACAAAAATTAAATCTCCATTGTTACATAATTCTCATTTTTGAGTGAACAATATTAACACACCTAAAGCGTTTTCTCCAACTACCACTCCTTAATTTTCTAAATAACCAGAATTTCAACCTACACTTTTAAACATAAATCATTTTCACCATTTCTTTTAACATATCACCTGAAGAAGAACAGTATTGTTCTGAAGCATAAACATTTTTGTGTAGTAATATTATGCATTTATAGACCATTGTAATAACAAAATGACCATATATATATATATATTATTGATATATATATATACATATACGCATTATTTGGTATATATATACAAAATATGTATATATATATATATATATACTTATTTGGTATATGTATATATATATATATATATATATATATATATATATATATATATATTAATCATATCACTCCGAGCAAGGCGGTAATGCCACTGATGTGCAGGGGGCTAAGTAAGAGTGAAGAGATTTGAAAAGAGAAAACCGGAAACCACATCCTAAACAGGGAACAAGGGATGAGCCTCTTCACCTGTTCAATAGACGTTGGTGGAGTGTGAACCGGGCGATAGTTAGACCTATCTACTCCAATTATATATATTATTGATATGTACACACACATATATATAGGATGGTGGATGTTTTTATGTTAACGTCCTTGTAACCTCTCTGAAGATGGCTCATGTGAGCCGAAAGCTTAGAACCACTTAATAAAAAATTATCCAAATGTTGGAGAATTTTTGTCTTTATTTTCACCTGAAATTAAAGCCAAATACGATGTTTAGAACGGCTTATGATTTAAGCATAATAGACATTGTCTCTTATATTTAACAGTATATGTTTAGAATATATATATATATATATATATATATATATATATATATATAAATTAAAAAAGGATTAATTCAATGATGTTGGAAGATCATTTTGATATGAAAATCCCCACTGTATCATTTTTTTAATATTAAAATAAAATTTTTAATATTAATTAGGATCGGGTTTTTGGAATTTACCTTCCTACATTTTTGCTTGGATTAAAGTATCTGAATTAACATATATATATATATATATATATATATATATATATATATATATATAATTGATATTCTGTCAAGGTTGCAACATTTTGATCACCATCAATTATTGTTTCATACCAGTGACAAGATATCTGAAAATGGTCAAATTTCTGACATTTCTGTACGGCCAAATCGCAAAATGTTAATCTGAAACTGCAATTCTTCTTCCAACCCATTGTACCACCACCCCAACACGCTTTTAAACCGTAGAACTACTATGGGTTGTGGGAGTGTTCGCTCAGTTACTGAGTAAGCGTGCCGCGTAAGGTCGCTTCCGTATGCATTCGTGTAAATGTTTTCCAAATGTTTGCTTTGTCAACAGAGAAATCGAGGAATCTTACACGACAGATGGTTGGCATTAGGACGTTGTTGGTTTTGCCCTGAGGGCCAGCTCATTCAGAAAGTCTGACTGCTACAAACAAATACACCGACATTGATTACGCCGTTAGAATCCTATTACGTACCTGCTCCCTACCCCACGATAAGCATGTGGGTACCTTACTAAAACTGTAAACTTTAATGAGGAAATAAATATTTATTATAACCATAAATCTTATCTTAAGCTGCCTATGAAAGTCTTTCGTTTGATCAAGGCCCCCGTCTCCCACCAAATCTTTCCCTTTTGCCGCTCATAGGGTGTAACGAACCATTAACCTACCGCGCTGGCTCGATCCGTGTTGGTAGGAGCTTACAGCGCCTGATATTCCCAAGCGGTCACCCATCTACGTACAAGCCAGCTGAATATTTTAGTTTTAATTTCGATTTTAAAAATGCCACACTAATAAAAAGAGTAAGCAATTTATTCAGAAGAAAAGTTCTCGAGAGCGACGCCAAGCGGTACTACCAAAACATCAATTTGAGCCCCTGATTTTTTCCAATCCCACCTATGCTTATGGAAATTATACTAAACCAGACTAACACATAATAAAATGTCCAAAGAAAAGGGTGAATTCCCTTCATTTTAACATCTCGTGACTTTGCACTACACATCAAAGAATTCTAACAGACTAACATACATAATAAAAAGTTTCAAAGAAAACTGTTGAATTCCCTTCATTTTAACATCTTGTGACTTTACACTACACATAAAATAATTCTAAAACAGACTAATATACATAATAAAATGTCCAAAGAAAAAGGATGAATTCCCTTCATTTTAACATATCATGACTTTGCACTACACATAAAGAAATTCTAAAACAGACTAACATACATAATAAAAAGTTTCAAAGAAAACTGTTGAATTCCCTTCATTTTAACATCTCGTGACTTTGCACTACACACTAAGGACTTCTAAAACAGACTAACACATAATAAAATGTCCAAAGAAAACTGTTGAATTCTCTTCATTTTAGCATCTCGTGACTTTGCACTACACATGAAGGACTTCTAAAACAGACTAACACTTAATAAAATGTTCAAAGAATAAGGATGAAATCCCTTTATTTTAACATATCATGACTTTGCACTACACATAAAGAAATTCTAAAACAGACTAACATACATAATAAAAAGTTTCAAAGAAACTGCTGAATTCCCTTCATTTTAGCATCTCGTGACTCTGCACTACACATGAAGGAATTCTAAAACAGACTAACGCATAATAAAATGTCCAAAGAAAAAGGTTGAATTCCCTTCATTTTAACATCTCGTGACTTTGCACTACAGATGCAGGAACTCTAAAACTAAAATATTCTGTTAATATTTTTGAATGATTTGTAAGCGTTTTTATAGTTGCCAACACTGTTTATAGATTTCGTCTTTTTGCCTTGATAAAGTCCATCACAGGACGAAACCCGTTGGCGATTTAAAATACAGTTTTCCTCTTGTCTTTATTTTATTTAACCATATATATATATATATATATATATATATATATATATATATATATTAGAACATGTACCTTTTTTAACTACTACAAAGTGTACATTTTGTTTCGACATTCAAATTACAATGTCTCATCAGGTGGTGTGGAAAGGAACGGAAAGCCTCTTTTCTTATATTTGGCGGGTTGTGTGTGGGATGTTGGTGGGGGTTAGCGATAAGGGAATAAGTCTTGTAAATTGTCCGTTTGACTTTTAAAGAAAATGGGGTGGGTAGGAAATATAGTTGTTTAATTAAAGTGACGGGTATTTTGTAGACAGATTTAACATTAAAAGGTGGGGTATATCTTTATGGCCTCATGGCTAGACTTTATTCTTTGAGTTTATTAGAGGAGATGAGTAAGGAAGTGTAATGAATGGGGATAGCTGGGATTGGACCCATCTTTAATGTTTATTTGTACAACTATAGAATATTTTTGTATTTAAGCACAGTTTTTATGATTAATCTAATTTTGTATATTTAACCTTAATATTGAATCATTTTCTTCTTTAAAACTTTATATTAGATCACATTTTGTGGTGTGTAATAGGTAAATTTTAATGTACGCGTGTTGTTAGTACTATAAAGGTTTTATAAAATCAGTTCATACTCACGGATAATCTTTTGCTTATTATAATTGAAAGATGTCAAAAATGAACTGTCACGTTGACAGATGTTATTTCAGCTTATTTCTCAAGGTACCCAAGTACTTTCAACCTCTTTTCGAGATCATCTTCAGGGGTGTGAGTTATGGAAACAAAAGTAAACGGAAAACTGTGTTGCTAAAAATTACTGTACATTTTTTGCTTCAAATATAACGATTGACAAATTACTAGCGTTCATTATAATGTGAAAATAATCCAAAATGGAATTTGTTTTATATCTTGGACAATACTATACTCAGAAAAACACATTTGATATCACTTGAATAAAAGAAACAAAAACGGTTGTATCACCCAGAATCAGAAAAAGACATTTGTAATTTTTTAAATAATAGAAACAAAAAAAGCGGTCGTCCAAAAACTCAGAAAGAGAAATTTGAAACTTCTTGATTAAAAGAAAAAAAATCAGTCTTACCTAGACTCAGAAAGAGATATTTGAAATTTCTTCAATAATAGAAACAAAAAGGCATTTCTACCTAGACTCAGAAAGAGATATTTGAAATTTCTTCAATAATAGAAACAAAAAAGCTATTTCTGCCTAGACTCAGAAAGAGATATTTGAGATTTCTTCAATAATAGAAACAAAGAAGCTATTTCTGCCTAGATTCAAAAAGAGATATTTGAAATTTCTTCAATAATAGAAACAAAAAAGCCATTTCTACCTAGACTCAGAAAGAGATATTTGACATTTCTTCAATAATAGAAACAAAAAAGCTATTTCTGCCTAGACTCAGAAAGAGATATTTGAGATTTCTTCAATAATAGAAACAAAAAAGCTATTTCTACCTAGATTCAGAAAGAGACATTTGAAATTTCTTCAATAATAGAAACAAAAAAGATATTTCTACCTAGACTCAGAAAGAGATATTTGAAATGTCTTCAATAACACAAACAAAAATGGCATTTCTACTTTAACTCAGAAAGAGATATTTGAAATTTCTTGAATACGTAATGAGGAGAAAAGTGTGAATATTTTATGCTCACAGAGAGTAACAAGACAGGCATTGAAATGAGTAGTATAATATCAAATATTTCTAAAGATAGACGAACGAAGGAAGACATGAAACAATAGAGATCAATGATCGAACATAGACTGATGGGATGCGACACGTAGAAAAAGATTCATTTAAATAGAAAAAAAAACTTGAGAGTAGTTTTTGCGTGGTAACTGTCTTGTTGCGAGCCATCCTAGTTTGTACTTTCACATACCGCAGTCGTCGATACAAAAATCCGATGTTCAAATCAATTTTGAAAATCATTATTTCTTACTCGTCGAAACAGTTGCAACAAAAAGACAATTCTCTTCTTGTCGATATTAAAAAGGAGCGGTCGGTCGGAATAATGGGTTCTGAAAAAAATAGTTTTCTGGTAAACTGTTGCAGTGATTACCAAAACGAGACTCTGGATTCAGTGTGAGGCTGTGTGAATGAGTTTCTGGCGCCATTTTCTTCCGCTGACGCTTGACAGAATTTTGCCTGCAAATTGTCTTTGTATCTATGGAATGTTCATGCTTCGTTTCTGACAGACACTGCTTAAACAAATGGAACAAAAACGAAACAAAATCTTTATGGCCTGTGGGGAAAGTAAATTATTTCTTCAAAAACGTAAAAGGACACCCGATTATTTTGACAATATAGTTTCTAATACAGTTAATATATATATATATATATATATATATATATATATATATATATATATTTGTTTTTCTTTAATCCGAAGTGGAAGAGTAGGAAGGTAAATTCCAAGAACCTGATCATAATCATTATTAAAAAATTTTTAGCATTAAAAGTGATGCAGGCAGATAGCTCAGTGTATTAAGAATACAGAGCCAATATAAAATTTTCTCTAATTTATAATATATATATATATATATATATATATATATATATATATATATATATACTCGAATGAATAAGGAACGAAGAAAATATTTGCAACATTCAAAACATTAATTTAAAACAGTGCTCAATATAGAAATAGAGGAATGAATATTTTTTATAAATTGGGCATGTTCTAATTTATAATATATATATAGTCATCCGCAGACAGATCTGTTTCGCTGTATTACAGCTCATCAGTACGGCTTAGACTCCGGTCGCTTCCTAACCCATATATATATATATATATATATATATATATATTATGAATTATACTTTAGAACATGTACAAACTACAATCTACTACAAATGTGTACATTTTGTTTCGACATTGAAAGAACAATATTTCATCAGGTAGTAAACGTTAATTTGTAAAAGAGATGCAATTTCACTTCCTTTTATTGACAAAGTTTTGTTTTTGTTCTTTTTTTTTTGTACTAGGTAAAGGGGGTGGGAAACCAGAAGTGGGAATCGAAAAGGGGCGTAAAGACACAGAGGAAATAAAAAACAAACAAAAAGAGGAAAACGTGAGAAAATGAACTAAAGAGAGATGAGGCATGAATCCATGAAAGACGGCTCGAAGAGATTTTTTTTTTAATCATATCACCCCAAGCAAGACGGTAACACCACTGATGCGCAGGGGGCTACTTAAGAGTAAAAAGATTGGAAAAGAGAAATCCGGAAACCACATCTTAAACAGGGAACAAGAGATGAGCCTCTTCACCTGTTCAGTAGACGTGGGTGGAGTATGAACCGGGCGATAGTTTAGTCTATCTACTCCAATTGAGTCTATGTACTCCAGAAGTTTCGGTAGGAAGTAAAGTATAGACATATACAAACATCAGTTATATAAATTAATCAACATAGATTCTAATGTTAACGCATATAATCATTTGACAATTATATGTGTTTTTTTTAAATAATCATTTCACTCCAAGCAAGGCAGAAGTGCCACTGGTGCGCGTGGGTTTACAGAGGGAGAAAAATCAAGGTACAGAGGACATGCGTTGTGGTGCAGTGGATATCGACTCGGAAAGAGAAATCTGGGAGCCGAATTCGAATTCCAGTTGAATTCCTTGCATTCACTTAACTGCAAATACCCTTGATAAATGTATTAATCCGTCTCTTCCCTCCAGTTATGGGTTAAATAATAGAATAGATTGGGTTCTATAGCCTTGGTTGGCAACCAGTCTACCACAGAAAGTAATAGCGACCTACTGCGGGATAATCTTCTGCCCAGTCAGTCATCTCTCTTTCGAGACATGATCGCCCAATGTGTGTATCACGTATGACGCTTAAATGACTGACTGACAGGAGATGCCCAAGAAAAGATAGGAGGGTGATGGAATTTGGGGACGAGGAATGAATTTAGGAAGGTAGAAGGTGGTAACTGGCATTGCATTTTATACCTTTGAAGATCGTAGCTATCAAAGAAACAAGTATACCGAAAGAAGTCCCAGAGGCGGGAAGAATGAGAAAATAAACTTTCGGAATAGAAGTGACGGGTACATATAACTATTTTGACGGTAAAACGGTGGATACTTGAAGCCAATCTAGTACCACGAGAAAATTCATGTGGTCGGAACCAAAAAAAAAAAAAGCTCGCTCAAGGAGAAGCCCTGAAAACATTTATAGAAAAGACAAGGAAAGAAACACGCGCATACAGAGAGAGAGAGAGAGACAGAGAGAGAGAGAGACAGAGAGAGAATGCCCAAAGTCTGATTGTTTTAATTTTAAAATTGGGTCGATGTCTACTTTATACTCTTGGGTAAACAGCACAAAAGTCTAACATTTTAAATCTAGTATAAATCGGACATGTCTCTATCTTTAGGACTATAGATCAATCTGGACCAAATTCTAATTTTTTATATTGAGTATAAATCGGACAAGTCTCTATCTTTAGAATTATAGAACAAACTGGTCCAAATTCTAACTTTTTATATTGAGTATAAATCGGACAAGTCTCTATCTTTAGAACTATAGAACAAACTGGACCAAATTCTAACTTTTTATATTGAGTATAAATCGGACATGTCTCTATTTTTATGACTATAGTATAAACTAGAGCAAATTCTAACTTTTTAAGTTTAGTATAAACTAGACATGTCTCTATCTTTATAACTATAGGACAAACTGGAGCAAGTCTAACTTTTTACTCTATTGCAAACTGGAATGTGTCTATTTTGATTCATATGCATGTTGCTTATGGGTTTACTTTTGAGACTCCATGCTTAACGAAATCCTAAAATAGATCCCATAGTTTCGTCGAAAGTGCTCGATATAAGCCGTTATTTGGGCGACTCTGTATGCACAAAGTTCAGAAAAGAAACCTCTTGTTTACACACTAGAAAAACACAACTGGCGCAATAACTTGTCAGAAATTTTTACTTAAATATATATTAGATTACGATTACTGCGCACGTATGCAACTAGAGACAGACATGTTTGAAGAAATGCGTTTATTCAATGGTCGAAAGAATAGTTTATAATTCAATTCAAATCAATGTTTACAGACTACCATTAGCATATAGAAAACTTTTACTCTCTTTCGCTTTTTTTACTTTCTCTCTCTCTCTCGTCCTCTCGCTCTCTCTCTCTCTCTCTCTCTCTCGCTTTCTTACGCTCTCGCTCTTTCTCTCTCTCGTCTTCTCGATTTCGCTCTCTTGCATTGTGTCTCTCAATCGTTTTCTCTCTCACTCTCGTTTCCTCTCTATTTCTCTCTCGCTCACTCTCTCTCTCTCTCTCTCACTCCCTTTCTCTCACTCTCTCTTTCTTTCTCACCTTCTGTCTCCCTCTAGCCCACTCTCTTTATTTATCTCGCTTTCTCTCTCGGTCTTGCTCTCTCTCTCTCTCTCTCTCCCTCCCTCTCTCTCTCTCTCTCTCTCTATATATATATATATATATATATAGATGCTCTAATCCAAGCGGAAAAAGCAGGAAGGTAAATTCCAAAAACCCGATCCTAATTAATATTAAAAATTTTATTTTAATATTAAAAATGATACAGGAAGTGAGCTCCATGTAATAAAATATTACAGAGCAAATATAAATTAAAATAGGATTAATTCAATGATGTTGAATGACCATTTCGATATGAAAATCCCCACGGGGGATAACACATGATCCGTGGGGATTTTCATATCGAAATGATCATCCAACATCATTGAATTAATCCTATTTTAATATATATATATATATATATATATATATATATATATATATATATATCGTGTCTGCATTTATCTCGTTTTAGAATAGTTTTGGGAATATATTTGGGCCAGAATAAACGAAAACATAAAATAATTCTTACTTTGTTGATAATTTTTGAATAACTATTCGAACATTCAACATTTATAACACATGTTTCACGAAAAAATATCGTGAACATATTCACATGCGTCATTCGGCAAGATTTGAACCTGCGACCATTATCCACACAGGGTATGCCACCAAGTGATTTAGCGCTTCTTAGACCTCTCGATTACATTTTCGTAACAAAAATTTATAGTAATTAATCAGACCGGTAGAAATAAATATATAATACTGATTGATTATAAACAGAATATCTACTTAAATACGAGTATCGATCAAAAATATTGTTCAAACAAATCATTTCATAATGTTATTTATAAATTAAATGTTTTGAAAAATTAGAATAGAATTCATTCTGAATCAAAATAAAAATTGTATATTTACTCAAAGGTCTCTTTAATTGAGATCAAAATTATAAAATGTTTTCTTTCTTTCTTCATTTCTTTTCCTTTTTTCTTTTTTCTTTTAGAAGATGTTAGGATATAGAGAAAGCTGAAAGAAAAAATTAACAATAATGGATAAATCAACGAAAATAGTGTCTAGACAAAGGTTTTTAAATTAGGTTGACACTTTGGCCGTTAAGATTGAAAGAAGAGTGAATGTAGTCACCAAAAATATAAACTTTTTTTCAAATTTAAAGTGAAACTCTATTCTTTAGTTGAATCTAATAGACACGTAAATTTTGATGTCTTCGCACATCCATAAATAACAAATGTGTTGTTTTTTATATTCAAATGAAAATCATTTTCAAAACAATTGCCTGATAATGAGGTAAAAATCTCGAAACAAAGAAATTTCCGTGTCGCAATGTATCTTTAATTAAAAAGCAAATTTAATTATATGATTATATTATGATCTACAATATTTCTCGTATTGAACACATTTATAAAAAAAAAGTAAATGCCAGAAAACTCAGAACTGTAAAACTGTTTGTTCTCTTGACCTGGTATATATATATATATATATATATATATATATATATATATATATATATATATAAACGAATCTAAACTTTATAAATGGAACTTTGTCTGCGTGTGTGTATGTGTGTGTGTGTGTGTGTCCTTTACCTATAGACTCCGAAACGGCCGTAATGATTTTCTTGAAAATTTACACAGTTGCAAGTGTTCTTAGCTAGGTTTTGTGTCGAGGTACCCCCGATAAATATCGAAAATCGATAATCGAAAGAATCGGGTTATAGAAGGAGAGGTCCGATTTTAATCAAATTTGATACACTCATAGATAAAGACATAAGAAACTATATTCAGAAGTTTCAAGGTTGCAGTTCTTACAATAGTGCAGAAAATAGATAATATACATACATAAAAGGCAAGATGTTTGTGTGTGTCTGTTTATCTGCCGGTATGTCTGTATTTTTTTCAGCCATTTTATTTTAGTTTTTGCTTCGGGTTTGGCTCTAATTTGGTATAATTGTAGTTCTTAGTCTCAGCCATGATACCATTTACTCAGAGGACTTATTTAGCCTTCAAAATTCAGTTTACGACGAAAAAAACTTATTTGTTATCAATACCAGTAAATCAAAATTTGACTAACATCCATTCAGTCTACGGTTTCGCTTTAACTGGAAACAACTATTGCTTTTTAGTCTTTCATGCCAACATCCAAAGAGTCTGAGCTCCAGAACCATGGATTAGTTTTAAAGCTCTCATTACACCCGAGCAATGCCGTGCTATACTGCTAGTATATATTGAATATTGCTGCCATATCTGGTCGGGTGCCCCTGCTGCTCTCCTTGGGCTTCTTGACAAAATACAAAGGAGGATCTGTAACGTGGTTGATACTGACTTGGCAGACCGGCTGCAGCCGCTCTCACACCGGCGTGATGTAGCTTCCCTGTGCCTCTTCTACAAGTACTTTCATGGCTTCTGCTCCGATGAGCTTAGATCACTGGTGCCGCCTAAGCACGAATTTACACGAGATACTAGATTAGCAACTAGGTCCCACCCTTTTACAGTTAAACAAATAAGATGTAACCGTAAATTCTACTCCAACAGCTTCTTTTCTCGTGCTTCCCGCCTGTGGAACTCCCTTCCACAAGTCTGCTTTCCCGACAGTTACAATCTCCAGGTGTTTAAATGTAGGGTCAATAGACACCTCCTATCACACTAACTCCCAACTATTCTCACAACACTCTCATCTACCCAACCCTCATTCTCGGTATCCTTACCCGCCTATCACCCACCCTCTGTTATTTCCTATATTTAATCAGCCTTTCTCCACTCTACGTAGCCCCCTGCACAGTAGTGGCAGTGACATGCCTTGCTTGGGGTGAAACGCTTATAAAAAAAATTAAAAAAATATAATATATATATATGTGTGTGTGTGTGTGTGTGTGTGTGTGTGTATTGTAATCCGCAGACAGATGTGTTTCGCCGTATCACAGCTCATCAGTACTGTTAGACTCCGATTGCTTTTTTACCCAGGATTGAAACCCGACCGAAATGGCGTTGGTCGACGACTCCACCCCTGGGCTATGGACGTTCGGTGGAAGTATGCAGACTTTTTACCGCATGTCATTATACGTGCCCAATAACTGGAGCGGTCTAATTCATTTCACTGAATGAGCGATGCGTGCATGCCAGCGTAGCTACTGTTTATCAAAGTCTTCTATTTTTCCAGAGTGCTCAATGAGGATGTGAGCGAACCTCTTTTCGATCTTTACTCTTCGAAGCCCAGTCGAGGACAAAAGTGTGATCTAAATGTAGAACGTTTGAAAAACAATAAATACCAATTATCAGGGAATAACTCAGGAGACAAATATTGTATATAATTGAAAACGATTCGTTCTTCTTACAGGGGGGAAAGCTGGCTAGACTTAATTTATAATCTCGAATATTCTCGAATGGTAATCGGAGTGCGCTCTGCTGATTATGGTAAAGCGTGTGCTTCGTCGATTACAGGGTTTTTCTTTCATAGCAGTGATTCTGTCCTTTTCTTTGATTATTGTTTTTCGATCAAATTCATTTCCGCTTTACGTCTTCTTATTTCCTTTTAGTTTGTATCTCAGTTTCTAACAAGAAATCTGTTTGAATAAAACGCGTTTGTTTTAATAAGACGAACAATAACAACAGCAACAACAATGGGAAAAAAACATTGTGAAGTGGGAAGCAGGCAAAAATGCAGAAGCACCAAGATCTGAGAGGGTGTGAAAAATAGTCCAGCACAACACAATGAACCCTAATCTCCTAGCAGCATAGCTAGAAATTGATTAAATATAATATTTCCACTTGATGTCATGTACAAAAATATAAATACCTGGGAAGTGTTCTAACAGAAGACAGAAGGTGCAACACAGAAATCCGAAAGTGAATTGGCATGGCGAATGATGCATTCTAGAAGCTGAGTAGAGTATAAAGAGACGGGAAAATTTCGCTAGAAACAAAGAAGAGAGTACTGGATTGATTTGTGATGTCAGTTTTTCAAAATTTCAGTGAATGCTGGACAAAATCATCAAAGATGTAGGAAAAACTTGAAGCAACTGAAATGTGGTTCTACAGAAGCATACTAGATATAAAGTGGGGGATCAGTTCCATATTACAATCAATACATAAACTGACCCCTCACTTTGTCAACACAGCAGTTTCTATACATTTATATTCCTGAGATTCAAATGCACAAGGATGCATTCCATGAGCTGAGTAGAGTATTAAGAAACAGGAAAATTTCACTAGAAACAAAGAAGAGAGTACTGGATTGCTATGTGATGTCAGTTCTTCAATATGGCAGTGAATGTTGGACAATATCATCAAAGATGAAGGGCAAACTTGAAGCAACTTAAATGCGGTTCTACAGGAGGATGCTGCGGATATCATGGATCAAGCATGTGAGCAATGATGAGGAAAGGATGGAAACTAAAAGGTAATTAATACTGAGCGCCAGGAAGAAACAGCTGAAGTTTCTGGGACATGCTGTGAGGAAAGTGGGCTTGGAGAATGTTGTGGATTCCAGCTGAGGTTCCGCACAAAATAATGAACAACAAAAACAGATATTGAGATAGAAAAGTAGGTTATATTGAACGTATACAAACAAAAAATATACAAACTTGAACGCAGGTTAGTAAATCCAGGAATACTATTAGTAAGAAATAAATATCTAGAAGTCTTTAGAAATAGTATATCCATGTATATTATTCTAGCTGAGTGGAGCTCAGAGCTAGTCTGACTTCTGATGCGGTAGTCTCTGGGTAACTTCGGTATCTCTCGGTAACTTACGTATCACTTCCGGTACTATCTGATAACTTGCACGGATCTCTACAATTACACTCAACTCTCAACTGTCAACTGCTGTTCTCTGTATGGCAGGAGTATATGTATATGTATACTCCGTCGAGTCCATTATCATATTCAAAAGGGGAGATCCCACAACAGAGAACATGATATTAACAGCTCAGATAGAGGGACGGACAGGGAAAAACAAAGCGTAACGTACTTGACTGGCCTGTGCGGGTGGATGGCAGAAAGAGGGTTGCGCGGTGTCACAGGGGAAAGAGTACTAAGAGTCACCAGGGATAGGGAAACGTGTGGAAAGCCATGATCGCCTACGTCCTGAAGAGACAGGGCGCATAGAAGAATATATATGCCAACTGTTTATAAGGAAAATAATGCGGATATAAAGGGGGATCAAAACTATACTATAATCAATATATAAACTGATCCCTCATTTTGTGGCCATGCTAGTTTCTATACATTTATCTTCTAGATTTATGGGCTTGAGCTAGTGGATGGCAGAGCGGGGTTTGGGTGGTGTAACTTGAGAAAGCGTGCTAAGAGCCACCTGGGATAGGGAGACGTGGAAAGCCATGATTACGTCCTCAAAGGACAGAGCACATACAAGAAGAGTATATATGCCAACTGTTTACAAGAAATTTTGATGTGGATATAAAATGGGGGATCAATTCTATATTATAATCAATATGTAAACTGATCCCTCATTTTGTGCCCATGCTAGTTTCTATACATTTATATTGTAGATTTATGGTCTTGAGCTAGTGGATGGCAGAGCGGGGTTTGGGTGGTGTAACAGGAGAAAGCGTGCTAAAAGCCACCAGGGATAGGGAGACGTGGAAGGCCATGATCGCCTACGTCCTGAAGAGACAAAGCACATAGAAGAGAAAGATGTCAGCTGAAAACTTTAGAAAGATCGATGAGACACATTAACATCAGCAATGCTGATAAAAGGCGGAAAGGGTTTCCTCAGATGATTAATAGAGACTAGTTTCGTTTTGGGGCGTTAAAATTAACAAGCCATTTCTTACCCCAGTTAACATTAAATTTTGGACATTTTTTTAGATAAGCTGCCAATTTGACTTTATGGAACTTACTTCTGACTAGGCAGAAGATTATCCCGCAGTAGGTTGCCATTGCTTTCTGCGGTAGACTGGTTGCCAACAAAAGCTATAGAACCCAATCTGTCCGGCCATTTAACTCATAGCTGGAGGAAGAAGAGATAGATTATATTACATTATTATATCAAGTATAATTAGTGGGGGATCAGTTTATTACTTCATAACAACAGAAAACCGATCCCCCTCTTTATGCCCAGTAGATGTTTTAATTATGTTTCCCACTATTATATCCAGTCAGTCATTTAAGTAACATACGTGATACACGTTTGGGCGATCATGTCTCGAAAGAGACATGACTGACTGGGCAGAAGATTATCCCGCAGTAGGCTGCCATTGCTTTCTGCGGTAGACTAGTTGCCAGCCAAGGGTTTAGAACTCAATCTGTTCTATTATTTAACCCATAACTTGAGGGAAGAGACGGATTAATACATTTCCCAGAAGTATTTGTGCATAAGTGAATGCAAGGAATTCTACTGGAATTCGAAATCAGCACCCCCGATTTGTCGTTCCGAGTCGATATCCACTGCACCTCAGCGCACATTCGTTACCGTAAAAACGCTGCCTGAAACATTACGATGTCTGAATCAACTTTTTTTTCTTTATAGTATTTCGCTTTTGGCAGAAATAATTATTGCATCGTCGAAAGATTAAATTCAATCATTTTGATTAAAAATTCGATAAAATTGTTGAACATTAATTGCGATAAGTAGATCAAATTTCTCTAGTTTAACGAGTCTGGGTCAGAACAATTAGCGTGGGAAATGATCGGTTGAACGTTTTGATATATTTAATCTTTTATTCGACTTCAGTTGAGATCATAGGGTCTCTAATATTGCCTTGGATTAACTGAGAACTTGATAATCTTTTTAGTATCAGTATAATGTACGCCTCGTTAGGTCTACATACCGAGTATCCTAAAGTTGAACAGTCATATTTCGGCTAGAGAAGTATCTTTCTGCCACAGTCTAAATTTAGATAAAACATACCCTTGACAGGAATGGAACTATAGCCATTGCCTGCCCTAGAGTCAACCACTGTCTCCACGGTAAATATTCAGACTAGCTTCATTTTTTAAGAGCTACCAGTGCATACCTTTCTTAGTACCCGCAATGCCGCATACACAAAGTTGAATCATCCTCATTCACTCCGTATTCGACTGGTAGTAATGAAGTACTTCTCAAAAGACTTATTTAGGAAAACTAATGCATTGCGTTGTGGTACAGTGGATAGCGGCTCGGAACGAGAAACCGGGGAGCCGAGTTCGAATTCCAGTTGAATCCATTGTATTCACTTACGCGCAAATACCCTTGGGAAAGGTATTAATCCGTCTCTTCCTTCCGGTTATGGGTTAAATAGCAGGACAGATTGGGTTCTATAGCCTTGGTCGGCAACCAGTCTACCGCAGAAAGCAATGGCAACCTACTGCGGGATAATCTTCTGCCCAGTCAGTCATGTCTCTTTCGAGACATGATCGCCCAAAGCGTGTATCACGTATGGCACTTAACTGACTGACTGAATATAATAGTTGGAAACATAATTAAAAATTATACTGGGCATAAAGCGGGGGATCGGTTTTCTATTGTTATAAAGTAATAAACTGATCCCCCACTAATTACTACTTAATAATATAATACATCTCTTCCCCCTCTAGCTGAGTCAAATAGCAGGGCAGATTGGGTTCTATAGCCTTGGTCGGCAACCAGTCTACCGCAGAAAGCAATGGCAACCTACTGCGGGATAATCTTCTGCCCAGTCAGTCATGTCTCTTTCGAGACATGATCGCCCAAGCGTGTATCACGTATGGCACTTAACTGACTGACTGAATGCATTGTTTAGCAAACAACGGAGAGTATGCGTCCCCGACCACTATAATCATATTCTTTTCTAGTCACGACACAATTATTATCTATCCTACATATCCTCATAATCTGCACTTATTTCTTTCTTTTTCACCAATATGACCTCGTTCAGTAACTCTCTAATTTGAGTGTTTCTTGGGTTTTGTATTCGTGACTATTTAACCATTTGTTGCATATTGGTTACAAATGTAACCTTTTCAAACCTTTGTTGCATATTGGTTACAATTGTAACTGATATGCAACAAAGGGTTAATATAACTTAAAACTTTTGAACTTCGTCAAATTAATGTTGGCCTAAATGTGTATACTTGTTGAAGTCCGCAAGAACTCTCGTTTAACTGGAGGCTGATTTGCATGTATAGGTTTTCTACTGGTATGCGCTTTAGTAATGCAAATTAAAAGTTGATTCAATAATTTTTCATCAATACTGTGTTCTTTCATCCATATTTTCCTCGGCGTGGCTGGGAATAAATGATATCATTAATTTAAATAATTTAATCGAGCTTGTTTAAAGTATAATTTATGAAACAAGGATGTTCAACTATTAAAAAATGTTTTGCCTCTTATCTACTGCGAAATAAAATACCAAGTTGCATTTAAACGTATCGACTCGGAACGACAAATTGGGGTGCCGAGTTCGAATTCTAATTGAATTCTTTGCGTTCACTTACACACAAATACCTTTGGAAAAGGTATTTAATCCGTCTCTTCCCTCCAGTTATGGGTTAAATAATAGGACAGATTGGTTCTAAAGCCTTGGTTGGCAACCTGTCTAGCAAAGAAAGCAATAGCAACCTATTGCGGGATAATCTTCTGCCCAGTAAGTCATGTCTCTTTCGAGACATGATTGCCCAAGCGTGTATCACATATAGCACTTAACTGACAGACTGAATATAATGGTGGGAAACATAATTAAAACTACTACTGGGCATAAAGTGGGGGATCGATATATAGTTAAATGTCAGGACTAATACTACTCACTACATTAGTAGATCTTCTCAGACGACTCATTTTTCCCGATATCAGTAATCGATACCCTCGATATTCTATCGAATCTAATCAAAAACCGATATTCAGCCATCAATATGGCTCATTTTCTCCAATTTTACTCCCGATGGGTACGATAAGTTTACATGGACTTACTTAGGTTAGTTTATCCTTGGATGAATTATTTGACTCCGATATTGTAAATACCCCGATATCTTATCGGGTCTGATCAAAATCAGGTTTTCAGCCTTTTTATTTTTGTTCTTGCTTCGGGTTTGGCTCTAAGTAGGTATAATTGTAGTTCTTAGTCTCAGCCATGATACCATTTACTCAGAGGACTTATTTAGCCTTCAAAATTCAGTTTACGACGAAAAAACTTATTTGATATCGATACCAGGAAATCAAAATTTGACTAACATCCATTCATTTTTCTTTCAGTCTACGGTTTCGCTTTAACTGGAACCAACTATTATTTTTTAGTCTTTCGTGCCAATGTCCAAAGAGTCTGAGCTCCAGGACCATGGATTAGTTTTAAAGCTTTCATTACACCCGAGCTACGCCGGGCTATACTGCGAGTATATATATATATATATATATATATATATATATATATATATATATATATATATAAACTTGTGGTAATAAGCAAACTTATTTATAAATGGAACTTTGTCTCTCTGTGTGTGTGTCCGTTACCTATAGACTCCGAAACGGCTGAACCGATTTTATTGAAAATTTACACAGTTATACTATAAGAGTCTGCAAGGGTTGTTAGCTAGGTTTTGTATCGAGGTACCCCCGATAAATATCGAAAATCGATAATCGAAAAAATCGGGTTATAGAATGAATGGTCCGATTTTTATCAAATTTGATACACTCATAAACAAAGACATAAGAAACGATCTTCAGAAGTTTCAAGGTTTTTAGAATAGTGCAGAAAATTTGATATCGATACCAGGAAATCAAAATTTGACTTACATCCATTCATTTTTCTTTCCGTCTACGGTTTCGATTTGACTGGAAACGACTATTCCTTTTTAGTCTTTCGTGCCAACGTCCAAAGAGTCTGAGTCCCATGGATTAGTTTTAAATCTTTCATTACACCCGAGCAACGCCGGGCTGTACTGCTAGTTAATAATATAGCAATGATTTGGAAGGCATTTTCTCGACTTCTACGATGTTTTTTTTTTTTCATATTGGCTTCATGCTGACGGAAAAGCGATTTCTTTCGCGTCAACTGCAAAATGCCCTTTAAACAGAGGTGGGTCCAGAGTTACGGTATGTCATTTTTTCCGATTAGGAACATAAGATCCCTTAGGCTCTGAATTTTATAGGTGGGATAGGGCGTGACGTTTACCTCACTCACCCATTAAATCTCGAGTTACTTGTCTGGCCCAGTACGTGGGACATTTATGTAAGACTATTTTTTCTGCTATAAATACTAGCGTAAACAAACTAAAAAAATATCACAATATAACTCAATTTTAATCATGCTTGTTGGTTAGCTTTCGTAGCCTTACACGCGATGCTATTGCATCTACTATAGCTACTAATGTCAGACAGTTAATGCCATACATGATACACGCTTTGGGCGATCATGTCTCGAAAGAGACATAATTGACTGGGCAGAAGATTTTCCTGCAGTAGGTTGCCATTACTTTCTGCGGTAGTCTGGTTACTAGCCAAGGCTATAAAACCCAATTTGACCTGTTATTTAACTCATACCTGAAGGGTGAAGAGATAGATTACATTATTATATTAAGTAAAATTAGATGGGGATTAGTTTATTACTTTATAACAATAGAAACCGAACCCCCACTTAATGCCCAGTAGAAGTTTTAATTATGTTTCCAACTATTATATTTAGTCACTCATTTAAGTGCCATACGTGATACACGCTTTAGGCGATCATGTCTCGAAAGAGACATGACTGACTGGGCAGAAGATTATCCCGCAATAGGTTGCCATTGCTTTCTGCAGTAGATTGGTTGCCAGCCAATGCTAAAGAACATAACCTGTTCTGTTATTTAACCCATAACTGGAGGGAAGAGACGGATTAATACCTTTCCCAATGGTACTTGTGCATAAGTGAATGCAAGGAACTTAACTGGAATTCGAACTCCACTCCTCGAATTGTCGTTCCGAGTCGATATCCATTGCACCACAACGCACATGTAAGTAAATTCTATTCAATGGATGCAGAATAGCAATATTAATGGCTTGTCTTGATTAGAATAATCAAAATGTAGGATCTATTCTAACAAAGCAGACATATTCCTTCCTAGAAAAAATGATATACTACCTCTTGAACAAAATGGTGAAAATGTTACTTTTACGTATGTAAAGACCAATTACGTTTAATAAGATTATCTTAGTAAACTGATTCAATACAGAGAAAATAGTTAATACTGACTGGATAGATTACCGTAAGGTATTCGATAATGTTTACCATTCCTAGACATTAATGTCTTTAAATATATACGAGGTATCACCCGTCCTCATCAATTTCCTCAAACAAATATCTTCTTCTTCTTCTTCTTCTTCTTCTTCTTCTTCTTCTTCTTCTTCTATGTGCCCTGTCCTTTCAGGGCGTAGGCGATCATGGCTTTCCACGTCTCCCTATCCCTAGTGGCTCTTAGCACGATTTCTCCTGTAACACCATGCAACCACTGTTCTGTCATCCACCTGCTCAGGTCCTTCAAATATGTTATCCGCTGTCTTTTTTTCCCTCTATCTGGCCTGTTAGTATCAGGTTCTCTAAGCCCTCCTTCCTCATTGCATGTCCCAGGAACTTCAGCTGGTACTCAGTATTAATTTCCTTTTCGTTTCCATCCTTTCCAAAACCTCATCATTGCTCACATGCTCGGTCAACGCTGCATCACATTCATATAAATGAATTTTTTTTTTATAATCATATCGTCCCAAGCAAGGCCTTTTACTGCCACTGTTTTGCAGAGGGTTACATAGGAGGGAAAGTTATGAGAAAGAGTGACAGGTTATAGGCGGTGTCAGGAAGTGGTTAAGAGAAGGATGAATGTGGTAATAAAGTGAGGGATCAGTTTATATAGTGATTGTAATGTAGAATTGATCTCCCACTTTATATCCACATAATAGTATAGATTTTTTTTTATAATCATATCGTCCCAAGCAAGGCATTTTACTGCCACTCATGTGCAGAGGGTTACATACAGGGGAAAGTTATGAGAAAGAGTGACAGGTTATAGGTGGTGTCAGGAAGTGGTTAAAAGAAGGATGAATGGGGCCATAAAGTGAGGGATCAGTTTATATATTGATTGTGATATAGAGTTGATCCCCCACTTTATGTCCATATTTTAATAGTATATAATTTTTTTTTATAATCATATCACCCTAGGCAAGGCATTTTACTGCCACTGTTTTGCAGGGGGTTACATAGGAGGGAAATTTATGAGAAAGAGTGACAGGTTATAGGTGGTGTCAGGAAGTGGGTAAGAGAAGAATGAGAATACTGATGAGAGTGGAGTGGACGGAGAAAGAGGCATGAGAGAGAGGATGCAGGTTAGTGAGGTAAACGGAAGAGAATTCCACAGGCGGGAAGTGCGAGAAAAGAAGCTGATGGAGTAGAATTTGCGTTTCCATTTTATTGGTTTCACAGTAAAAGGGTGGGACCTAGTTGCTAATCTTGTGGCTAGAGTAAATTCATATATAGGGGGCACCAGTGAGCTAAGTTCATCGGAGCAGAAGCCGTGAAAGTATTTGTAGGAGAGACACAGGGAAGCCATAAGTCTAGTGAAATACATATCAACAGAAAAATATTGTAAAGAGACTCTCCCTTGCTATTTTTCATATCGTTAATAGCATTAACCAGTCAACTGGTGGTTATAAAGAATGTGGTTATAAAATAACCCAACAAAATAAGCCATCTATTTTACATGGTTGACTTAAAGTTATATGCTAAGAATGATAATGATCTGGAAGGTCTTCTGCAAACTGTAAAATGCTTCAGCGAAGACATTGGAATGAAATTCAATTTGAATAAATATTCTAAAGTTACAGTTTTACGAGGATCACTACAACAAACATCCTCAATTAACTTAGACCCTGCTGTAACAATAAAAGATTTAGAGCCAGAAGAAGCTTACAAGTATCTAGGTCTAAATGAGAGTGAAAAAATTCACCATAAAAAATGAAAGAAATAGTGCGTAAAGAGTACTATAGAAGGCTATGACTGATATTAAATACTAAATTGAATTCTCAGAACAGAATTATGGCCATTGGTCTAATGTATCTTCGACATCTTGATCTGGACTCTAAACGACATCAAACGAATGGATTCTAAAACAAGAAAGCCCCTTTCTAAACATAAGATGCATCATCCAAAGGCCAATGTAGACCGCCTATACATACCTCGTAAAGAAAGTGGAAGAGGTCTTATTCAGCTGGAATTGTCATTCAAGACAACACCTACTAGCTTACTAACATACATAGAAACAACAAAGGATTGGATGATACAATTAGTAAGGCAACATGAAGAAAGAAAGAAAAAATATTCAATAATAAAAGAAGATACAACAAAAAGTAAAAACAATCAATAATGAAAGAAGATTGTAAATACAAACAAGATTTACATTTAGTAGTTTTTTTTTAATTTTTAAAAGCTAAACAGAAGCCAAGAACCTTACTATTTTGTATATCCTTAACAGAATTATCCAGGACGGAATATAGCTCAAATATATCTCAAAAGAAAATAAGCCCTGTATGACTTAACGTTGTATGCTAGGAATGACAGTGAGATGGAAGGTTAAAAATTAAAATGTTTTAGTGATCATATTATGAAATTCGGCTTGGAAAATTGTGTTAAAGCTACATTGTTAAAATGGTCAATACAAGAAACCTCCTCTATTAGCATAGACCCTGTGGTAACAATCAAAGTTTTAGAGCAAAAAGAAGCTTGTAAGTATCTTGGAATTCTTCAGAAAATTAAAATAAGCGGTGCGAAAATGGTATTATAGAAGGGTTCGACTGATATTAAAAATTGAGTTGAATTCTCAGAACCGAATTATGACCTTGAATAGCCTTGCCATCCCAGTGGTCCAATATATATATATATATATATATATATATATATATATATATATATAAACTTGACTCTAAACGACATCAGGCAAATGGATTCTTCAAAGCAGAATGATAAAAAAAAAAAGCATCACAGTGAACAAAATCCCTGGAACCCCCAGCTTAAAAGATATACAAAAATTTGTCTTGATAAGTACAGCCCACACACTAAGAAGAATTTTGTCCATGTGACTGTAATGATTTTATGGGAGATAGAAAAACAAATCATGAAACGTATCGATAACAACACACCACTACCTGCCTTTGGTCTTCCCGCAGACTTGGTAGGTAGTGGAACCATAGCAGGAATCGATTTATAATGATGATGATAATAATGATGACAAGTAACATAGCAACCAAAGAATTCGACAAACTGTCAAAATATAAACACCTGGAAATTGAAATAGAAAAGATGTGGAAATTGAAAACAAGAGCCGTTCCAGTAATAGCAGGTGCACTTGGAATGATAAAAAATGGAACAAAACAACACATTCAAAAACTCCCTTGTGTCGGAAATTTACAGATGTAACGGGTCTCCTGATTGGCTGATTTAACCCGAACCTCGTTTTGAACTTTAGGCGGGCTTTACCAGAGGTTTTATGTTTTTTTTCTGATGGTTTTGTTCTCTCCTTTTTTCAGCTAGCACGAACAGTATCGGACGTATTTGTGCCGCTCCGGATTTTTGTTGCAGCAGGGCCTAAATTGGCGCCCACTTGTCTCGCTATATCGAGACCATCTTACCAATTCTTTGTAATCTTTTAGGCTAATGCCACAACTTTGTAACAGAGAAAATCTCTTGTTACCCTTCTTACCTTAAAAAGGATACCCTATGGGCAAAGCCTTGCCTTCCTAGAGAAAAATTCTCTAAGCACTATCATCTTATACCAAGATAAGAAACTGTGAAAGAAGCTGACCCAGAAGAAAGTTCCTGTACGTCGCGGATCGCAGTTCCTTGTGTCTTTTTCATCCCACTCCTAGACGGAGGATACTATACCAAGCTAAGCAGAGAAAAGAGACTATACCAAGCTACACTGTAGCAGCAAAATTCAGCATATTTTTGCAAGACAAATAAATTGTTTTTTCTATACCAGGTATGTCTTGTTATGTTTGATAATTTCCTTTCACTGCTTAAGCGCTAAGCTATGTGAATATATTTCTCACACTGGAAACCCCATCTTAAGAGCTATACAAAAGAATGTCTTTTTAGGTACAGCCCACACACTAAGGAGAACTTTGTCTATGTAACGCTAGGGATGTTAGGGGAGATAGAAAAAACATGAAATGGAACCATAACAACACACCCCAACCTGCCTTAGGTCTTCCCGCAGACTTGGTTGGTAGTGCGACCATAGCAGAAATCGAAAAAAATGACAACATAATAATAATAACAATAAAAATAACAATAAAAATAGCAATAATATATATATATATATATATATATATATATATATATATGTGATTAGTGGAAAATGTCATGAAGCCATTTCTGACCTTAGGTCTCTTGATGGGACCCGGAAGAAAATGTCTATACAAAAGAAATCATAAGAAAATAATAATAATTATTATTGTATATATATAGGGACGATCCGTTTAGGCGAAAACTAGTTAGGTTGTCTGGCTCGCTAGGTATTCTTTATTTATTCCGCTCTACTTAGTATTGAGTGCTTTTTTGTTAGTTGATTGCTCGTGTCGAGGTTTTTTTCTTTGGGCTACGTGCTGACTCGGTCCGAACTCTTTTGACTGATATTCATGTACTTAGCATTTTCTTTCTTAAAACCATTTTTTCCCTTCTTCGTAAATACGTGGAAGAGTTTTCAACACGAGTATAGTCATTATCTCTTTTATATATATATTAGTCATCCACATACAAGATTGTTTCGCTGTATCACAGCTCATCAGTGGGGCTACACTTGCTTCTGGCCGGGATCGAAACTCGACCGATTTGGTGTCAGACGGAGTCGCTACTCCCTAAGCCATCGGCGCATAGAATCAGAGAAGGGAAATTTTAACGTGTTGTATATAAGCAGTGTTTGCACACGCCAGTCACCGAAAGAACTCAATTCATTTCTGAAGAGTCACGCATATAGCAGAAGTGGAAACTGTTTTTAAAATTTTCTTCTCCAGAGAGCTCAATCGTAATGAGAGCATAATATATATATATATATATATATATATATATATATTGTGATTCGCAGACAGATCTGTTTCGCTGTATCACAGCTCATCAGTACGGTTAGACTCCAATTGCTTTTTAACCCAGAATTGAAACCCGACCGAATTGGCGTCAGCCGGCGATTCTACCTCTGGGCTATATATATATGATTCGTGGAAAATGTCATGAAGCCATTTCTGACCTTAGGTCTCTGGTTGGGACCTGCAAGGAAATATGTATAAAAAAGAAATCATACGAAATAATAATAATAATAATAATAATAATAATAATAACGAGAGCGTTACATTTAAGCCAGATTTATAATCACTTTTCTTTCTTTCTATATCTGTAAACTAGAAATACAAGAAAATGTTTTGTAGTTCCAGATAATTCCAGAGTCTGGCAAATTAAGAACAATTTTATCAGAATAAATCCGGAAATGTTTATAAGACATTGTAATAAACCTCAACGCACAGTTTCTCGCTTCTACATTATTATTATTATTATTATTATTATTATTATTATTATTTGTACTGTCGAAAAGAGAATCAAGGGAAATCGACTCATTTGCATAATAGAATCTGCTAAGCAGTTTTTCCTCTTCTTTCGGTCACTGAAGGGCTTGTTGCGAGTGGAATCGGGCCATTATGGAAGAAATCACGTCCGCTGGCTGTTGTTTGCGGAAGCACTTTTTGCCTCGTCCGTGAAGGGCAATTTGGAAAAGTGTTTCCTGCTAAGTATGTACATCACAACTACAATAAGCACCTTTTGCATATTTATAAATGAAGCGAATTCACGTATAAATAACCATTGCACGGCATTAAACGTGCACCGTAACCCCCGACAACAAACCGCGGATACTACTCTTTATTTCTTACGCAATATCTATCTATCTATCTATCTATCTATCTATCTATCTATCTATCTATCTATCTATCTATCTATCTATCTCAGCCTTTTCATAACCTATCTATCTATCTATCTATCTATCTATCTATCTATCTCAATTTATTCATATCTATCTATCTATCTATCTATCTATCTATCTATCTATCTATCTATCTCAGCCTTTTCATAACCTATCTATCTATCTATCTATCTATCTATCTATCTATCTATCTCAGCCTTTTCATAACCTATCTATCTATCTATCTATCTCAATTTATTCATATCTATCTATCTATCTATCTATCTATCTATCTATCTATCTATCTATCTATCTATCTCAGCCTTTTCACCTAACCTATCTATCTATCTATCTATCTATCTATCTATCTATCTATCTATCTATCTCAGCCTTTTCATAACCTATCTATCTATCTATCTATCTATCTCAGCCTTTTCATAACCTATCTATCTATCTATCTATCTATCTATCTATCTATCTATCTATCTATCTCAGCCTTTTCATAACCTATCTATCTATCTATCTCAGCCTTTTCATAATCTATCTATCTATCTATCTATCTATCTATCTATCTATCTATCTATCTCAGCCTTTTCTAATCTAATCTATCTATCTATCTATCTATCTATCTATCTATCGTCATCTTATCTATCTATCTATCTATCTATCTATCACTATTCATTATCTATCTATCTATCTATCTATCTATCTCTATTCATTATCTATCTATCTATCTATCTATCGTCATTATCATATCTATCTATCTATCTATCTATCTATCTATCTATCTATCTATCTATCTATCACTATTCATTATCTATCTATCTATCTATCTATCTATCTATCTATCTATCTATCTCTATTCATTATCTCTCTATCTATCTATCTATCTATCTATCTATCTATCTATCTATCTATCTATCTATCTAACAATTGCACGACATTAAACGTGCTCCGAAACCTCCCGACTACAAATAGCGGATACTACTGTTTATATCCTACGCAGTATCTATCTATCTATCTATCTATCTATCTATCTATCTATCTATCTATCTATCTATCTATCTATCTATTCTTGATATTGAACACTTTAATCCATAAATATAGCATACACAAAAACTACATTTTTATCATGTATATATCTATGTATGTATATATATATCTGTAAATTCGGATAAAAATTAGAAAGGAAATAACCATTTTCAACATGTCATTTTATGACATGCATCCTCAACTCCATATAAACAAAGAATGAGGAAAAAAATTCTAAGCCCAGTGGTTTGCTCTAGAAGAGGAATGGATTGGCGGATATTACTTTTGTAGGATTAGGCTAGCGGAAGTTTAATAGTAATTTCTTCTTTGATAGTGGGAGGCATGTGACTTGACCCTTGAGTTAGTAGTGGTGGGTGTGGTGGGTGGTGGGGAAGTAACTGCTTAGCAAATTTTTTAAAGAAACTTTATTGTGACTAACTGGAAGAAAAGGATAATTGTTACAATCTATACTTATTTTTATCACGACACATGCTAATGATGTCCCCCCTCCTTTTCGGTTAATATATATATATATATATATATATATATATATATATATGTATGTATGTATATATATATATATATATATATATATATATATATATATATATTATCCAACGTCTATACCACAACTCGGAGTTTCATGCACTAAAGTATAATCAGGTGCATTTCATCTTGTGTAGCGGTGAAAAAATGTTTTTTATGAATACCATTTAAAAAATGTCTATATCTATCTATCTATCTATCTATCTATCTATCTATCTATCTATCTATCGGTTTGTATCTATCTATCTATCTATCTATCTATCTATCTATCTATCTATCTATCTATCTATCTATCTATCTCCATCGGTTTGTTATCTATCTATCTATCTATCTATCTATCTATCTATCTATCTATCTATCTATCTCAATTGGTTTGTTATCTATCTATCTATCTATCTATCTATCTATCTATCTATCTCAGTTGGTTTGTATCTATCTATCTATCTATCTATCTATCTATCTATCTATCTATCTATCTATCTATCCCATTCTGTTCAGATCTATCTATCTATCTATCTATCTATCTATCTATCTATCTATCTATCTGTTTTCATTGAAATTCTTTATAGTGAGAATGCTTATCGAATAATCTACATTTAAAGATAATAATTAAAAGCCTTTTCTACAAATAATTTCATGGAAATCATTCGAACGAACTCTTCCCATTGGAACCTCGACTTGTTTAATTTAAGTGCAGTGGTAGAATGGTGAGGATGTGCGTTGTAATGCAATGGTTATCGGCTCGGAACGAAAAATCGGGGAGCCGAGTTCGAATTCCATTTGAATTCCTTGCATTCACTTACGCGCAAACACCCTTAGGAAAGGTATTAATCCGTCTCTTCCCACCAGTTACGGGTTAAATAACACGACAGATTGGGCTCTGTAGCGTTGGCTATAACTGAAACTGAAAGCGACAAGAGACAGAGGCAAGTAGAAGTCCATTATCGCCTACGTCCTGAATGGCCACGACACATGAAAAGAAGAAGCAAGATCTCTCCCAAAACCCGACTCAGCTATCCATCTGCTCAAGCCTATCAAATATGTCTCATGTTGCTTTCTCCTGTCTCTTTTTACTCCTGTCCGTCCTGTAAATATTAGATTCTCCAAGCCCTCCTTCCTCATTACGTGTCGTAGGATTCTCAGCTGTCTCTTCCTGATGTTATGTATAAGTTTTCTTTTCGTTTGCATCCTCGTTAACGCCTCATCGTTGCTCACGTGCTCAGTCCATGGTATCCTCAGCATCTTTCTGTAGAACAACATGACTGCTGCTTCGAGGAGGCTCTCCTTCATCCTTGAGAAATCTTCTAACATTCACTGCTATACAGAAGGACAGATAGGAAAGGATTATCTATCTATCACCCGGTTCACACTCCACCCACGTCTACTGAACAGGTTAAGAGGCTCATCCCTTGTTCCCTGCTTAGGATATGGTTTCGAGCTTTCTCTTTTCAAATCTTCTCACTTTGTTTTTTGTTTTTTTTCAATTGCAGTAGACAGATCTATCTATCGCCCGGTTCACACTCCATCCACGTCTATTGAACAGGTTAAGAGTCTCATCCCTTGTTCCCTGTTTAGGATGTGGTTTCCGGCTTTCTTTTTTCCAATATTTTCACTATTACGCAGCCCCCTGTACATCAGTGGCGTTACCGCCTTGCTCGGGGTGATACGATTAAAAAAAAAATTATCCAGAGTGAACCGAATTTCCGAATTTACTACTCAGAAGTAATGGTCATGTCGCCCGATTCGCAACTCATTGCACCGTAACAAGGTGTCTTGTGTAAAGTCTGGTATTTTATTTGTTTTTTTTACAATCTGTATATATATATATCTATATATATATGTGTGTGTGTGTGTGTGTGTGTGTGTGTGTGTGTGTGTGTGTGTAAAAATTTACCGAGTTATGATCTGAGATTAAGGACAAGATGGTTAAATAAAATAAAGACAAGAGGAAAACTGTATTTTCGTTTCGTCCTCTGATGGACTTTTCATCTTTTTGCCTTGATAAAGTCCATCACAGAACGAAACGCGTAGGCGATTTAAAATACAGTTTTCCTCTTAACTTTATTTTATTTAGCTATATATATATATATATATATATATGCCAACTAGCGCATAAACTGATTAATTCATCAAATTTAGCACTGAAAACGACACAAGATAAGAAAAACATCATTCAGTAGAAATCAGTTAACCCTAACCCTAACCCTAACCCCCTGAAAATTCTAGAGCTGAGTTTCTGAATATAACATAAATTTCCTTCCATATACTTGCTTCCCTGAAAACTGCAATCTCTAAGAATTTAAATGCAAAGTCAATTGGCATCTCTTATCTTCTTGACTCACATCCTTTCCATGACAACCCTTGTATCGCATTCTTCTTCCTTTACACTCCGTTATCAGACATCCCTCTTCACACCTGTCTTCTCATCCTTTTCTTACTAATTCTCTGACTCCCCTATAACTTGTTCCTCGTTCTCTTCTCAACTCTTATGTAACCCCCTGCGCACCAATTCCGCCTTACTTGAAGTGAAATGCTTAAATAAAAGAATCAGTTACTTGAAATATATAATTCCAGATGAAGAGAACAATCAGGATTATCATCCAGAGTTCTCAGGCAATAACTTTTACAAAAAGTGCTCAATACAAAATAGATCGTAGAGAGTCAGTCAGTTAAGTGCCATACGTGATACACGCTTGGGCGATCATGTCTCGAAAGAGACATGACTGACTGGGCAGAAGATTATCCCGCAGTAGGTTGCTTTCTGCGGCAGACTGGTTGCCGACCAAGGCTATAGAACCCAATCTGTCCTGTTATTTAGCCCATAACTGGAAGGAAGAGACGGAATAATACCTTTCCCAAGGGTATTTGCGCGTAAGTGAATAAAATGGATTCAGCTGGAATTCGAACTCGGCTCCCCGGCTTCTCGTTCCGAGCCGATATCGACTGTACCACAACGCACCTAAATTAGCTATTTATTTAGAATTAAGTTAACAGCTCTTTGGCGCATTTGAAATACAGCTTTTCTCCACTTCGTTGGTTACGGGATCTGGTGCGTGACTGAATTGAATTACTTATATTGCTTTATTTTTTAATTTCCCTTTCTGTCTTAGTCGTTCGCCTACGGACTGAGTATTTGCCACGTTTCTAATACACGAGGCAGTGGTGAAAAAGTTTTCGTCACGAAACCTTTTTTAAAAACTAATTTTAAACCCAAGGAAGACAATGTAGCCACAAAGACGCAAGGGGCTACTGGGTGCTAGATAATATGAAGAAGAAATATTTTAAGGAGAAATTAAAACAAAGAACAAGAATAAGGAAGATAGAAAATAACAAATAACTATATTAAATTCTTTTCATATCTATTTATGTATTTATCTATCAATCTCAATCTGTTTCTTTCTATCTATCTATCTATCTATCTATCTATCTATCTATCTATCTATCTATCTATCTATCTATCTATCTATCTCATTCTGTTCAAATAGATCTATCTATCTATCTATCTATCTATCTATCTATCTATCTCATTCTGTTCAGATAGATCTATCTATCTATCTATCTATCTATCTATCTATCTATCTATCTATCTATCTATCTCATTCTTTTCATTATCTATCTATCTATCTCATTCTTTTCATTATCTATCTATCTATCTCATTCTTTTCATTATCTATCTATCTATCTATCTATCTATCTATCTATCTATCCCATTCTGTTCAGATCTATCTCTCTATCTATCTATCTATCTATCTATCTATCTCATTTTTTTCATTATCTATCTATCTATCTATCTATCTATCTATCTATCTATCTCATTCTTTTCATTATCTATCTATCTATCTATCTCATTCTTTTCATTATCTATCTATCTATCTATCTATCCCATTCTGTTCAGATCTATCTATCTATCTATCTATCTATCTATCTATCTATCTATCTATCTATCTCATTCTTTTCATTATCTATCTATCTATCTATCTATCTCATTCTTTTCATTATCTATCTATCTATCTATCTATCTATCTATCTATCTATCTATCTATCTATTCTGATCTATCTATCTATCTATCTATCTATCTATCTATCTATCTATCTATCTATCTATCTATCCCATTCTGTTCAGATCTATCTATCTATCTATCTATCTATCTATCTATCTATCTATCTATCTATCTACGCGGGTCCTTCAATAAATAAGGTGAATTTTTCGGTATAAGAACTTCTAATACAGATAGAAGCTTACTTTTTTTTAAACGTTTTTTTTTACTTTACTTCTTTTTCCAAGGGATTTAATTTTTTTGCAGTTTGAAAAAAAAACTTTGAGAGTCTTAGAGATTAACAAAGATGGCCGACCAAGAAGCATGCTCCAGGATTTAACAGAGGTTAGTTATCAAGTTTTTAGTTGCTGAAGAGTGCAAACCAGTTGAAATTCACAGGAGAATGTCAACTGTGTATAGTGCCACATGTTTCAGCCAAACAAATGTTTACAAGTGGGCTAAATTGAATCAGTCAGTGACCTCATTCAGTCTGACAGAAGGGTGACAGTGGATGACATTGCAAGGACTTTGAGGCTATCTACTCGAAGGTCAGCTGCCGGTGAGTGCTAAAGATGCTTACTGCAGAGGACAAACAGAAGAGGGTCGAGTTGTCTCTCACCCTCCTTACAGCCCAGACCTTACCCCTTCAGACTTTCTTCTGTTTGGTCCCTTGAAAGCGTTTACAAGAGGCACGAAGTTTGAAAGTGACGATGAAGTGAAATTGCTGTGAACGATTGGCTGAGACAACAGTCCAAAGATTTTTACGCTGAGGAAATACGGAAGCTGGTGCACAGATGGGAAAAGGGTGTGACACTGCTGGGAGACTACGTTGAAAAATAAAAAGAAGTAAGCTTATATCTGTATTAGAAGTCCTTACACCGAAAAATTCCCCTTATTTATTGAAGGACCCTCGCATCTGTCTGTTTATCTATCAATCTATCTATAGATCATTGAATATAGGTATATATATATATATATATATATATATATATATATATATCATATCATTCATTGTATATAT
Organism: Ascarosepion bandense; assembly: GCA_037127315.1. Classification (NCBI taxonomy): domain Eukaryota; kingdom Metazoa; phylum Mollusca; class Cephalopoda; order Sepiida; family Sepiidae; genus Ascarosepion; species Ascarosepion bandense. The sequence continues at coordinate 798,266 of JBBBDQ010000490.1, forward strand.
ATATATATATATATATATATAGTCATCCGCAGACAGATCTGTTTCGCTGTATCACAGCTCATCAGTACGGTTAGACATCCGATTGCTTTTTTTACCCAGGATTGAAACCCGACTGAATTGGCGTCAGTTGGCGAGTCTACCTCTAGGCTATGGGCGCTCGGCAGAAGGAGGCAGACTTTTTAGCGTATATGTTGTCATTATACACGCCCCATTGCCAGAGTGCTCTAATTCATTACTGAATGAGCGATGCGTAGATGCTAGAGTAGCTATCATTTTTCAAAGTCTACCATTCTTCCAGAATGCCCAATCAGATTGTGAGAGCGTAAATAGTCATATATATATATATATATATATATATATATATATATATATATATTTGCTCTACGTAACTGCCTCTTAGTTAATCCTTTTTTGGTTAGTTTAGTATCGAGCACTTTTCTTTCTTTGTGGTTTGTTCCGTTTGAGGGTTTTTTTTTCTTTGCTGTGAAGTGCTGTATGTATTGTCGGTGCTCCGCAGTTTTCCTTTTTTTTTCCCCTCGTTGTCCAAAGCTTTATAGCCGAGGACGATAACGGAGTTAGATTCTGCCGGTTATTCGTGGTTCTTAAAAATTACTTGTGTAACATTTTAAGATTTGAATACGTACGGAGTCAATTTTATTATTATATATATATATATATATATATATATATATATAAAAACATTGTAAAATTATATAGATATGATTACTGTGTTAATACCATGAAAAATGAAAATACATTCGCGTTTTGGTGTAAAGTAAATAAAAAAAATATTTATTTTGAAAAGAATTTAAAGTCTCTCTGTTGGACTTTTTAATAATTCCCCCACCCCACCTACAAGAAATGTCAAAATGGGTATAGGGGATTACAGGGGGTGAAAGTGAGAGAAAAGACTGAGTATATGGAGGAACTGAGAGAAGGAAAACATATGAACGGGATTCAAGAAGATAAAAAATGGCAATTATAGTTGCGTTTAAATTTTTGAAGATTGTAGTAAAGAAAAGAAACCTCCACAGGTGGGAAGTACGAGAAAAGAAACTCATGGCAAAAAAGTGGCGGTTTCATTTAGATAATTCAGACTCTTTATAATGATAATATATACGCTAAAAAGTCTGCCTTCTTTGGACGTTGGCACGAAAGACTAAAAAGCAATAGCTGTTTCCATTTAAAGCGAAACCGCAGATTGAAAGAAAAATGAATGGATGTTAGTCAAATTTTGATTTCCGGTATCGATGTCAAATAAGTTTTCAGTCCCAAACTGAATTTTGAAGGCTAAATAAGTCCTCTGAGTAAATGGTATCATGGCTAAGACTAAGAACTACAATTATACTTACTTAGAGCAAAACCCGAAGCAAAAAACAAAATAAAAGTGCTGGAAACCTGATTTTGATCAGACCCGACAGGATATTGGGGTATCGATTTCCATTATCGGAGTCAAATAAGTCACCCAAGGATAAACTAACCTAAGTACGTCCATGAAAACTTATCGTACCCATCGGGAGTAAAATTGGAGAAAATGAGCCATATTGATGGCTGAATATCGGTTTTTGATCAGATTCGATAGAATATCGAGGGTATCGATTTCCGATATCGGGGAAAATGAGTCGTCTGAGAAGATCTACTAATGTTTCAGACTAAAAACTATAATTTCACCAAGTTAGCGCAAATTCTGCAGCAAGAACCACGATATAAGGGCTGAAATCCTGATCTTGGTCAG
>JBBBDQ010000490.1:805000-867500 GCA_037127315.1 Ascarosepion bandense
ATTCGTGACAATATAATTTTCACATCGAAGTAATTTTGTTTATATCCAAAGTAAATATAAATTTACATCGAAGTAATTTTTTTTATATCGATAGTATTATATTCGTGTCATTATAATTTCCAGATCGAGTATTCTATTTGTATCAATATAATTTTCACATCGAAGTAATTTTCTTTATATCCATAGTATTATATTTTGTCAATATATTTTTCATATTGAAGTAATTTTGTTTATATGCATAATATTCTATTAGTGTCAATAAAATTGTCACATGGAAGTAATTTTGTTGATATTCATAGCGTTCTCTTCATGTCAATAAAATTTTCAAAATGCAGCAATTTTGTTTATATCCATAGTATACTTTTCGTGTCAATATATTTTTCACATCGAAATACATTTGCTTTTATCCATATTATTCTATTTGTAACAATATAATTTTCACATCGAAGTAATTTTGTTTATATCGAGAGTATTCTATTTGTACCAATATAATATTCATATCGAACTAATTTTGTTTATATCCATAGTATTCTACACCCGTCAATATAATTTTCACATCGAAGTAATTTTGTTTATACCAGAGTATTCTATTTCTTTAATATGATTTTCACATGGAACTAATTTTGTTTATATCCATAGTATTCTATTTGTGTCAATATAATTTTCATATCGAAGTATTTTTTATAACTATAGTATTCTTTTAGTGTCAATATATCTTTCACATTGAAGTAAGTTTGTTTATATCAATAGTATTGCATTTGTGTCAATATAATTTTTACATCGAAGGACTTTTGCTTATAACCATAGTATTGTATTTGTGTCAATATGATTTTCACATCGAAGTAATTTTGTTCATATTCATCGTATTCTCGTCTTGTCAATATAATTTTCACATCGAAGTAATCTTTTTATACCCATAATATTCTATTTGTGTCAATATAATTTTCACATCGCCCGGTTCACACACCACCCACGTCTATTGAACAGGTTAAGTGGCTCATATTTTGTTCCCTGTTTAGGATATGGTTTCCGGCTTTATCTTTTCCAATGTTTTCACTCTTACGTAGCCCCCTGCACATTAGTTGCGTTACCGCCTTGCTCGGGGCGATACGATTAAAAAAAAGCAATTTTCTTTATATCCATAGTATTATATTTTGTCAATATAATTTTCACATTGAAGTAATTTTGTTTATATTCATAATATTCTATTAGTGTCAATATATTATCACATTGAAGTAATTTTGTTTATATAAATAGTATTATATTTGTTTTAATATAATTTTCACATCAAAATAATTTTCTTTATATCCAGGGTATTCTATTCGTGTCAATGTAAATTCACATCGAAGTAACTTTGTTTTTATCCAGAGTATTCTCTTAGTATGAATATAATTTTCACATCGAAGTAATTTTGTTTTTATACATAATATTTTATTAGTGTCACTATAATTGTCACATGAAAGTAATTTTTTATATCCATAGTATTCTATTTTTGTCAATATAATTTTCACATTGAAGTAATTTTGTTTATATCCGTAATATTCTATTTGTGTCAATATAATTTTCACATCGAAGTCATTTTGTTTATATCCATAATATTCTCTTCGTGTCAATATAATTTTCACATTAAAGTAATTTTGTTTATATCCATAGTATTATATGCGTGTCAATATAATTTTCACATCGAAGTAATTTTGTTTTTATCCATAATATTCTCTTAATGTCAATATAATCTTCACATTAAAGTAATTTTGTTTATGTCCATAGTATTCTACTCGTGTCAATATAATTTTCACATCGAAGTAATTTTGTTTATAGACATAGTATTCTATTAGTGTCAATATATTATCACATTGAAGTAATTCTGTTTATATAAATAGTATTATATTTCTTTTAATATAATTTTCACATCAAAATAATTTTCTTTATATCCAGGGTATTCTATTCGTGTCAATATAATTTTCACATCGAAATAATTTTGTTTATATACATAATATTCTATTTGTGTCAATATAATTTTCACATCAAAGTAATTTTGTTTATATACATAATATTCTATTTGTGTCAATATAATTTTCACATCGAAGTCATTTTGTTTATATCCATAGTATTTTATTTGTGTCAATATAACTTTCACATCGAATAATTTTGTTTATATCCATAGCATTCTGTTTGTACCTATAACATTTGTATATCGAAGCCATTTTATTTATATTTACAGTTTTTTTTGTATCTATCTATCTATCTATCTATCTATCTATCTATCTATCTATTTAGTTATCTACTGTCGTAAGAATTCATCGTATATCACAGGCTAAAAGTCTGCTTCGTTCTAACAAGCCCCCATAACTAAGACGTAGAAACGCCGTTCGGGTTTCAACCCTGTTTAAAGAGCAATCGGATGTCTAAACCTACTTATGAGCTGTGATACAGCGAAACAGATCTGTCTGCGGAAGTATATATATATATATTGGTATATATGTCTAGTCTGTAATCGTTGAGGATATTCCAACTAGATAACTTATATTAAGTTTTATATCTATATAGAGACCTCAATGGATGTTATCCAGTGCAAATTATATTTATAAAGGAAAAAACAACACGTCATTTCCAGTGGTTATAATCTGTAGTCTATTTCTATGAGCTAATTAGCTCATTTCATCAGACCTTACAATATTTCTTCTATTTGGGACAAAAGATTTTGCTGGAACAAGCATTTTCTTTAACTGAAGAGGATAAAAATAAAAATAAAATGAAAATAAAATTAAAAAAAATAAAAATAAGAAGAAAGAAAAGGGAAAGAGAAAGGCAAAAGAGAAAGTGGGAGGCATTGGCGTCAGATCTGTCTGGATTGGCCGGGTCGTTGTGAAGAGTTTGACCTGTAAAGGAATTTCAAATTCTTTGGACACTGGTGTTTTTTTGACCTCCTAAAACCAATCGATCCATTTATACTAACTTATATCCATATATATATATATATATATATATATATATATATATATATATATATATGCGTTGTGGTACAGTGGATATCGGCTCGGAACGAGAAATCGGGGAGCCGAGTTCAAATTCCAATTGAATTCATTGCATTCACTTACGCGCAAATACCCTTGGGAAAAGTATTAATCCGTCTCTTCCTTCCAGTTATGGGTTAAATAACAGGACAGATTGGATTCTATAGCCTTGGCTGGCAACCAATCTACCGCAGAAATCAAATGCAACCTACTGCGGGATAATATTCTGTTCTAGTCAGTCATATCTCTTTCGAGACATGATCGCCCAAGCGTCTATCACGTATGGCACTTAACTGACTGACTGAATATAATAGTGGAAATCATGATTGAGGTTTCTACTGGGCATAAAGTGGGGGATCAGTTTTATATTGTTATGAAGTAATAAACTGATCCCCCACTAATTACTACTTAACAATATAATACATCTTTTCCCCCTCTAGCTATAAGTCAAATAACAGGACAGATTGGGTTCTATAGCCTTGGCTGGTAACCAATCTACCGCAGAAATCAAATGCAACCTACTGCGGGATAATCTTCTGGCAAGAGACATGATCGCCCAAGCGTGTTTTACGTATGGCACTTAACTGACTGGTATATGTGTACATTCCCACATATACTTACAAATGTGACTTAGTTCATGTCTACATATATTTGCCGCTATATGCTTTTGTGCATCTACCTATGGATATGGCAATCGTGTGTATATATATATATATATATATATATATATATATATAGACAGCTCATCAGTACGGTTAGACTCCGATTGCTTTTTACCCAGGATTGAAACCCGACCGAAGTGGCTTCAGTCGGCGGTTCTCCTTCTGGGCCATGGGCGCACGGTAGAAGAGGGCAGACTTTTTAGCATGTATATTGTCATTAGAGTGATCTAATTCATTAGTGAATGAGCGATATATATATATATATATATATATATATATATATATATATATTCTTTTTGTAGCGATGCTATATTTATATAGAAGCTATTTTGGTCAGATTATACTGTTCTATATATATCTATATCTATATCAGTGTTAGATTGAAGTAATTTTGTAATATTATTTATAGTATTCTCTATCTGTACCATTTTTACATCGAAACAATTTTTTATATTCATGCCATAAAACGTTTCGTTGTGTTCGACAGACATTAATATTTATTCATTCCTTTTTGTTTCACACAGGCTCTTTTAAGTTAGGCTTTTGAAGACTTTACGTCAGCTAGGAAATTACAAGCACCAGCACAAATTGTCCAATTGAAAGTACAACCCAGGAAAACTTTCCTGTGTCATCGGCCAAATCCAATTTCAGCACATTCTTCAGATCGGAAATTCTACTTGAGAAAACAATTGCTCTTTCCGGCCAATTTCATGTTTGGGTAAAATGACGAAAACAAAACTTTAAACACGTGAAAAGAAATTATATATATATATATATATATTGTAGTGAAGAATACAAAGTCTAGATTTTAAAAAATTAAAATGCTAATCACTGTCTCATCGATTTTGTTAGAAATAAACGAACTTTTTTGAATTTACAAAACGTTTGCTTAACACACACAAAAAACTCGCGAAATTTCACCCCACGATGCGAAATATTTTTTGGCCAATAGAAAACTAAGAAACATCTAAAAACGAAATAGAAAGGCCAGAATCACATCCAGGAGTGAATTCCCAAATGATTTTTTCGAACCCCACAAACGAAATAAAAGACTGTGCAAGCTCGACCGTCGCAAGAGAGAAACGATGACGAGCGTAATTAACATGTACCCATGACAAATGTCAAGCGATCGTTTTTATTATTACCTCTCTTTTTCTCTCTCACTTCTCACCTTCTTCCTTTTCATCATTCACCCTGAGCGATAACTTCAAAGACAATCCTAGCCAACAATAAACACTTATACATACATAAATACATACGTTCCTGCCTACGTTCACATAAACACACTCTTGCAAAGCCTACTACGAACTCTTATGACTGTTTCTCATTGAACATGAACTTCTACTAATTCATGTTATCCTTTGCCATAAATAAATTTCTGTTTAAACTTTTAAAAGATACTTTTATTCTTCAACAAATCCACCTGCTGATAACCTTTTGATAATTTTGGATAAAACCTGTTAATTGTAAGAATTTTGGTCATGTTTGGCACAAAGTCAATTCAATAAACATTTACCCTCTCCTTACAACACTGGTGAACGCCGACGTCGAAAAAGAACACGCAATGGAACAATTACTTCGACAATATATATAAATTATAACATAAATATGTTATAATATCTCCACAAAAGTAGCTATTTTGCTTCAGCACTAATTGTGTCTTATCAAGTAATGGTGTTTATTTCATGTTGAAGAGTTTTAAAAAGGTTAAAGATTAGCCAAGAGATCGAGGCTGTGTACTTAAAAATACTCTGGCCAAGTTTGTGCAGACAAAAGGAGCACTTCATTCGCTCCTTAAGTTTAATGGAGTCTGTGAGTCCTCTTTGGTCGTTTTTACTACACTTGTGGAAAATAGGTTTACAACCTCTTTACATTTTAATTATTTATTTGTGATTAAAGTTTGTTTTGAATCGAATTCCAACTTATTTTCTATAACGTCATATTAATGTGTCCTGGTGATTATTTAAAATTTTGCCAACGTTCACTTGTTGGCAAAAGGGCCCTAAAGTGTTAGTTATATTATGACGTCTACTCCGGTTATATATATATATATATATATATATATATATATATATATATATATATATATTGACGAAACTTGGTTATAAACAACCGACATTATGAAATTAATTGTTTGAATATTATTTTTTATCGATACTCGTATTTAAGTAGATATTCTGTTTTTAATTTAAACAGTATTATATATTTATATATACTGGCCTGATTATTTACGATAAATTGTTATTACGAAAATGTGTGCCATTCAGCAGGATTCGAACCTGCGACCCCTATCTACAACCAATTAAAATTCGTTAATTTCCGTAACATGTTTACATTTGTTGATATTACGATACATTTCAGAGCAGATATGGTTGTTACGATGAATCGAAACTTGTGTTATATAGGCTTGATAAAAACCTCGTTTAGACTGGAGGCCATTCGTGGTCGAGCGGTCTAAGACGTTGCCAGATCAAATGGTAGCTTCCCCTATGTCTCTTATATTTAATAGTGTATATATATATATATATATATATATATATATATATATATATATATATATATAGTTGTGAGTCTGTGTGTGTGTGTGTGTGTATTTGGCATCCATATACAAGCCTGTTTCACAGCTCATCAGTCTGGCTAGACATCCACTTGCTTCTGGCCGGAACACTGAAACTCGCCCGATTTGGTCGGAGTCGCTAACCCCTAACACTATATATATATATATATATATATATATATATATATATATAGGCTTGTATGTGGATGACTAATATATTATGCTCTCATTAGGATTGAGCTCTCTGGAGAAGAAAATTTTAAATACTTTTTCCACTACTGCTATATGCCTGACTCTTCAGAAATGAATTGAGTTCTTTCGGTGAGTGGCGTGTGTGTACACTGCTTATATACAACACGTTAAAATTTCCCTTATCTGGTTCCATGCGTCGATGGCTTAGAGAGTAGCGACTCCAACTGACACCAAATCAGTCGAGTTTCGATCCCGACCAGAAACAAGTGGATGCGTCTAGCCACACTGATGAGCTACGAAATAGGCTTGTATGTGGATGACTAATAACGTAGCACACTTGGTATGCTATCCAGGTAAATTCCGATAGAGATGAAATCAAAAGAACTCAATGTTGAATTCATTTATTTAACAGAGTAATATAATTTAGAAAAGATTTTTGATTTACTACAATTTCAACGGGTAATACATATTTCACCGCATAATGATGTTATTGCGACTCGTCAGACCCAAATGGTACAACAATTGATCCTCAAAATATCCGCCACCCCACAACAATTCTTTTTTTACACAGACACTCACATGTCCATATTTAGAATAGACCGTTACAAAGGTCTATGTTCTAGAATATAATTTAGAATAAATATTCACAGATCTATATTATATATCGAGCACTGTTTTAAATTAATGTTTTGGACGTTGTAAATTTTTCTTCATTCCTTATTCACTCGGATATATATATATATATATATATATATATATATATATATATAATCATAATCTAAGCATACGCCAAAACAACTCTTATTCCCCCATAGCTGAACACTTCAATCAACCAGGACATACATTAGAAAACTGCAAATGTTTACTGATATATTCCGATTTTAGTTCCACATACTCACGCAGAAAGACAGAAAAATACTGGATTTTAAAATTAAATACATACAGGCGAGGGTTAAATAGGGACTTAGGTATTTTGAATCTTTATAAATATTTCAATAGTTAAACATTTTTTAGTTACATTTAAAAATGTTTTCTTTAAAACAACATTTAAAAATATTATTACAGTTAGGTTTACGTTTAAAAATATTCAACTTCTATTGCTTTCTACATCACGCGATGTCCACATCACGCGACAGACACTTCTCGCGACGAACGCTTCCAGTTTAAATTTTAAAATCATTTGTTTCTGATGAAAGGCCGAGGCCGTTATAAAATATCAAATTGTTGGGACGCCCGCGCCTATTCGGCTATAATGGACTATTCCATTACTATGTAAAGTAATGGTGGCATCTACGTGATGAGAGTGTGCCGAGCAGCCGATCGACAAGTCAGTCGTAGACTTCCGGTGACGACCCGGAAGTACCCATTGCTCATACTACGTCTTACGACGGTTGAGATGATTAACCTTTATTCTTGTATTGGATACTAATAACCTTTGTAAATACTATTTTCACGGAATACAACAATTAACCTATTCCTGTTGTTGAGTTATTTATTCTTACTCACGACATAACACAAATATATATATATAATAATAGAAATAAAGAAATACTGTCAAAAAATACATTTTTAACTTACAAATTTTTAGTAGTTTTTCATATATATATATATATATATATATATATATATATATATATGAGTGAATAGGGAACGACGTAAAAGGCTTTCCATTACTGTCCACACCACCTGATGAGACATTGTAGTTTCAATGTCGAAATAAATGTACGATTTGTAGTGGATATATAAACATATTTGGCCATGTTCTAAAATATAATTTAGAATATATATATATATATATATATGTGTGTGTGTGTGTGTGTGTGTGTGTGTGTGTGTGTGTGTGTGTGCGCGCGCGTGCGCTTACAGTTGGTCATAAAATATGTATATCCCAGCCCCGATGAGTAAGGGCATTATAACTGTGTTATCATAACTCGGAGTCGCCCTGTACCTGCTCAGTTAAAGTAACAAATTCTTTGTATTAACATGGTATCTCTGCCCCAATATCGAGTATTTTAGGATAAAAATAACCCTGCTTACCAAAGTACCTTTTATCAGTAAAACTACTGAAAAGACAACAATCTTCCCGTTAAACATTATCAGAACTCAACAGTATCCACATATAATTATATTTATATATAAGTCACACAAGTGCACACGAAGATATATCTCTCATATATAAAGCACAAAGTCCGGTTTGCTGATAACTTGAATAGTTAATTTATTTCTGTTATGTATGTGTGCGCAAATCTTACATAAATTATGACATTAAAGAAACCCACGCCCACTCGATCGAACCAATGCCACGTGGGAATCTAACACGCACTTAAGATTGGAGCCAACAATTGCCCAACTCCCTCAGGGCTTCGCATCAGTCATCTAACATTGACTTTCTTAGTGAATTGGGAGTGGTTCTGTCTGAAGACGTGCTGGGTATGACGATAAACTTCAGTCGGTAGTAAGGCCTTGATCAGTAGGTTTTGATAAGCGTAGAACTACTTCTTAATTGCAGTTCTTTTAGGCCCATCCTAACCCGTAGCGTAAGCACCTGTTATGTTCTCTGATACTGGCAAATACTTAATCTCTAAACTGGAGTCAAAAAACAAGAAAAATAATAAGAGAGGCTGATCTTTTCTTAAGGGTTGGGAAGTTAGAACAGAGGCTGAAGGGCGCGGTGTCCCCACTGGTCAAGATGGCTTTTGGGCCTTAATTGCCTTTATCAGTTTTTTTTTTCTGATTCTCGGGTCGAACTTTTACTTAATTCATGTACTTTGCTGGCGTAGCGAGCCGAAGATTAACCTTTGAAAACTGGGCGGTTAGTTCTTTCACTCTTGGGGCTTCAAGGGAATGGGACCATGCAGCTTTGTGTTTCCCTATCACTTTACCTACGACCAGCCATTCCTGTATATCTTCCTTCTTTGTACCAGGCAAGGAGGGATCAGGAAGAGACCCAACCGAAGCCTTCTGAACACTGGTGCTACCCACAGACAGGCCCATTACAGACACCGCAGAACAAGTAGTTTAATCCCCAGGAGAATTTCAGTCAGACGTAGACAGGTTTCTAGAGATCGTCTTTGCTGGATAGGAATAGGCGAGGTCACCAATCACGTCACACTTCTAACAGAATGGTCTCCTCCCCATAACAATAAAGGGGTAATTCTTCCTGTCTGTCTGTTTTATATCACTTCGATGAAGACTGTAACACTATTTTAGCACGACGGAGCGAAAGAAATTATTATTAGTTGTATTATTAATTGTGTATTATTATAGCATTATTATTAGTTGTTATTGTGTTATTATGTTATTGTTATTGTTATTATTATTATTGTTAATATTGTTATTGTTATTATTGTTATTAATAATATTATTATTATTAATATTAATATTATTATTATTAATTATTATTATTATTATTAATATTAATATTATTATTATTAATATTAATATTATTATTGTTATTAATATTGTTATTATGTTATTATGTTATTATGTTATTGTGTTATTATTGTGTATTATTATTAGTTGTATTATTAATTGTGCAGAATAATTGTTCCAATATGAGCAGAGAGAAAAATTAAGTCTAATAGATAATTGTTTATTCGGTTGCAATATGAACGCAGCTAATGAATTGTAAAAAATGTTGCAAAATGAAATGTTGAAAACTAGCTGAGTGAATTAAAAAAAACATTTCCAGGTGTAGGCAGCAGGTCAGACGAGGTCATCGCATCGGCTGGCTATTATTTTGACAAAGCGGAAACAAGTGACTAAGAAAAATACCATTGAAAGCACTGAGCTACAGCTGGTAAAAGTGGAAATTAAGCCGTAGCCAAAACATTGTTGAAAAGAGATTGTCACAAATCTTTGATGAGACCAAAAGATTGAATCCTGAAATTCTCAATTATCCTATGAACAGATTTTAAAACCTGAAAAATAAATGATGTAATCAGTTGAACCAAAGGAAGAAGACGGAAAGAAATGATGTCACCAGAAATATTTTTGCTTCATTGGTTAAATCAAAGGAAGGAAGTAACTTCGCCTCAAAATGCGAAGGCGGGAGTGATTTCATTAACTAAAGATTTGATTTGTATGGACACCCCGCGTCTGTCATGACTTCTCCAAGAGAATTTGGGACAAGCATAAATATAGGGACCCCGGGGGCCAAAATCAGTTAGAGTCGGGGTTCAGTTGGATTGAGTTGCAATCGAGATGTAACGACAAGTGAGTGACGGTTCCCAGCCGCCACGACCGTAGAGACAGAGACAGTCGCCTCCAATAGAGTTCCTGACTAAAGATGTACAGAGACAGAGATAATTGCCACGCCGTTGGGTGCCAACCGTAGAGACAGAGACGGTCGCTTCCGATAAAATTCCTGGCTGAAGATGTAAAAAAACAGAGAGAAACTTGCCGCCGACCGACCGACCGACCGACCGACCGACCGAAAAGAGTTAAACAACGAAAGAGCCAATTGTTGCGCTGAGCTAAAACAGATAAGACGAATTATCGCTGCCGCTACCAATACATACAAAGATTAATCTTCGGCAATCTCCGTAAAGATTCGATTAAAAGCACGAATAAAACATTTTGAATCGTCACAAACTTGAAAATTCCGATTGGAATGACCAGACATTACCAACCAAAAGCACGAATAAGACATTTTGAATCGTCACAAACATGAGAACTCCGATTGGAGTGAACAGACCTTACCAACCAAAAGCTCGAATTAGTGTGTGCGCATACAAGCACTCCTGGCCACTGAATGATCCGTTCTGCTCCGTTCCGTCGCGAGCGTCGGTTCGCAGACTTTTCCGGCGGCTTATTCGGCTGTGATCCTATTTTTGGTTCTGTTGTGGCCGTCGTCACATCTGGTGCCATGTTGACCAGGATAGGTCCTGAATAACCAAAGAGCGAGAACTAAAAGGGACTTTAGTCATTTTTTTACTATCTGGTTCAAAACGCTCAGAGACAGACAGACAGACAGACAGATTTCGTTGAAAAAGGAACGAGCGAAAAATCAAACCAGAGCCAGGTAGCAGGTAGGACGCTTTTTGGTTTCTCCCTGAAATTGTTGCTTGTCATTTTTTCAGAGATCGATTTCCTTCTCGTTTTTATTAATTGTTAAGTGTATCACTTAAATGTCTGACCACGGACAGGACCCAAAACTGAAGATCTTCTCGGCTTTGCTGATAAAAAAAAAAAAAGGTTTTTAGAGGCCTCCTTAACTGGGTAGGAAGAGGTGAGGTGATCAATCACGTCATACTTCCAACAGTCTCCTTTCCATAACAATGAAGGGGAAATTCTTCTCGTCTTCGATGAAGAATAGGCCGGACCCAAAACTGAGGTTCTTCTCGGCTTCGCTGATAAAATCATCGACACAGACATATAAAAAATATTATATTTTTATCATTATTCTCTTTTCTTCAGTGACATGTGTAATAGAGTCAGTGTTTAGTTAATGGTTGGCACACGCAGCGTTGGCGACTCGAACACAACCCGCAACTGCTAAAATCAACTCTCAAACTCCCACTGATCTCTGTCCTCACTGACGCCACTTATAAAGCTGTCCTCACTGACACCTGCAGTTTTTTATGCACGCCGTACCATGTCGGACCATGTCAACCCTTCTTGACCTCGCCAGCCATAACAAACTCAAGATACATTTTTGTACCTATTTGACATTTAAAACAATATCCTTCTTTTTTTCAAATTTTACAACGACTTAAATTGCAAACTTCTTCATGGCAAAATTCTACACCGAACAAATAACGATTCTACAACATAATTGGAGTAGATAGACTAAACTGTCGCCCGGTTCACACTCCACCCATGTCTATTGAACAGGTTAAGAGGCTCATCCCTTTTTCCCTGTTTAGGATGTGGTTTCCGGTTTTCTCTTTTCAAATCTTTTCACTTTTCTTCTTTTTTTTTCAATTGGAGTAGATAGACTAAACTCTCGCCCGGTTCACACTCCACCTACGGCTATTGAACAGACGAATAGGCTTATCCCTTGTTCCCTGTTTAGGATGTGGTTTCCGGTTTTCTCTTTTCCAATCTTTTCACTTTTCTTTTTTTTTTTTCAATTGGAGTAGATAGACTAAACTGTCGCCCGGTTCACACTCCACCTACGTCTATTGAACAGGTGAAGAGGCTCATCCCTTGTTCCCTGTTTCGGATGTGGTTCCCGGTTTTCTCTTTTCCAATCTTTTCACTTTTCTTTTTTTTTTTTTCAATTGGAGTAGATAGACTAAACTGTCGCCCGGTTCACGCTCCACCTACGTCTATTGAACAGGTTAAGAGACTCATCCCTTGTTCCCTGTTTAGGATGTGGTTTCTGGCTTTCTCTTTTCCAATCTTTTCACTCTTACGTAGCCCCCTGCACATCAGTGGCGTTACCGCCTATGCTCGGGGTGATATGATTAAAAAATATCTTCAAGCTGTTAGGAATGGAGGTGAAAGCTTTACAATACAACATGAACTTGAACCTCCACCAACCCAAAGCTTATTCTGGATTAACATTCATCATATTGGCCATACTTAATAAGATATGCCCCATTGTGCTCTCCAAGAATATAATCAGAATTCTCATAGACGGAACCTTGGTGCTATGGTGTCCTTGGTAATCTGCGCGGGTGATATAATCTTTGTGATGAAATCACGAAATATCAAATCTGCACAATCCTCTGGCATGGGTAACAGTAATGTCCCGTAAAGAAAAACCTGAAACTTTTTATTTTATTTTTTAAAGGTTTAACCGCTTAGGAGATCAGGGATTTCATAACTGTGCCCTTTGTGCACAGACAAAATTTTCAAGTTAGCTTGTCGGGCAGAAAGACTGACACTGTTCTTTTTACGATGCGCTCTTAGGTTACAAAATGTCTGCTATCGGGAATCAGATGAGCGTACTATTTTGCTTTCTTGACCAGCCCCGTCACATTGACACTGCATTTCGAGGGAGGGAGACTCCAAATATAGGGGTAAATTCCCAGATGTTGCACTGTTGATTTCGTCAGCCGTCATACTAGTGCTTGGAACTTTTTAATTATTTTCTTTCTTCTTCTACGTGTCTTGTCCTTTCAGGACGTAAGCGATCATGGCCTTCCACGTCCCTCTATCCAGGGTGGCTCTTAGCCCACTTTCTCCTGTTACACCACCCAAACCCTGCTCTGCCACTAGCTCAAGCCCATAAATCTACAATATAAATGTATAGAAACTAGCATGGCCACAAAATGAGGGATCAGTTCACATACTGATTAGAATATAAAATTGATCCCCCATTTTATATCCACATCATAATTTCTTATAAACAGTTGGTATATATATACTTCTTTTATGTGCCCTTTTCTTTTCTGGATGTATGCGATCATGGCCCTCCACGTCCTTTTCTCCCTAGTGGCTCTCAGCACACTCTCCTGTAACATCTCGCAAGCCCCGTTCTATCATCGACCTGCTCCGAAACTTCAAATATGTTATCTGCTGCTTTCCCCTCTCTCTTTTGCCATCTATCTGGCCTGTTAGTGTCAGGTTCTCCAATCCCTCCTTCCTCATTGCATGTCTCAGGAACTTTAGTTGTCTCTTTCTGATACTCAATATTAATTTCCTTTTCGTTCCCATTCTTTCCAAAACCTCATCACATGCTCGGTCCATGATATCCGCAGCATCCTTCTGTAGAACCACATTTCAGTTGCTTCAAGTCTTTCCTTCATCTTTCATGATATTGTCCAATATTCACTGCCATATTGAAGAACTAGCACTCTCTTCTTTGTTTCCAGCGAAATTGTTCTGTTTTTTAATACTTTAATCAGCTTCTGGAACGCGTCCTTCGCCATGCCAATTCGCTTTCGGGTCTCTCTTTTCTCAAAAACCAGAGTGTGATAAATTATTTTTTCCTTTATAAAACCCACTTCCCTTATAAAACCCACTGTTGTATGATCTAGTTTTTTTTTCAAGGTGGCGGGTGGGGTCATAGTATTAATGTTTTTGTCTGGTCAGTCTGACTTCATGAAAGACAAAAAGAATCTTTTTTTTTTATGGACAGACTTTGGTAAACCATCGTGTAAAGTATTACTTTTTCTGAACAGTTAATATGACCAAAATTAATTAAAATTCGAAACAAGTAGACAATTAAAATTCGAAAAATGAAACGAGTCAAAACAAAAAATAAAATGCAGAACAAAATATAAAAAATAAAAGGATATTTTTGAAAAACAAGTTCGCCGTCTCGTAAAGTCCGACGACGAAAGAACACAAAGAATAAAAAACAAATTCTAGTGAAAAAAAAAAAAAATTAAAGCAAATTTGGTCGCAGCTGAAAAAGAACAATTCATTCAACAAAGTCAAATTAATGAAACAAATCTAGTCAAAATATAAATAAATCTTATCGCTAAATTATCAAACAAAATCTTCGTGTATGGACAAAAGCTTGTCAGTCCGACTGATTTTAGCAGTGTTTTGACTTACATGGAATTCTTTGTTTGCGTCTAACCATGGCAATTGGTGTTATCAGGGATAACACAATACCCTCAATATCCTTTACAACATCCCCACTTTTAAGATTTCTTTCTATTAGTAAATAATTATTTTATTTATAAGTATACACCTATTGCTTTTTCTGGCGAAATCGCCAACTCACTGAACTTGGTATTTTTTACAGTGCCAGTTACATAAGCAGAACCACTCAATGACTTGACAGTAGAATCAAACAGCATGTTCCACCGAAAATCAGGAACCCTACCTGGCAACAAAATGAACTTGTCTATAATGTGTACTGTTCCTCAATTTGTGAATACCTTTTAAAGAATAAACGGTGTGCCGTGAACTTTGATGCGAATTGGTTTTCCATGTTGGTCAGTTCACATTCATTTAAAGGTGCTGGAGTCTGTTTAAATCAGGTCTATATATTGATTGTAATTTGGAATTGATATCCCACTTTATATCCACATTATGATAGTATAGAATTTTTTTTTTTAATCATATCGCCCTAAGCAAGGTATTTTATTGCCACTATTTTGCAAGGGGTTACATAGGAGGAAAGTTATGAGTTACAGGTTATGGGGCGTGTCAGGAAGTGGGTAAGAGAAGGATGAGAATACTGACGAGAGTGTAGTGCACGGAGAAAGGAGCATGAGAAAGAGGATGCAGGTTCGTGAGGTAGGAGATGAGTATTTACTTTACATTTAAATTCATGAAGATTGTAGCTGTCAGGAGAGCAAGTAAATGGAAGGGAATTCCACAGGCGGGAAGTGCGAGAAAAGAAGCTGGTGTAGTAGAATTGGCGTTTACAATTTATTGGTTTCACAGTAAAAGGGTGAGACCATATTGCTAATCTTGTGGCTCGATTAAATTTATTTGTAGGGGGCACCAGTGAGCTAAGTTCATCGGAGCAGAAGCCGTGAAAGTATATATATATATATATATATATATATATATATATATATATATATATATATAGGCTGAACCACTCAATGACTTGACAGTAGAATATCTATATATAATGTGATATGTAAGATATTACATTATATATATATTTATATATATCTTGACAGAAAAATATACACGTAGGCACATAAATATATATAAATGTTTGTGTATGCAAATTTCTGACAATATATATATATATATATATGTATATGTATATACACAACAAATAAATACGCACAAGCACGCACACACACACACACACATACATATGCATTTGTGAATCTGTGTATATATATATATCGAGGCAGCAGATAATTTTCTGAACATATATTATTAAATATAAGAGACAAAGAATGTCTATTATGTTTAATCATGAGCCGTTCTAAACATCGTATTTTGGCTTTAATTTTAGTTGAAAATAAAGACAAAATTTCTCCAACATTTAGATAATTTTTTATTATGTTAGTTCTAAGCTTTCGGCTCACATGAGCCATCTTCAGATAGGTTACATTATAAATTTACGAACTGCGTCTGCTATTTGGTAACTGTTATCCTTGCTCAGCAATGTTTTATGTCAATACAAGATAGAATCATCATTGATGGTGGATGTTTTTATGTTAACATTCTTGTAAAATCCCATCTGTCCATGCTCACGTATAAATCTTGCGTTTGCATACTCACAAATATATTTTTATATTGTCAAACTAGAAGTATAGCCCAGCGTTGCTCGGGTGTAATGAAAGCTTTAAAACTAATCCAAGATCCTGGAGCTCAGACTCAGCCTAAAAAATATTTGTGTGAAGTTTGGTGAGAATCGGATAAAAATTGTGGATTTGTATAAAGGACATACAGACAGATAAACAGACACACACACAAACATCTTGCCTTATATATATATATATATATATATATATATATATATTATCGATTTTCTGCACTATTGTAAGAACTGCAACCTTGAACTTCTGAATATTGTTTCTATTT
Organism: Ascarosepion bandense; assembly: GCA_037127315.1. Lineage (NCBI taxonomy): Eukaryota > Metazoa > Mollusca > Cephalopoda > Sepiida > Sepiidae > Ascarosepion > Ascarosepion bandense. The sequence goes on from JBBBDQ010000490.1 coordinate 821,821, forward strand.
AATTCTACCGCAGAAAGCAATGGCAACCTACTGCGGGATAACCTTCTGCCCAGTCAGTCATGTCTCTTTCAAGACATGATCGCCCAAAGCGTGTATCACGTATGGCACTTAACTGACTGACTGGAATTAATAGTTGGAAATATAATTAAAACTTCTAACGAGCATAAAGTAGGGGATCAGTTTTATATTGTTATGAAGTAATAAACTGATATCCCACTAATTAGTACTTAATAATATAATACACCTTCCCCACTTTAGCTATAAACTAAATAGGACAGATTAGGTTCTATAGCCTTGGCTGGCAACTAGTCTACCGCAGAAAGCAATGGTAAGCTACTGCGGGATAATCTTCTGCCCAGTTTTTCATGTCTCTTTCAAGACATGATCTCCCAAAATGTGTATAACGTATGGCACTTAACTGACTAGCGGATGCGCAGACACCAAATATTAAATGGATGGCGTGGGATTGGAATGTTTTTGTGGGGAGCGAGAATTATAATGAAAAATAATTTTAAAAAGCATCAAGCCAAAAAAAAAAATGGAGTAAATGTCACGATCGTCCAGCAAAAGATGGAGACAAAAAATGATGAAGAGAGAAAATTTCTGAGCTGAACGACGGTTTGGAGATGTTGTATGTGTTTGTCTATACTTCTGAGATGACGTTGTATTTACACCATTTACACTGTTTTGACTATTGCCCTCATCTTTATTGCCATTATTACGACGTTTCGGCTGTTGTAAGCTCCGGCCTTCTTCACTGGAGTATATCATTCTCATTCCGTGTGTAACACCACTTCTGGTAGCCTTGTATTCATCTCTCTTTCATTTAATCTTCTCAGTTATTTGTTCACCACTTAGGGTGAAGTCACTGGAACTAACCAACGTCTATATCTACTGAGCCATGTGTCCTTGAAGACTTAGAGAGTTAAGTTAAAGGGAGAGAACTACATTTTGGAAAAGTTTATCTTGAGTCGCATATTCCTTTATCTGGATTTTTGTTTATCTGGAGTCTGGGGTCTTATTTTTGTTTATCTGGAGTCCTATTTTGGTTTATCTGGTGTTTTATTTGGTTAATCTGAAGTCCTGTTTTTGTTTATCTGGAGTCCTATTTTGGTTTATCTGGAGTTTTATTTGGTTAATCTGGAGTCATGTTTTTGTTTATCTGGAGTTCATTTTTAGTTTATCTTAAGTTTTATTTTTGTTTATCTGGATCCATTTTTTATCTGGAGTCCTATTTTTGTTTATCTAGAGAAGTAATTTTCTTTATCTGGAGTTTTATTTGGTTAATCTGGAGCCATATTTTAGTTTATCTGGAGTCGTATTTTGCTTTATCTGGAGTTGTATTTTAGTTTATCTGGAGTTGTATTTTTGTTTAATTGGTTTGTGGAATGATGCTTGATTATCCGGCGCCCGAGTTTAGTTTATCTGGAGTTTTTTATTTTATTTTGCTTATCTGGCGTCCTAGATTTTCTTGCAGTTGCTTGCCATTTATTTCTGCAGTAGACTGCTTGCCAATCAAGGCTAAGGTATAAGACTCTCTCTGTCCTGCTATTCACCGTATAGCTTTGGATAAAAACGTTTGATTTATACCTTTTCCAAGGGTATTTGCGCGTAAGTGAAGGTAACGAACATTAACGAATATTAACACCGATGGGGAAAATATTAACATTAACGAACATTAACAACGATGGGGAAAACATTAACATTAACAACGATAAGGAAAACATTAACGTTAACGAACATTAACAACGATAAGGAAAACATTAACATTAACGAACATTAACAATGATGGGGAAAACATTAACATTAAGGAACATTAACAATGATTGGGAAAACATTAACATTAACGAACATTAACAACGATGGGGAAATCATTAACATTAACGAACATTAACAACGATGGGGAAAACATTAACATTAACAACGATAAGGAAAATATTAACATTAACGAACATTAACAATGATGGGGAAAACATTAACATTAAGGAACATTAACAATGATGGGGAAAACATTAACATTAACGAACATTAACAACGATGGAGAAAACATTAACATTAACGAACATTAACAACGATGGGGAAAACATTAACATTAACAACGATAAGGAAAACATTAACGTTAACGAACATTAACAACGATAAGGAAAACATTAACATTAACGAACATTAACAATGATGGGGAAAACATTAACGTTGACGAACATTAACAACGATGGGGAAAACATTAACATTAAGGAACATTAACAATGATTGGGAAAACATTAACATTAACGAACATTAACAACGATGGGGAAATCATTAACATTAACGAACATTAACAACGATGGGGAAAACATTAACATTAACAACGATGGGGAAAACATTAACATTAACAACGATAAGGAAAATATTAACATTAACGAACATTAACAATGATGGGGAAAACATTAACATTAACGAACATTAACAACGATGGAGAAAACATTAACATTAACGAACATTAACAACGATGGGGAAAACATTAACATTAACAACGATAAGGAAAACATTAACGTTAACGAACATTAACAACGATAAGGAAAACATTAACATTAACGAACATTAACAATGATGGGGAAAACATTAACATTAACGAACATTAACAACGATGGGGAAAACATTAACATTAACTAACATTAACAACGATGGGCAAAACATTAACATTAACAACGATAAGGAAAACATTAACGTTAACGAACATTAACAACGATAAGGAAAACATTAACATTAACGAGCATTAATAATTATGGGGAAAACATTAACATTAACGAACATTAACAACGATGGGGAAAACATTAACATTAACAACGATAAGGAAAACATTAACGTTAACGAACATTAACAACGATAAGGAAAACATTAACATTAACGAACATTAACAACGATGGGGAAAACATTAACATTAACTAACATTAACAACGATGGGCAAAACATTAACATTAACAACGATAAGGAAAACATTAACGTTAACGAACATTAACAACGATAAGGAAAACATTAACATTAACGAACATTAACAATGATTGGGAAAACATTAACATTAACGAACATTAACAACGATGGGGAAAACATTAACATTAACGAACATTAACAACGATGTGTAAAATAGTGATATTTTCCGTTTCGTCAGGATTTTTTTGGATTATTTTTTTTCAATGGTCTTTTTTTTTTACCGTTTAGTCTTTATGGCACTCAATGAGACCAGGTTTAACCAAAGAAATATAAGGATCGATAGGGTTCATTTAGGAAATGAATTAACAAGAAGTTTAACAATGCAAGAATTTCAATTCTGTTCGTCAATTTCCAGTTACTAAGCCGCTGACAATCGTACTGAGATTTCCGTCTTGTAACAAAAATATAAATAACAAGAGAAGAACAAAGAAAAGAAAGAAAGAAAGAAAGAAAGAAAGAAAGAAAGAAAGAAAGAAAAAGGATAGAGAGGTTATTCAATACAGAAGTGAAAATCGGAAACTCCATAAATCATTCTGTAGCCAGATTTCATTATTTATAATCAAATAATCTTTTATCTCAATTGTCGATGGTAATTTGTAAAATGAGGTTTGTACTGGGCGATTGAATAGGTTTTGTTTCAACTCAATGTCACGTGTTTATCTCATTAAGAAGAACAATGAATGTTTTATGAACAACGCGCCGTTATCGCTCTCTTTCTCCTTTAAAGTCGTTCTCAATCGCTTTATATTTATTCAAGTCTGCTTGTATCTATCCATGTAAATATATTAACATACATATATATCTATCTATCATTTACATTTTGTTCGTATCTATCTATCATTTACCAATTTATTCATATTTACCGATCTCTATATCTATCTATCAATTTATCTCTCTATCTATCATTACCAATTTGATCATATCTATCTATCTATCTATCTATCTATCTCTCTCTCTCTCTCTCTCTCTATATATATATATATATATATATATATAGTCATCCGCAGACAAATATGTTTCTCATCAGTACGGTTAGACTCCGATTGCTTCCTAACCCAGGATTGAAACCCGACCGAATTGGAATCCGACATTTTAGCGAGTATATCATTACACACGCCCAGCAGCCAGAGTGCACAATTCAATATTGAGTGAGCGATGCGTATATTCCGGAGTAGCGACTGTTTCCAATATATACATATACATAATTTCCAATTAAATCATATCATATCATATCATATCCTTCCTTCCTTCCTTCCTTCCTTCCTTCCTTCCTTCCTTCCTTCCTTCCTTCCTTCCTATCTATCTATCTATCTATCTATCTATCTATCTATCTATCTATCTATTTCATTCTGTTCATTATCTATCTATCTATCTATCTATCTATCTATCTATCTATTTTATTCAGTTCATTATCTATCTATCTATCTATCTATCTATCTATCTATCTATCTATCATTTTCTTTTTGTTCCTATTTATCTGTCAATCACAATGAATACATTTTCCAATCTATATTTATAGTAAAATCACTTCCCAATGCATTTCCTAGTTAAATTCATTAGAATAACAATATAAGATGCAAGGTGTTATTGAAAATTAAAGATTAGAAAGACAATATTGAGGAGAGAGGGAGATTAATAACAGAAAAAGTTTTAATGTTGACGTTGCCTTTAATTTTTTAGCGCTCATAGAATAGAGAAAAGGAAGGAATCATGAGAGATTCGCACAAAGGAATTGTACGAGAGAAGGAACTCTCAGCAGAGAACTCAAGTCCAATGATGATGCCCACCTGCCAATTTACCGAGCTTAAATTAGTGAAGTGGCAAAGAGGAGAAATCATCAGCACAATTGCCATGAAAATATTTACAGCAGAAGCACAGGAAGCTAAGTTACGCCGGTGTGAAAGTGATTGCAGCAAAAGTCCCAGAACAGGAACACTAACATTACAGTTTTTTTTTGTTTTTTTTATAATCGTGTTGCTCCCAAGCAAGGCATTTTACTGCCACTGTTGCGCAGGGGTTACATAGGAGGAATGTTATGAGAAAGAGTGACAGGTTACTGGGAGTGTCAGGAAGTGGGTAAGAAAAATGACTGTGGACATAAAGTGTGGGATCAGTTTATATATTGATTGTAATGTAGAATTGATCCCCCACTTCCTAACCGTATATAATAGTATAGAAATTTTTTTATAATCATATCGCCCCAAGCAAGGCATTTTACTGCCACTGTTGTGCAGGGGATTACATAGGAGGAATGCTATGAGAAAGAGTGACAGGTTACTGGGAGTGTCAGGAAGTGGGTAAGGAAAATAACTGTGGACATAAAGGGGGGATCAGTTTATATATTGATTGTAATGTAGAATTGATCCCCCACTTCCTAACCATATATAATAGTATAGAAATTTTTTTATAATCATCTCACCCCAAGCAAGGCATTCCACTACCACTATTGCGCATGGGGCTACATAGGGGAAGGTAAAGAGAAGGAGTAGTTAGACATAGGGAATGTCAGGAGGAAGGTGACAGATGAGTAAGGATACCGAGGATGAGGGTTGGGCAGATGGGAAGAGTGTTTGATAGAATGGGAGCAGGTTAGTGTGTTAGGAGGTGTCTATTGACCTTACATTTAAACTCATGGAGATTGTATCCGTCGGGGAAGCAATCGTGTGGAAGGGAATTCCACAGTCGGGAAGTGCGAGGAAAGAAACTGTTGGAGTAGAAGGTTGCGGTTGCATTTTATCGGTTTCACTGTAAAAGGGTGGGATCTAGTTGCTAATCTAGTATCTCGTGCAAATTCGTATTTAGGGGGCACCAGTGAACTAAGTTCATCGGAGCAGAAGCCGTGAAAGTATTTATAGAAGAGACACAGGGAAGCCACGTCGAGCCGGTGGGAGAGAGACTGCAGGCGGTCTGCCAAGTCGGTATCTATCACATTACAGACCCTCCTCTGAACCTTATCGAGAAGCCCGAGGAGAATAGCAGGGGCACCCGACCAGATATGGCAGCAGTATTCAATGCACGGGCGGATGGTAGATTTATATATGTGCAGGATAGATTTAGACGGAAAAAACTTCCGGGCCCTACACAGAGAACCGACTTTCATAGCAGCGGATTTAGCAATGGATCAGTGAAGATGTAGGGTATGTGTTTTTTTTTAACTGTCGGGGTTCACTACCGAAGATAAGAGTGAGTCAGCCATGCCTGGTTCAAGGCCACTTCCAAACATAGCCGACAATCCCCGCATTTAAAGATATCCTCAGGTTGTTGAAAAATAAGTGGAGCTTTGGTTGCGAACATTAACATAAATGCGTAAGAATAAAAATAATGTTCGACTAGAAAATGTATGTAAATGATTTGCAAAGTGAAATGTAAGTATTTAAAATGTCCGGTTGTTATCAAGTATAAGATAAGGCATATGGGAATGTTGAGGATAGAAGAAGAAGAAGAAGTAAAAGGTATCAGTACACGAGAAAGAAGAAGAAAGAGAACGATGTACGATGCGACCTTACGTCCGGTTAGTGGTTGAAATTTCTCCCGTTACATTTTAGTGTGTCTGTCGCTGCTCCCATCTCTCTGACTGACAGGAGCCTTTTATAGTAATTTAGATTTTTCGCATTCGATTGCTAAGTTTTCTCGGGTTTTTTGTCCCGTTCCCCTTTTTTCAGTCACTTATTCACTTGTGGACCCCCTGTGGACCCCTACAACAGAATAAGTTAAACCAGCAAAAATAAAAGATTTTTCTGTAAAAAAAAGTATGTTCATGTAAAATGCCCTGCGCTATTATGTGGATTAAGCTTTAAACTTGCTCATATAAAATAAAACCAGGATTTCACACGTCATTGTAAATTTTTGTAAAAGTAAAGAAGATGGTTGATTTTAATTCTTAATTTCCTATCCCACTACAGCAGTGGTTCCCAACCTTTTTTGTCCTGTTCCCCTTTTTCCAGTCACTTATTCACTTGTGGACCCCTACAACGGAATAAGTTAAACCAGCAGAAATAAAAGATTTTACTCTAAAAAATATATTCATATGAAATGCCCTACGTTAGTCTGTTCCTATCTATCTATCTATCTATCTATCTATCTATCTATCTATCTATCTATCTATCTCAGTCTGTCTATTCTATCTATCTATCTATCTATCTATCTATCTATCTATCTCAGTTGGTTTGTTATCTATTTATCTATCTATATATCTATCTCAATTGCTTTGTTATCTATCTATCTATCTATCTATCTATCTATCTATCTATCTATCTATCTCAATTGCTTTGTTATCTATCTATCTATCTATCTATCTATCTATCTATCTCAATTGCTTTGTTATTTATCTATCTGTCTGTCTATCTATCTATCTATGTATCTCAGTTGGTTTGTTATCTATCTATCTATCTATCTATCTATCTATCTATCTATCTATCTATCTCAGTCTGTTCATATCTATCTATCTATCTATCTATCTATCTATCTATCTATCTATCTATCTATCTATCTATCTATCTATCTATCTATGTCAGTCTGTTCCTATCTATCTATCTATCTATCTATCTATCTATCTATCTATCTATCTATCTATCTATCTATCTAGCTGATTAATCTTTAAACTTACTCATATAAAATGAAACAACAATTCATTCAGACCTTTATTTATTTAAGTAAAACACCTAGTAAAAATGTTATGTTAACGTTGTTATAAATGTAGGTATTGCACACAAAAACTATCTTTATAAAACTGACTTTATTCTTGAGCTTACGGGCGAATTTATGATTAAAAAAATCATAAAACCTGTATAAATAAAACACATGTATGAAAAATAAAACACTAAAAAATCCCAAAACAGAAATGAATGAAACTTTTCATTTATTGAAAAACAAAAGTATTTTACTCTATAATTTCTCAATGGAACTTTTGTGGTTGTTTCAGAATTAGAATCTATTGAACCCCTTGAAATTCTTTCATGGACCCCTTTTTGCCCGAGTTAAAAAGAAACAGATTGTAGGTCATTTTTAACATCAGGCTGCCAATTTAACCTTCACGAACCTAACATGCTTAGAATTACGACAGGAGTGAATAGTTGTGTCAGAAAAGATACCGTGCCCAAAACGCATTATATCGGAAAGATCTTTGTTAAACATCAGAAAAATAATGAGCCATAAACATAATTCAGCATTAAATGATGAGATGACATAAAATAAACCAACGAATCAATTATGTCTGTTCATATCTATCTATCTATCTATCTATCTATCTATCTATCTATCTATCTATCTATGTCAGTCTGTTCCTTCCTTCCTATCTATCTATCTATCTATCTATCTATCTATCTATCTATCTATCTATCTATCTATCTATCTATCTATCTATCTATGTCAGTCTGTTCCTTCCTTCCTTCCTATCTATCTATCTATCTATCTATCTATCTATCTATCTATCTATCTATCTCAATCTTTTCATAATCTATCTATCTATCTATCTATCTATCTATCTATCTATCTATCTATCTATCTATCGATGCCTTTTTAAATTTCAATCTATCTATCTATCTATCTATCTATGTCAGTCTGTTCCTATCTATCTATCTATCTATCTATCTATCTATCTATCTATCTATCTATGTCAGTCTGTTCCTATCTATCTATCTATCTATCTATCTATGCCTTTTTAAATTTCAATCTATCTATCTATCTATCTATCTATCTATGTCAGTCTGTCTATCTATCTATCTATCTATCTATCTATCTATCTATCTATCTATCTATCTATCTATGTCAGTCTGTTCCTATCTATCTATCTATCTATCTATCTATCTATCTATCTATCTCTCTCTATAATGTTCTTTTTGTCTATCTTTATAATTTTCTTTTTTTTATCCCTGATATATATGTGTTCGATTTCATCCATGGAGAATCCTAAAAATGAAAAATATATATCGGAAATACCATGAACGTATTTAAAAAGCGATTTTACAGTCACCTCTCATCCTTCAATAACAACGAAAAACAAAACGACATCTCTATCCAAATAATTTTGAAAGTTAAAAGACGAAAATAAAACGCCTAAAGTTAAATGGAAAATCCTTAAACAAACAAGAACAGCTAAATCTATAAAGGAACCATGCTTCCTTTGTCTTCAAGAAAAAATTGAAATCCTTAAATATATGAATAGTAACAAGCTTTTAAACCAGAGACATGAAACCACAGTAAACTGCAAGCACATTAAGGAACTAACCTTACAATCATGCTAAAAAATACTACAAAAACCATGGCTAGGACCCCCTAGAAATTTTTAAAAAAATTAAAACTTCTATAGTAAAAATCGAATTACTAAATTCTAAAGTAAGGTTTAATGTCCATAATTAGATTAATTATAAAACTGTCCTTAATACACGCATTAAACTTCAACTATTACCTTAAATACAAACACACCTATTACCTATTCACCTATTACCTTAAATAGAAACATTCAATCTTTCCTCCTACATAAAATTCTACTTATTACCTGCTTACCTATTACCTTAAAATTTTTAACATTAAAATTTACCTTCTACATTAAATCTTACCACAAACGGTGATCTAATTAACAATTAAAATTTAATAGAAAAAATTGGTTTCCAAATTGTGATCTAATCAAAATTTAAAATTTAATTGAAAAAATCGATTTCCTAAATCCAAAATTAAGATTAAATATAGAAATTTAGATTAATTATAAAAACTCTGCTTAAATACAAAAATATTCTGTACTGAATAAGCATCCCCCCTAACCTGTTCCTCTAAGAGATCCTAAATATCTAGTCACAAGATATAAAAAATGATATAAAAACTTACATTGTAGCTGCCAATGTTAAATCTGTCTAGAAATCAAAAACACTCATTAATCAAACATATTGACTACCCACACCACGCTCTTCAAAATTCCAAAGGTCAATCCACAGGACTTGTTTCTTTATCACTAACTCCCCGCCAACACCCCACACACAACTGACCAAGTATAAGAAAAGAAATTTAAAATTAAAATTTAATAGAAAAAATCAGTTTCCAAACTGTGATCTAATTAAACTTTAAAATTTAATAGGAAAAATCTATTTCCTAAATCCAAAATTAAGATTAAATATACAAATTTACATTAATTATAAAGACTCTGCTTAAATACAAAAATATTCTGTACAAAATAAGAATCCCACCACTTACCGGCTCTTCTAAGAAATCCAAAGGATATAGTCTAGTCACAAGATAATAAAAACTTACATTCGAACTGCTAATGTTAAATCTGTCTAGAAATCAAAGTCTCATTAATCAACCATTTTAACTTCCCACGACACTTTCTGTACGATTTGTAGTGGATATATATATATATATATAAAATTATGTACATGTTCTAAAATATAATTTATAATAAATATTCACAGCTCTATATATTATATATCGAGCACTGTTTTAAATTAATCTTTTGGACGTTGCAAAAATGCTTTCTTCGTTCTCTATTCGCTCGGATATATATATATATACATATATATACATATATATATATATATATATATATATATATATATATTGATTGATTGATTGATTGTCTAATTACTTAATTTTGGGTCATAATAAGATTAGACCAGTGCACATTTCTAATTAAAAGTGTTCAATACAATTATATTGTAGAACTTTTGAATATTTTTCCATTTGTAAACGAGTTATTACGCGACCTAGGTCTCTACCATTGGTGGTGTCTTCAGGCGATTTTCAATAACTGATTTTACTGTTTATTTTTTTTATTTTTTTGAAGACGCTCACGTAGCGGAATTGTTTTAACGCTCACGTGGCAGGGAATATTTGAACGCGCAGTTTTTAAAATTACATAAAATTATGACGTTTTCATCCATTGTTGTATGAACTTAAGAAGTATCATTTATTATGGTTACACTTAGTCATAATTTTGGTTCTTTCATTCAATAGTTCATTTTTGGTTGGGAATAGCATAATCTCTAACGTTTCTTCCTGGCACAGTCTACATATTTTGCCACCGTTGTAAGGCTTGGCTGTTTTTACTATACTCCACGTTATGTCTGGGTCTTTTCTTATATTTTGATTTTAATTTCCACACGTGGCTAACCAATTTTGTACAGTTTTTTAAGTTTTCTATTTTGAATGGAGACCTGTGATTGAACCACCTGGTGTTAAAAGTGTCTTTGGTTGAACCCAAATATATTTTATTTTGGCCATTTAAATCATGTACTTAAATCATGTATTTGCATTGTAAATGACTTCTTTTGTGTTGCAAAGTCCTTGAAGTGGACAATACATATATATATATATGACAATATTTACGCTCTCACACCCTGATTGAGCACTCTGGAAAAATAGTAGACTTTGATAAACAGTAGCTACTCTGGCATGTACGCATCGCTCATTCAGTGAAATGAATTAGAGCGCTCTAGCTATTGGGCGTGTATAATGATATGAGCTAAAAGTCTGCCTACTTTCACCGAACGCCCATAGCCCAGGGAGTCGCCGACTGACGCCATTTCGGTCGGCTTTCAATCCTGGGTAAAAAAGCAATCGGAGTCTAACCGTACTGGTGCACCATTGATAGTTTCTGCTATTAGTACCTTTTATTACTTTTTATTACTTTTTGCACATATATTGTTACGTATCTATCTATATATTCATTCATCCCGTTTCTCTATATCTGTCTCTCACTTTCTCTAGCTTTTACTGTGTTCTTATTTTAACCTAGATCATATCTATCTGTTTACCTAAGTTGCTACGAAAATAGCGAAGTTTGCAAGAAGAAACGTTTTCCCGAGAGTTTTTTCGGTTGTTTTAAGAAAGCTTCTAAAAAGCGAAACGTTGAAAAAAAAATTCTGAAAAATAAACATAAAACTGGTTTTCACGAATTCACACTTAAGTACTTGGTCAGGATATTTCATATCACCAATGATTTTATCATCATACTAGCTGTACCCGGTCACGCGTTGCTGTGGCTCAGTTTGGTTAAATGGAAAAAAGAAAAGTTTATTTAAGGTAAACGAAGCCTTTTTTAAATTTTTATTTCTATTGTGGAGGGCGTAGACAACAGAAATCCCTTCTCCTTTAAAAAGAAATTTTTCTATTCATTTTTTTTTCAACGAATTAATATCGATATTCCATTTATTTCGTTGGATTAGTAAATAAATTTCTTCTTTTTTTTAAACCACAGACTTTTTTTTATTATTATTTCTATTTGGGCGGGCGTAAACAACAGAAATCGTTTACTTTAAATGTACAGTTTTCCTATGTTTCTATGAAATAACAAAGTTATCTGTAAACGCGTCAGTATTGAAAATGAAAGGTTTTGGTTCGGCTTTCATTGACTCAAATCTGCATTGCAAAATATATATTTTTCATATTGCAATATTTTTTAATATCTAAACTTATTTACAAATGGAACTTTCTCTCTCTCTCTCTCTCTCTCTCTCTCTGTGTGTGTGTGTGTGTGTGTGTGTATGTGTGTGTGTGTCCGTTACCTATAGACTCCGAAATGGCTGAACCGATTTTCTTGAAAATTTACACAATTGTACTGTAAGCGTCTGCGAGTGTTCTTAGCTAGGTTTTGTGCCGAGGTACGTACGATAAATATCGAAAATCGATAATCGAAAAAATCGGATGATAGAAGTTGTCCGATTTTAATCAAATTTGATACACTCATAGACAAAGACATATGAAACGATATTCAGAAGTTTCAAGGTTGCAATTCTTACAATAGTGCAAAAAATCTAATATATATATATATATATATATATATATAATAAGGCAAGATGTTTGTGTATGTGTCTGATTATCTGTCTGTACGTCTGTATTTTTTTCAGCCCTTTTATTTTAGTTTTTGCTTCGGGTTTGGCTCTAAGTAGGTATAATTGTAGTTCTTAATGATATCATTTACTCAAAGGACTTATTTAGCCTTCAAAATTCAGTTTACAACGAAAAAAACTTATTTGATATCGATACCAGGAATCAAAATTTGACTTACATCCATTCATTTTTCTTTCAGACTACGGTTTCGCTTTAACTGGAAACAACTATTGCTTTTTAGCCTTTCGTGCCAACGTCCAAAGAGTCTGAGCTCCAGGACCATGGATTAAAGCTTTCATTACACCCGAGCAACGCCGGGTTATACTGCTAGTTAGGTATATAATATAATGTATACATTGGAAATAGATAGACTAAACTATCGCCCGGTTCACGCACCACCCACATCTATTGAACAGGTGAAGAGGCTCAACCCTTGTTCCCTGTTTAGGATGCGGTTTCCGGTTTTCTCTTTTCCAGTCTTTTCACTTTTTTCTTTTTTTTTTCAATTGGAGTAGATAGACTAAACTATCGCCCGGTTCACACTCCACCCACGTTTATTGAACAGGTGAAGAGGCTCATCCCTTGTTTCCTGTTTAGGATGCGGTTTCCGGTTTTTCTCTTTTCTAATCTTCTCACTCTTATGTAGCCCCCTGCACTTCAGTGGCGTTACCGCCTTGCTTGTGGTGATATGATTAAAAATATATATATATATATATATATATATATATATATAAACACGCTCGTATTCGATTAAAATGCTATCGTAAAATTTCCAAACAATTGGTGCAGCCATTTTCTAGATTAGCGGATAATAACAAATGGACAAGTACATTTTTATTTATATAGATCGATAATAATTCTGCTTGTTCCTTCCTTAGTTATTTAGTTCCTCCGTCCGTTACGTCACTGAAGAAAGATAACACACTTACTCTCTACACGAGCTTTTCCTTCCCCTCTATCTTTTTATAATCTATAAACGCTACTCTCCTCAGCCTTTCTCTCAACTTTGCCGAACAGAATCATATAATAATTCTGCTTGTTCCTTCCTTAGTTACTTAGTTCCTCCGTCCGTTACGCCACTGAAGAAAGATAACACACTTACTCTCTACACGAGCTTTTCCTTCCCCTCTATCTTTTTATAATCTATAAACGCTACTCTCCTCCGCCTTTCTCTCAACTTTGCCGAACAGAATCATATAATAATTCTGCTTGTTCCTTCCTTAGTTACTTAGTTCCTCCGTCCGTTACGCCACTGAAGAAAGATACCACACTTACTCTCTACACGAGCTTTTCCTTCCCCTCTATCTTTTTATAATCTATAAATGCTACTCTCCTCAGCCTTTCTCTCACCTTTGCCGAACGGAATCATATAATAATTCTGCTTGTTCCTTCCTTAGTTAGTTACTTAGTTCCTCCGTCCGTTACGCCACTGAAGAAAGATAACACACTTACTCTCTACACGAGCTTTTCCTTCCCCTCTATCTTTTTATAATCTATAAACGCTACTCTCCTCCGCCTTTCTCTCAACTTTGCCGAACAGAATCATATAATAATTCTGCTTGTTCCTTCCTTAGTTACTTAGTTCCTCCGTCCGTTACGCCACTGAAGAAAGATAACACACTTACTCTCTACACGAGCTTTTCCTTCCCCTCTATCTTTTTATAATCTATAAATGCTACTCTCCTCAGCCTTTCTCTCACCTTTGCCGAACGGAATCATATAATAATTCTGCTTGTTCCTTCCTTAGTTAGTTACTTAGTTCCTCCGTCCGTTACGCCACTGAAGAAAGATAACACACTTACTCTCTACATGAGCTTTTCCTTCCCCTCTATCTTTTTATAATCTATAAACGCTACTCTCCTCCGCCTTTCTCTCACCTTTGCCGAACAGAATCATATAATAATTCTGCTTGTTCCTTCCTTAGTTAGTTACTTAGTTCCTCCGTCCGTTACGCCACTGAAGAAAGATAACACACTTACTCTCTACACGAGATTTTCCTACCCATCTATCTTTTTATAATCTATAAATGCTACTCTCCTCAGCCTTTCTCCCATCTTTGCTGAACAGAATCATATAATAATTCTGCTTGTTCCTTCCTTAGTTAGTTACTTAGTTCCTCCGTCCGTTACACCACTGAAGAAAGAGAACTCACTTACTCTTTACACGAGCTTTTCCTTCCCCTCTATCTTTTTATAATCTATAAACGCTACTCTCCTCAGCCTTTCTCTCACCTTTGCCAAACGGAAGAGTAGTAAAGAGTGAACGAGTAGAAGGAGAGAACCTATAGCATTTCCGTATCGATAGCAGTTTAAGCTGATGGTTGTACCAGTAATTGTGTGTGTATACGTGTGTGTACTGTACAATATAGTAAAAATAGGTAGGTTTTTTGTTGTATCCTGCGACCTAATAACGAAATTTATGGCCTCTACACCCTTGGCCATAATTCAGTTGTTTTTTTTTTCTGTTTACAATGGATACAAAAGCCATGATTTTTCAGTAAAAAAAAAAAAAGAATTTTCTCTTTCGAAATCTCTCACAAAATAGCGAACAGCATTTGGGTTATGGTCTTTGCATCCGCCGCTTAATATAAGTTTACAGTGAAGTAGGACATTAGTTTTATAGATATCTTAACAAAATTACACTCTGTGTTATCGTTATTTTATTATCAAATACCTTTATGTTCGAAGACGTTACTATCATTTGTAGTATGACAAAGTAAAATTTTTCCAGGAAATCATAATTTCCTTTCCGTGGAAATTCCATGGGTTCCGATAGTATATAATAATAATATAATGTGTACGGGGAGGTTTTGAAGGCTCTCACAATGCGTTTAGTAAAATAGAGGAAGGTAAAGAAGGTGTTGGGTATTACCTATTTATTATTGATTAATATTTCAAGATCAGTAGGTATTTGAAGGCTCTCACAATGCGTTTAGTAAAATAGAGGAAGGTAAAGAAGGTGTTGGGTATTACCTATTTATTATTGATTAATATTTCAAGATCAGTAGGTATTTGAAGGCTCTCACAATGCGTTTAGTAAAATAGAGGAAGGTAAAGAAGGTGTTGGGTATTACCTATTTATTATTGATTAATATTTCGAGATCAAAATCTCATCTTCAGAATGGTAGGAGAGCTTGATTTCACGTCCGCACGTGGACCGTGCCTTTCAATGAATGGTCAACTTTCGTTGCTACTGCTGTCGTTAATTGTAATGTGTGTGTGTGTGTGTGCGCGCGCGCGCCTGTAAGTGTGTTTGTGCATGTATGTGTGTGTGTGTTTATGGTTTATATATGTGTGCGTTGACCAATAGTAGGATTAGGCTTTTTGGAAATATTAATGAATCTTACAATGAAACAGATAAGATGTAATCGTAATTTCTACACCAACAGCTTCTTTTCTCGCGCTTCCTGCCTGTGGGATTCCGTCCACATGCCTGCTTCCCCGACAGCTACAATCTCCAGGAGTTTAAATGTAAGGTCAATAGACACCTCCTATCACACTAACTTGCATCTATTTTCTCAAACATTCTCACCATCTACCCAACCCTCATTCTCGGTATCCTTACTCGTCTATCACCCTCCTTCTGACATTTCCTATATCTAACCATCCTTTCTCATCACCTAACCCTCTATGTAACCCTCTGCGCAATAGTGGTAGTGGAATACCTTGCTTGGGGTGAAACGATTAAAAAAAAATTCTATACTATTATAATGTGGGTATAAAGTGGGGGATCAATTCTACATTGCAATCAATATATAAACTGATCCCTCACTTTATGACCACAGTCATCCTTCTGTTAGCCACTTCCTGACACTCCCTATAATTTGTCACTCTTTCTCATCACCTAACCCTATGTAACCCCCTGCGCAATAGTGGCAGTGGAATACCTTGCTTGGGGGTGATATGATTAAAAAAAAATTCTATACTGTTATAATGTGGGTATAAAGTGGGGGATCAATTCTACATTGCAATCAGTATATAAACTGAGCACTCGCTTTATGACCACAATCATCCTTCTCGGGGTGAAACGATTAAAAAAAATAATAATAAATATAAATAGTTAATACCCATCATTTTCTTGAACTTCCTTTATTTTATTAAACGCATTGTTACAGCCTTCAAATTCCTACCCATACATCTAACATACACAATGCTTCAAGCAAATTACAAAACTCTCCTAATAATATAATATTTTGAGAATATATATATGCAATGCATATATATATGTATGTCTTTATATATCAATGTTGACTGAAATGCAATAATCCAGTAAACGATCCCACAAGAGAGACATGCGAGGGACCTAATTGTTAGCATAGTACTTTCGGTTATATCGAGCCATTTCAACTTTAAAAAGATGACACCTATTTGCCAGTCTGATACTGCGCTTATGCCAGGTTAGTACCGATAACAATGCAGATTATACTCTGTTTTATTAAGGATCTCTAAATGCATACAAGCACCAGATCAGATGTGACAACAATCTCTTTGTCTGCACAGTCCGTTTATTTTACTATTTATCTCCATCCATTCAGTAGATAGATAGATAGATAGATAGATAGATAGATAGATAGATAGATAGATAAGAATAAACAGGCATAGATAGATAGATAGATAGATAGATAGATAGATAGATAGATAGATAAATAGATAGATAAGACTAAACAGGCATAGATAGATAGATAGATAGATAGATAGATAGATAGATAAGAATAAACAGGCATAGATAGATAGATAGATAGATAGATAGATATTTTTTGTTTTTTCTTATATCTGTTCAATGATCTCTTTCACTATCTGTTCGTCTATATAAGTTTTTACTCTTCTTATCTCTGTCAATCGAATCCTATGCACACGACTAAACACGACTAAATACACGAATTTCTAAAAACATGTTAAAAGGCTTTCATCTGTTCTCTTTTTTTAAAATAGAAATAGAAAAAAGTATTCGAAATTCAGCAGATTTTATTAAAATCTAATCACTATAGACATTTCAATGTGTCTATTCATGTTCTTTGTCTTTGGAAACGTTTCAAACTAATCATTTATTTCCCTTTTGTGTTCTACAAATTTCGTTTGCTAATTGTTGAATTTTTTTTTTAATTTTTAAATTTATTTTTCATTAAAATAATTGACATTTAAAAAATTTTTTTTTTTTAATTTTCTGGTAATTTCTTTTCGTTTCAAAGTGTCAATATTTTAACAAAAGAAACCCAAATAAATCAACTACTTCCTATCTTCTCTTACAAAAAACACATTCTTATAGAAAACTATTTATTCTAAGATTATGGAACCAATATATATACGATTAGGCAAAATAGGTAGCATGTGTTGTCTTCTCTCTACCAATATGGAATCGGCTATTGCTCAACACCTAGTAGAGAATATAGCCCGTGTTAAGTCGTATAAGAAAGAATGATTCAAAATTTTACATGTAGCTGGTTCCAATAATCAATTAAAAATTTTGGAACCAGTCTGCATATCTTTAGGAAAGCTTTCTCTTTGCCGAAAGAAGGATTTTGATAAGTCTCTGTATTTGTTAAGTTTATTTTAACTGTCCCTCGATAATTTTTTACACGCGATTTCTCCTCCCCTTGTTATAAATATATATTTGTATGTATATTTATTTTAGCATTCCACCCTTTCTTTTTTTTACTCTTCATTTTCGTTGCTGTTTTTTGTATAATTTGTGATTCCAACGATTTTCTCCTGATGAGATGTTGAGCGAAAAAGCTATACAGACTATAAATAAATTCCTTGTTTCTAAAGTTTTTAAAGTAGTGTATAAATTTTGTACCCCCAAACATTTGTTTATATATATATATATATATAACGTAGTACACTTGGTAAACTATCCAGGTAAATTCCGATGGAGACGAACTCAAGAGAACTCAACGTTACATTCACACACACACACACACACACACACACACATATATATATATATAAGAGACAATGAATGTCTATTATGTTTCATCATGAGCCATTCTAAATGTCGTATTTTGGCTTTAATTTCAGTTGAAAATAAATACAAAAATTCTCCAACATTTGGATAATTTTTTATTAATTTGTTTCTAAATAAAATCACAAAATAAAATAGTAGGTGATAGTGGATGTTATTGTGTTACTGTCTTGGTGACCTCTCTGAAGATGGCTCATGTGAGCCGAAAGCTTAGAAACAAATTAATAAAAAATGATCCAAATGTTGGAGAATTTTTGTCTTTATTTTCAACTGAAATTAAAGCCAAAATACGACGTTTAGAATGGCTCATGATTAAACATAATAGACATTCATTGTCTGTCTGTTATATTTAACAGTATATGTTTAGAAGATATATATATATATATATATATATATATATATATATATAAATATATATATATAGTGTATCGAGGCAGCGAATAATTTTCTAAACATATACTGTTAAATATAAGAGACAATGAATGTCTATTATGTTTAATCATGAGCCGTTCTAAACATCGTATTTTGGCTTTAATTTCAGGTGAAAATAACGTAAATATTATTCAACATTTGGATAATTTTTTATTAAGTTTGTTCTAAGCTTTCGGCTCACATGAGCCATCTTCAGCGAGATTATTAAAACGCTAACAGAATAACATCCACGAATCAGCGACGATTTTATGTTGTGTTGACATAAAACTCCGCTAGGCAACGGCTAGCGAAGTTTTATGTCTACACAGAAAACTCTGATGATGGATGTTATTGATGTCGGCTCGCAACGAAATATCGCCGAGTTTGAATTCCAGTTGAATTCGTTGCATTCACTTACGCACAAATACCCTTGAGAAAGGTATGAATAGGTCACTTCTCTCTCCATCTATAGATTAAATAGCAGAAGAGGTTGCATCAGATACACATAAACCACATATTAAAGCAGACCAGAAAAAGTTTGAAAAAGGTCCCAACTGTCAATCACACACACACACACACACACACACACACACACATATATATATATATATATATATATATATATATATATATATACCATAAACACACACATAGATGCTCTAACACACACACACACACAAGCACTCGCTATAATTAATAAAAGCAGCAGCAACAGCAGCCAGGAATGACCATTCCTTGAAAGGCATGAACTCACCCGGACAGTCACACGCTCCTCTGCCATTCTGAAAATGAAATTTTGATCTCGAAATATTAATGTATAATAAATAGGTAATACCCAAAAACCTCTTTACATTCCTTTATTTTACTAAACGCATTGTGGCAGCCTTCATGGCATAACCATATACTTAATATACACAATGCTTCAAGCAAATTACAAAACATTACTATGTATACATATATAGTCATCCGCAGACAGATCTGTTTCGCTGTATCACAGGTCATCAGTATGGTTAGACTCCGACTGTTTCTAACCCAGGATTGAAACCCGACCGAAGTTGCGTCAGTCGGCGATTCTACCTATGGGCCATGGGCGCATAGTAGAAGAAAGTAGACTTTTTAGCATGTATATTATCATTATACACGCCCAATAGCCAGAGTGCTCTAATTCATATATATATATATATATACACAGGGCCGTAGCTGATGCTAAAAAAAAAAGAAACACCGGGCACAAAGAAAATTGCCCGGATTTATTAGTTGACAATATGATGACGTCATCAGTGTCATCCGTTTCCAGAAATTCGGCTATTCCAGTGGAAATTAGGCACAGAACGTGAACGAAAGAAGGGAATCGGGTTCGGACTTTCTGAGTATAACCAGTCTTTTCTCCCAGAATTAATAAATAAACAGATTTTTACTGCGTTCATTCGGATGTTTTCTTCGTTTTTCTTTCTTTCTTTCTTTCTTTCTTTCTTTCTTTCTTTGTGAATTGTTTAGTTTGATTTCTGACGAAGACATTTTTCCTTGCCCGGATTTTCACTATGATTGCACGGATCGGCCCGGACCCGTGCCCGGTGTGCCCGGTAGTCAGATACGGTCAATTATATATATATATATATATGCGTACATACAGAGAGAGACAAACTGTAACTGACTCTGTTATATTAGTAGAATCTAAAATAATTCCACATATTTTAAATACCACCAATGGAACAAAGTCAGTTTATCTATCTCTCGCTCTCTTTCTTTCTTTCTTTCTTTCTTTCTGTCTCCCTCTCTTTTTATGTACGCGGATATATATATATATATATATATATATATATATATATATATATATGCAAAGTGAAAAAATACAAAACCGGCTTCCTACCAAATAAGTATTCTCGACATCTAATGTTTAGCTTCAACTCCTTGTTTTTTGGGGTTATTTTTTTTTCAAATCGAAAACAAAATACGGATTTCGACGGCAAATAATCCGGCAACGAATGACATGAAATGACGAATGTCGTAAAATCACCAACTCGTAGTTTGATCGATCCCCCATTTTATGCCCAGTAGAATTCACAATCATGATTTCAACTATTATAATCAGTCAGACAGTTAAGTGCCATACGTGATACACGCTTTGGGTGATCATGTCTTGAAAGAGACATGACTGACTGGGCAGAAGATTATTCCACAGTAGGTTGCCATTGCATTCTGCCGTAGACTGGTTGCCGACCAAGGCTATAGAACTCAATCTGTCCTGCTATTTAACCCATAACTGGAATGAAGAGACGGATTAATACCTTTCCCAAGGGTATTTGCGCGTAAGTGAATACAATGGATTCAACTGGATCCAGGGAGTCATTTAATGTGACGCATGTGCGTACTAACAGAACCAGAAAATATACTAACAAGCTTTCAGGGACTCAAATCGTAACACCACGTTTCCCGCTATGGTGATCTTCAAACGACGAGAACTCGTCCTCTGGTGTTTGCCATGATGTGAAAACCCTGATTTAGATCGGAGATCCTGAGCGATTACGGCGCTGTTTTAGTTTTAGTTTAGTTTAGAGGCATTGAGCACTTTAGAGATTTATATCGATAAATGCCTGGCCTTTTATCTTCTGCGTTATACATATTTTTTATTGTTGGACTTCACAGACACACCACACGTCACTTATCTGACGAGTAGATATCCCCGGCGAGAGAAAGTTCAGACGAAAATTTGCCTTTATGTTTTGCTTGATAGATAGATAGATAGATAGATAGATAGATAGATAGATAGATAGATAGATAGATAGATTAGCTAGATATGAACAAAGATAGATAGATAGATAGATAGATAGATAGATAGATAGATATGAACAAACTGCGATAGATAGATAGATAGATAGATAGATAGATAGATAGATAGATAGATAGATATGAACAGACTGAGATAGATAGATAGATAGATAGATAGATAGATAGATAGATAGATAGATAGATAGATATCCACTCATATCCAAGGATGCCTGCCTGCTAGTTTTGCAGACGCCTTCTCAGACATATTTGTTTTTGTTCGACATCCACAGATCACACTGGTTTATACTGATACTATACTGCGAGAGATCGCGTTATCTAGGGTGAACAACAGTCTGAACAAGGCCAGGACGCTCAAACCCTAGGTCATGATGACAGTCATCGACGTCTTCCAAGGGAGCACAACCATCGATGGATCTCATAGGGTCCCGTCTCTTCAATTTCACTCCCAAGCCGAGGTACGGCGTTCAGGCTTTCGGGCACCTTCGAATGGGTGCCGCACGCTCGGATAACCTCCTCCATCAAGCAGTCAACTCCCTGACATATCGACCATGGTGAGATTCGAACAGGGGAAAAAAAATGTTCTATCTACTCTACCACACGCCTAACGATAGGCGATTTACAATAAGCTCACTATCTCCGAGTTACATTGCTTAATTGTCGACACACTATGAGCACGGCAAGATTATTTTCATTTTTGCATTAGAGACACAGAAAAGAAAATGCAAAATCTTTATTTCTTCTTTTTTTTTTTTTAATCATTTCACCCCAAGCAAGGCATTCTACTGCCACTGTTGCGCAGGGGGTTACATAGGAGAAAGTGATGAGAAAGTCTGACACATTATAGGAAGTGTCAGGAAGTGGTTAAGAGAAGGATGATTGTGGTCATAAAGTGAGGGATTAGTTTATGTATTGATTGTAATGTAGAATTGATCCCCCACTTTATGCCCACATTATAACAGTATAGAAATTTTTTATAATCATCTCACCCCAAGCAAGGTATTCATCTGCCACTGTTGCGCAGGAGGTTACATAGGAGAAAGTGATGAGAAAGTCTGACAGATTATAGGAAGTGTCAGGAAGTGGTTAAGAGAAGGATGATTGTGGTCATAAAGTGAGGGATTAGTTTATGTATTGATTGTAATGTAGAATTGATCCCCCACTTTATGCCCACAGTATAACAGTATAGAAATTTTTTATAATCATCTCACCCCAAGCAAGGTATTCATCTGCCACTGTTGCGCAGGGGGTTACATAGGAGAAAGTGATGAGAAAGAGGGATTAGTTATAGGAAATTTCAGGAGGAGGGTTATAGACGGATGAGGATACTGAGGATGTGGATGGAGTAGATGTAAAAAGAACTCGTGAGAATGGATGAGAGTTAGTGTGCTAGGAGGTGTCTATTGATCTTACATTTAAATTCCTGGAGATTGTAACTGTCGGGGAAGCAAGTATATGGAATGAAATTCCACAGGCGGTGGGTGAGGCGATAAAAGAAGCTGTTAGAGTAGAAATTGCGGTTAAACTTTATCGGTTTCACTGTTAAAGGGTGGGACCTAGTTGCCAAGCTAGTAGCTCGTGTAAATTCATACGTATAGGGCACCAGTGATCTAAGTTCATTGGAGCAGAACCCGTGAAAGTATTTATAGACGAGGCACATGGAAGCCACATCAAGCCGGTGAAAGAGCAATATCCAAAGTAAAATTTAACATCATTATCATCTGAATGAATTCAAGCTCTATAATCAATACTTTCGGATATATAGTGGCAATTCAATGGGCAGGTTATTTTTTGGTGGGTGGGGGTCGGTTGAAATTATTTAAGAAGGGTCATTTTTGTTATTAGTTTAAGCAATATCAGATACGCAGATGACACAGTGCTGATAGCAGACACGGAAAAGAAACCACAAAACCTCCTACAGAAGCTATCTGAAGAGTGTGACAAGAAAGGACTACAAATAAACTGCAAAAAAACTAAATGCATGGTCATCAGCAAAAAGGGCAGCCTGAAATACCAATTACAGGTAGGGGATACTAAAATCAAGCAAGAAAAAATATCTGGGAAGTGCTATAACGGAAGACGGAAAGTGCGACACAGAGATCCTAAGGCGAATTCGCATGGCGAAGTAAGCATTCCAGAAGCTAAGTAAAGTATTAAGTAACAGGACAATTCCGCTAGAAACAAAAAAACTGGATTGCTATGTGATGTCAGTTCTTCAATATGGCAGTGAATGTTGGACAATATCTTCAAAGATGAAGGAAAGACTTAAAGCAACCGGAATGTGGTTCTACAGAAGCATATTGGATATAAAATGGGGGAGCAGTTCCATATTACAATCAATATATAAACTGACACCTCACTTTGTGGTCACAGCAGTTTCTATACATTTATATTCCTGAGATTCAAAAACACAAGGATGCATATAGAAGAAGAAGAAGAATTGAGGAAGGAGTGCTTAGACAATCTAATACCCACAGGGCGAATAGAAAGTGTGATAGGTGGATGGCGAAGCCGAGTTTGGGAGAGATACCAAGAGGAAAATGTTATGAGCGAAGAAATGATAAGAACTTGTAATGAGTAGAAGTTCATGATCTCCTACGTCCTGAAATGACACGGCACATAGAAGAAGAATAATTGAGGAAGGAGGGCTTAGAGAATATACCCACAGGGCGAATAGAAAGTGTGATAGGTGGATGGCGAAGCGGAGTTTGGGAGAGATACCAAGAGGAAAATGTTATGAGCGAAGAAATGATAAGAACTTGTAATGAGTAGAAGTTCATGATCTCCTACGTCCTGAAAGGACACGGCACATAGAAGAAGAAGAATTGAGGAAGGAGGGCTTAGAGAATCTAATACCCACAGGGCGAATAGAAAGTGTGATAGGTGGATGGCGAAGTGGAGTTTGGGAGAGATACCAAGAGGAAAAATGTTATGAGCGAAGAAATGATAAGAACTTGTACTATAGAAGTTCAGATCTCCCTACGTCCTGAAATGACACGGCACATAGAAGAAGAAGAAGAATTGAGGAAGAGTAGAGAATATAATACCCACAGGGCGAATAGAAAGTGTGATAGGTGGATGGCTAAAGGAGTTTGGGAGAGATACCAAGAGGAAAAATGTTATGAGCGAAGAAATGATAAGAACTTGTAATGAGTAGAAGTTCATGATCTCTACGTCCTGAAATGACACGGCACATAGAAGAAGAATAATTGAGGAAGAGGTTTAGAGAATATAATACCCACAGGGCGAATAGAAAGTGTGATAGGTGGATGGCGAAGCGGAGTTTGGGAGAGATACCAAGAGGAAAAATGTTATGAGCGAAGAAATGATAAGAACTTGTAATGAGTAGAAGTTCAAGATCTCCTACGTCCTGAAATGACACGGCACATAGAAGAAGAAGAATTGAGGAAGGAGGGCTTAGAGAATATAATACCCACAGGGCGAATAGAAAGTGTGATAGGTGGATGGCGAAGCGGAGTTTGGGAGAGATACCAAGATAGGAAAATGTTATGAGCGAAGAAAATGATAAGAACTTGTAATGAGTAGAAGTTCATGATCTCCTACGTCCTGAAAGGACACGGCACATAGAAGAAGAAGAATTGAGTGAAGGAGGGCTTAGAGAATATACTGACCACAGGGCGAATAGAAAGTGTGATAGGTGGATGGCGAAGCGGAGTTTGGGAGAGATACTAAGAGAAAAATGTTAAGTGAGATGAAGAAATGATAAGAACTTGTAATGAGTAGAAGTTCATGATCTCCTACGTCCTGAAAGGACACGGCACATAGAAGAAGAAGAATTGAGGAAGGAGGGCTTAGAGAATCTAATACCCACAGGGCGAATAGAAAGTGTGGGATAGGTGGATGGCGAAGCCGAGTTTGGGAGAGAATACCAAGAGGAAAATGTTATGAGCGAAGAAATGATAAGAACTTGTAATGAGTAGAAGTTCATGATCTCCTACGTCCTGAAAGGACACGGCACATAGAAGAAGAAGAATTGAGGAAGGAGGGCTTAGAGAATATAATACCCACAGGGCGAATAGAAAGTGTGATAGGTGGATGGCGAAGCGAGTTTGGGAGAGATACCAAGAGGAAAATGTTATGAGCGAAGAAATGATAAGAACTTGTAATGAGTAGAAGTTCAGATCTCCTACGTCCTGAAATGACACGGCACATAGAAGAAGAAGAAGAATTGAGGAAGGAGTGCTAGAGAATATAATACCCACAGGGCGAATAGAAAGTGTGATAGGTGGATGGCGAAGCCGAGTTTGGGAGAGATACCAAGAGGAAAATGTTATGAGCGAAGAAATGATAAGAACTTGTAATGAGTAGAAGTTCATGGATTCCCACGTCCTGAAATGACACGGCATATAGAAGAAGAATAATTGAGGAAGGAGGGGTTTAGAGAATATACCACCCACAGGGCGAATAGAAAGTGTGATAGGTGGATGGCGAAGCGGAGTTTGGGAGAGATACCAAGAGGAAAATGTTATGAGCGAAGAAATGATAAGAACTTGTAATGAGGTAGAAGTTCATGATCTCCACGTCCTGAAAGGACACGGCACAGAAGAAGAATTGAGGAAGGAGGGCTTAGAGAATCTAATACCCACAGGCGAAGAAAGTGTGATAGGTGGATGGCGAAGCGGAGTTTGGGAGAGATACCAAGAGGAAAAAATGTTATGAGTTGCGCGAAGAAATGATAAGAACTGTACGAGTAGAAGTTCATGATCTCCTACGTCCTGAAAGGACACGGCACATAGAAGAAGAAGAATTGAGGAAGGAGGGCTTAGAGAATATAATACCCACAGGGCGAATAGAAAGTGTAAAGGGAGGAGGTGGATGGCGAAGCTGGCTAGAGAGATACCAAAGAGGAAAAATGTTATGAGCGAAGAAATGATAAGAACTGGCGAGTATAGTTCATGATCTCCTGTCATCCTGAAAACACACGGCACAGAAGTGAAGAAGAAGAATTGAGGAGCATGAGGAAAGGAGAAGAGAATACCCACAGGGCGAAATGAAAGTGGATAGGTGGATGGCGAAGCCGAGTTTGGGAGAGATACCAAGAGGAAAAATGTTATGAGCGAAGAAATGATAAGAACTTGTAATGAGTAGAAGTTCATGATCTCCTACGTCCTGAAATGACACGGCACATAGAAGAATAACGGAGGAAGGAGGCTTAGAGAATATAATACCCACAGGGCGAACAAAGTGTGATAGGTGGATGGCGAAGCGGAGTTTGGGAGAGATACCAAGAGGAAAAATGTTATGAGCGAAGAAATGATAAGAACTTGTAATGAGAGTAGAAGTTCATGATCTCCTACGTCCTGAAAGGACACGGCACATAGAAGAAGAAGAATTGAGGAAGGAGGGCTTAGAGAATATAATACCCACAGGGCGACAGAAAGTGTGATAGGTGGATGGCGAAGCCGAGTTTGGGAGAGATACCAAGAGGAAAATGTTATGAGCGAAGAAATGATAAGAACTTGTAATGAGTTGAAGTTCATGATCTCCTACGTCCTGAAATGACACGGTACATAGAAGAAGAATAATTGAGGAAGGAGGGCTTAGAGAACATAATACCCATTATGGGTTACTAGAAAGTGTGATAGGTGGATGGCGAAGCCGAGTTTGGGAGAGATACCAAGAGGAAAAATGTTATGAGCGAAGAAATGATAAGAACTTGTAATGAATAGAAGTTCATGATCTTCTACGTCCTGAAATGACACGGCACATAGAAGAAGAAGAATTGAGGAAGGAGGGCTTAGAGAATATAATACCCACAGGGCGAATAGAAAGTGTGATAGGTGGATGGCGAAGCGGAGTTTGGGAGAGATACCAAGAGGAAAAATGTTATGAGCGAAGAAATGATAAGAACTTGTAATGAGTAGAAGTTCATGATCTCCTACGTCCTGAAATGACACGACACATAGAAGAAGAAGAATTGAGGAAGGAGGGCTTAGAGAATATAATACCCACAGGGCGAATAGAAAGTGTGATAGGTGGATGGCGAAGCCGAGTTTGGGAGAGATACCAAGAGGAAAAATGTTATGAGCGAAGAAATGATAAGAACTTGTAATGAGTAGAAGTTCATGATCTCCTACGTCCTGAAATGACACGGCACATAGAAGAAGAAGAAGAATTGAGGAAGGAGTGCTTAGAGAATATAATACCCACAGGGCGAATAGAAAGTGTGATAGGTGGATGGCGAAGCCGAGTTTGGGAGAGATACCAAGAGGAAAAATGTTATGAGCGAAGAAATGATAAGAACTTGTAATGAGTAGAAGTTCATGATCTCCTACGTCCTGAAATGACACGGCACATAGAAGAAGAATAATTGAGGAAGGAGGGCTTAGAGAATATAATACCCACAGGGCGAATAGAAAGTGTGATAGGTGGATGGCGAAGCGGAGTTTGGGAGAGATACCAAGAGGAAAAATGTTATGAGCGAAGAAATGATAAGAACTTGTAATGAGTAGAAGTTCATGATCTCCTACGTCCTGAAAGGACACGGCACATAGAAGAAGAAGAATTGAGGAAGGAGGGCTTAGAGAATATAATACCCACAGGGCGAATAGAAAGTGTGATAGGTGGATGGCGAAGCCGAGTTTGGGAGAGATACCAAGAGGAAAAATGTTATGAGCGAAGAAATGATAAGAACTTGTAATGAGTTGAAGTTCATGATCTCCTACGTCCTGAAATGACACGGCACATAGAAGAAGAATAATTGAGGAAGGAGGGCTTAGAGAATATAATACCCACAGGGCGAATAGAAAGTGTGATAGGTGGATGGCGAAGCCGAGTTTGGGAGAGATACCAAGAGGAAAAATGTTATGAGCGAAGAAATGATAAGAACTTGTAATGAGTTGAAGTTCATGATCTCCTACGTCCTGAAATGACACGGCACATAGAAGAAGAATAATTGAGGAAGGAGGGCTTAGAGAATATAATACCCACAGGGCGAATAGAAAGTGTGATAGGTGGATGGCGAAGCCGAGTTTGGGAGAGATACCAAGAGGAAAAATGTTATGAGCGAAGAAATGATAAGAACTTGTAATGAATAGAAGTTCATGATCTCCTACGTCCTTAAATTACACGGCACATAGAAGAAGAAGAATTGAGGAAGGAGGGCTTAGAGAATATAATACCCACAGGGCGAATAGAAAGTGTGATAGGTGGATGGCGAAGCCGAGTTTGGGAGAGATACCAAGAGGAAAAATGTTATGAGCGAAGAAATGATAAGAACTTGTAATGAGTAGAAGTTCATGATCTCCTACGTCCTGAAATGACACGGCACATAGAAGAAGAATAATTGAGGAAGGAGGGCTTAGAGAATATAATACCCACAGGGCGAATAGAAAGTGTGATAGGTGGATGGCGAAGCGGAGTTTGGGAGAGATACCAAGAGGAAAAATGTTATGAGCGAAGAAATGATAAGAACTTGTAATGAGTAGAAGTTCATGATCTCCTACGTCCTGAAAGGACACGGCACTTAGAGAAGAAAAAAGAAGAAAAGAAGAATCTGTATTTTTCTGTTATCTTCTCTCTGTTGAAAAAAAAACATAATGAAATGGAGACTTGCTTTTGTACTGGGTATATTTGAATGTTTTTAGCTTCGAGATGAAAAATGTTCATGTCTTTGAAGCACAAAGCGAAAACGGATATCCGACGTGTCTTTTATGAATAGGTAATATCCTTAAACCGCCACGCAAGACTGGTTTTCTTTTCTATAAACGTAAAATATAAAGGACATTTTTATTGTCAATTCAAATACGCACTGAATACGTTTATATCTCGTCCTTTCATTAAAATATTTTTATTATGCCTCTCTCATCGTTTCTCTCTCTTTACCACACATTCTCCTCTCCCCCTCTCTCTTTCTCCATCTCCCGCTATCTCGCCTCCAGCTCTCCTCTTCTTCTTCTTCTTCTCTCTATCTAGATATCCCTCCCCCCTCATGTCTCTTCCCCTCTGTCTATTTCGCTCTCTTCCACCCGTCTCTCTATAAACACTCTCTACACCTCTATCTTTCTCCATCTCCCGCTATCTCGCCTCCAGCTCTCCTCTTCTTCTTCTTCTCTCTATCTAGATATCCCTCCTCCCTCATGTCTCTTCCCCTCTGTCTATTTCGCTTTCTTCCACCCGTTTCTCTATACACACTCTCTACCCCTCTCTCTTAAGCAGTCTCTCACCCATTCCCAACTCCCTTCCTCCTCTCCTCTCTTTTCTCTGCTCTCTCCTATCTTTTCTCCCTCTATTCTCTCTAACTCTCTTTCTCACTCACCCCATTCTCTTTCTCCTCGCATTTCTATTCCACCTCTCCATCCTTCTCTCTTTCCTATCTCTTTCTCTTCCCCTCCCATCTCTCTTTCTCCTCCCTTTCCTCCACTCTCTCCTATCTTTTCTCCCTCTATTCTCTCTAACTCTCTTTCTCACTCACGCCATTCTCTTTCTCCTCGCATTTCTATTCCACCTCTCCATCCTTCTCTCTTTTCCATCTCTTTCTCTTTCTCTCCCATCTCTCTTTCTCCTCTCTTTTCTCTTCTCCTTCTTTCTTCCCCACTCTCTCTCTCTCTCCCACTCTTTCTCGTTGTTATTTTTGTTGCCATTTTTAGCGCGTGTTTTAATGTTGAAGACAAAGTTTTAGCACTTCGATGTTGTAGTTGTCAGAGTCCTTTTTTTTTTATTTGATTCAACAAATTACGTACTCTTGGCCGTATATATATATTTGCGTGCGCGCGTGTGTGTGTGTGCGCGTGTGTGTGCGTGTGTGTGCGTGTGTCTGTGCGTGCATGCATGCGTGTGTGTGTGTGCGAGTGTGCATGTGTGTGTGTGTGTGTGTGTGTGTGTGTGTGTGTGTGTGTGTGTGTGTGTGTGTGTGCTAGTGTTCGTGTGCGTGTGGGTGCGTGTGTGTGGTGTACTTGGTCAGCAATCACTCTTTTATGCACGTTTCCTTTCTTTATAAATGACAGACAAGTTATTGTATTTAGGTTTTTATCTAATTTTTCATGTGATACATATTTTTTTTTAAATCGTTTCACCCCAAGCAAGGCGGTACCGCCACTGATACGCAGGGGGCTACATAAGAGACAAAAGATTTAGGCAGAAGGAGAGCGAAGAGAAAGACGAACCAATTACAGAGGGTGTGAGAGAAAGGGCAAGAGAAGGATAGGAACACAGGTTTGAAGACAGTTACGAAGGTAGAGAGAAAGCAAAAGAACAAGATATACGGATGATTTAGAAAGGACTGGAGTCAAGTAGATAAGAGATGGGAATTGACATTGCATTGAAATTCCTGGCGGTTGTAGCCGTCAGGAAGAGCGAGAAAAGAAGCTGGTGAAGTAGAATTGTCGGCTGCATTTGGTTAATTTAACTGTAAATGGGTGGGACCTTATTGCCAGTCTGGTTGCACGAGTAAATTCTTGTGGCGGGGGCACCAGTGACTTAAGTTCCCCGGAGCAGAAGTCATGAATGTATTTGTAGAATAGACAGAGGGAAGCCACATCCCGCCGGTGAGAAAGTTGCTGGAGTCGAGCCGCCAAGTCGGTACCTATTACATTAGTGATTCTCCTTTGGAGCCTGTCGAGAACACTGAGATGAACAGCTGGGGCGCTGGCCAGATATGACAGCAGTATTCCATGCACGAACGGATGGTTGATTTGCATATGTGCAAGATGGATTCAGGCGGAAAAAATATCCTGGCCTGACACAGTGATCCAATCTTACTGGATTTAGCTTTTGACTCAATGTAATGGTTCCACTTGAGATCGGAAGATAAGTTAAGGCCGAGGAGGCGCAGTCTATTACTCTCGGGGAGACTTGCTTGGTCCATGCTAATGGAAGGCAGGAGAGGTTGCCTGGAATTGATAGGCAGCAGCTTCGTCTTATGATTGTTTTTTATCTTTTCAGAACATAAACTATAGAAAAATTGTCCAAATGTTTTGTTTTGCCGAGCGCTTTCGGCTATACCTTTAGCCATTATTGAGGATGAATTTTCTTTTACATGTGACTGAATAAGTTTATGTATGCGCTTAGAGTCATGTGTGTGTGTTATATTCCGAAATTGGTAAGCAATTACGAACACGGCAACAATGTGCTAACCGTAATCGGTATATAATACACACACATGATTCTAAGTACTTCTTCTTTTTCTATGGGCCGTGTCCTTTCAGGACATCGGCGAACAAGGCTTTCCACATTTCCCTATCCCTGGTGGCTTTTAGCACGCCTTCTCCTGTTACACCATGCAACCCTCGTTCCATTATCCACCTGATCAGGTCCTTCAAATATGTTATCCGCTGCTTTCCCCTGTCTCTATTTCCCGCTATCTGGCCTGTAAGTTTCAGATTCTCCAAGCCCTCCTTCCTCATTGTATGTCCCAGAAACTTCAGCTGTCTCTTCCTGATGCTCAGTATTAATTTCCTTTTCGTTTCCATCTTTTCCAAAACCTCATCATTGTTCACATGTTCGATCCATGATATTCGCAGCATCCTTCTGTAGAACCACATTTCAGTTGCTTCAAGGTTTTCCTTCATCTCCGATGATATTGTCCAGCATTTACTGCCATATTGAAGAACAGACATCACATAGCAATCTAGTATTCTTTTCTTTGTTTCTCACGAAATTTTCCTATCTCTTAATACTCTGCTCAGCTCCTGGAATGCATCCTTGTGTTTTTGAATCTCAGGAATATAAATGTATAGAAACTGCTGTGACCACAAAGTGAGGTGTCAGTTTATATATTGATTGTAATATGGAACTGATCCCCCATTTTATATCCAATATGCTTCTGTAGAACCACATTCCGGTTGCTTTGAGTCTTTCCTTCATCTTTGAAGATATTGTCCAACATTCACTGACATATTGAAGAACTGACATCACATAGCAATCCAGTTTCTTAATACTTTACTTAGCTTCTGGAATGCTTACTTCGCCATGCGAATTCAACTTCGGATCTCTGTGTCGAACTTTCCGTCTTCCGTTATAACACTTCTCAGGTATTTCAATTTTTGTACTTGCTTGATTTTAGTATCCCCGACGTGTTTTTGTCATATTGGGCTGCCCTTAAAGCCCTGAATGGAGCCCTGAAAGCCGTTAGCTGTTAACACCGACAGCAGTCCAGCAACTTCTGCAGCCAAGCAGATCCCAAATGTACAGTCCTGTATTCCTTTGGATTTTGTCGGTACTACCGAAAGATGCCGGGGTATATGTAGTTCTATCAACGTACGGCCACCAAAATAACTGAAGGCTGTCTGTCAAGTCAGGATGGATTTGTATTTTTTCGAGAACCTCAGGGTAACTAGCAGGAGCACTCGATCAGATATGGCAACGGTATTCAACGCATGGATGAATGGTAGATTTATAAATATGCAAAATGGATTCTGACACGAAGAACTTTATTGCCCTACAAAGTTACCCAATCTAAGCTGCAGCTATATTCCCAATGTAGTCATTTGACAAAGGGAGAACAAGGAAGTTCTTTTGGGGACTAGAGTTATTCATTCTGACGGATGGTAGGAAAGTTTATCTATGGGTATTAAAGTATAATACACCGAAGTTAAGCAACGTTGAGCCTGATCAGTACTTAGATGGGTGACCGCTTTGGAATACCAGGTGCTGTAATCGGATAGTGACGGATGTGCGTGCTTACGGCCATATCACGTTGAATACACCGGTTCTCGCTCGATCACCGAAGTTAAGCAACGTTTAGACTGATCAGTACTTAGATGGGTGACCGCTTTGGAATACCAGGTGCTGTAAGCGTTTAGTAACGGATGTGCGTGCTTACGGCCATATCACGTTGAATACACCGCTTCTCGCTCGATCACCGAAGTTAAGCAACGTTGAGACTGATCAGTACTTAGATGGGTGACCGCTTTGGAATACCAGGTGCTGTAATCGGATAGTGACGGATGTGCGTGCTTACGGCCATATCACGCTGAATACATCGATTCTCGCTCGATCACCGAAGTTAAGCAACGTTGAGACTGATCAGTACTTAGATGGGTGACCGCTTTGGAATACCAGGTGCTGTAATCGGATAGTGACGGGTGTGCGTGCTTACGACCATATCACGCTGAATACATCGATTCTCGCTCGATCACCGAAGTTAAGCAACGTTGAGACTGATCAGTACTTAGATGGGTGACCGCTTTGGAATACCAGGTGCTGTAATCGGATAGTGACGGATGTGCGTGCTTACGGCCATATCACGTTGAATACATCGGTTCTCGCTCGATCACCGAAGTTAAGCAACGTTGAGCCTGATCAGTACTTAGATGGGTGACCGCTTTGGAATACCAGGTGCTGTAATCGGATAGTGACGGGTGTGCGTGCTTACGGCCATATCACGCTGAATACATCGATTCTCGCTCGATCACCGAAGTTAAGCAACGTTGAGACTGATCAGTACTTAGATGGGTGACCGCTTTGGAATACCAGGTGCTGTAATCGGATAGTGACGGATGTGCGTGCTTACGGCCATATCACGTTGAATACATCGGTTCTCGCTCGATCACCGAAGTTAAGCAACGTTGAGCCTGATCAGTACTTAGATGGGTGACCGCTTTGGAATACCAGGTGCGTTGTGGTGCAGTGGATGTCGGCTCAGACGGGGAAATCGATGAGCCGAGTTCCAATTACAGTCGAACACTCTGCATTCGCTTACGCACTGGTACCTTTGTGAAAGATATTAATCCGTCCCTTCCCTCCAGTTATGAGTTAAATAACTGAGGTCTGCTGTTCATGCGATCTGTGGCAGACTTCTGCACCGATTGTTTGTTATCAGCAGTTCCAAAAAGTGTGGATGGGGCTACACAATCCTTCACCACTCAAAACAATTCTTTGTATGGTAGTCTAACTGAGTTAGACACTCATAAGTCGAAATCGACGGGAGAGTCCATAATTAAAGTAGAAACAGTTTCGTTTTGGAGGGATTAAAATTCATGAGCTATTTTCTAACCCAGTCAATTTCAAGAGCAGCAACCAGGTTTATTTTGTGAGGCGTGTCTGATTTCCTATTGAAACGGGAGTAAATGATGGTGTCATCTGAACAGATGCCAACTTCGGAACTGATGACATCAGAAAAATCTTTGATGAAAATTCAGAAAAGGCGAAGGGCTGAAAGAAGATAAGCTAACGTAGAACTTGTAGTTACATCAAGCCATCTCATCTGTAAAAAGACGAGACCTAGCTGCCAATCTAGTCAGTGAGTCAGTTGAGTGCCATACGTGATACACGCTTTGGGCGATCATGTCCCGAAAGAGACATGACTGACTGAGCAGAAGTTTATCCCACAGGAGGTTACCATTGCTTTCTGTGTTAGACTGGTTGCTAGCCAAGGCTATAGAACCCAATTTATCTTATTATTTAACTCATAGCTGGAGGGAGAAGAGATAGATTATATTACATTATTATGTTAAGTATAATTAGTGGGGGATCAATTTATTACTTCATAGCAATAGAAAACCGATCCTCCAGTTTGTGTATAGTGAAAGTTTTAATTATGTTTCCAAATATTATCTTCATTCAGTCAGTTAAGTGCCACACGTGATACATGTGATCATGTATCGAATAATGACGTATGGACATAATGACGTATGGACATAATGACAAATGGACATAATGACGTATGGACATATTAACGAATGGACATAATGACGTATGGACATATTAACGAATGGACATAATGACGAATGGACATATTGACAAAATGGACATAATGATCAATACACTTATTGACGAATAGACATAATGGAAAATGGACATATTGACGAATAGACATAATGACGTATGGGCATGTTGGCGAATAGACATAATGACGAATGGACATATTGACGAATGGACATAATGACGAATAGACATAATGACGTATGGACATAATGATGAATGGATATAATGACGTATGGACATATTAACGAATAGACAAAATGTCGAATGGACATATTGACAAATGGACATAATGATGAATGGACATAATGACGAATAGACATAATGACGAATGGACATATTGACGAATGGACATAATGACGTACGGAGATAGACGAATGGATATAATGACGAATGGACATATTGATGAATGGACATTAAAAAAAACTAGATAGCAATCAATGTCTATTTTTAGATTTTGGACATCATTTCTTTAGATTGAGTTGTAAGTGAAAAATTTAAAAATTTGGCTTTGTCTAGCTTTACAAAGGGGAAGGGGGTAACGGAATATATATATATATATATATATATATATATATATATATATATATATATCACTCTTTTTATCTACCTGTGTATATATCTTTCTCGGCCTTTTCATCTATCTATCTATCTATCTATCTATCTTTAAAATTGCCTACATGAATAAAATTGCCCTTGCATGAATGTTTTATAACATCACAACAAAAGTTGATATTTTGTTGTGATATTATAGCATATTCATGTTATAAATTTAAGAAATATATTATTTGCTCTACTTTACATTGACCAACCTTTTTAAGAATAACGTTTTTTGGATAGGGAATTTTATTCCATCCATACCTATCCTGTACTTGGATATCTATCTATCTATCTATCTATCTATCTATCTATCTATCTATCTATCTATCTATCTATCTATCTATCTATGTCTGTTTATCTATCTATCTATCTATCTTCTTTCTATCTATCTATCTTTCTCTCTCTGTCTACCCACTCTCTCCATCCCAGCTTTAAAGTACTATGAGTTGGTATGCCTCAGTATAAATAGTATCAGTATTTGGTGGTGTGAACGTAATTGTATTTTTAACTGGGCACATTTCTGGTACCTCATTTAACAGTTCGGCTTTTATTTCAGTCAGCACTTTGTCCATTCAACGCGTTGTCCGTTCGTCACTTTGTTCGTCATTTTGTCCATTCGTCATTTTGTCCATTCGTCATGTCTTTCAGCGGTTTTTTCTTAGAAATTCTCTCTGCGCACACCAAATACGAAATCTTATTAAAATAATTCCCATAAAAATATTTATATAAAAAGCACAGTGAAGCTATATTACGGCAGTGTAAACGTGACTAGGCTGAGAATCATGGTAAGGACTGATACCATTGCTGATTCTTCTTTGGAATTTTAAAAGAATTTCTAAACAGATAGCAGAAGCGTCAAACCATAGATGACAACAATGTTCGATGTATGGACAAATGGACAAATGGTAAAGTTAAAACTGTTTAAAATAGATTCTGACACCACACAGTGAGCCAACAATTGATTCAATATAATATTTCGAATTCATGTTAGTCGAAAACGTTAATCTAAAAAAGTGCAATAGGGCGGAAGGTATTGAGGTCGTTTTCTCGTTATCTTCTCCAGGTTTTTAAATTTGGAACTTTCTTTCTCCCAGCGTGGTTATTACATAGGGCTAGAGAGCTTATTCTACTCTGCTATATAATGAAATTCCAAAATTTTGTTAAAATTGCGGCTTAGTCTTTTGCTTACAATCGGCAAGAGAATGGGTCTATATTTTACGGACTTATAAAATATAGACCCATTCTCTTGCCGATTGTAAGCAAAAGACTAAGCCGCAATTTTAACTCAATTTGGGAATTTCATTATTCATATCGATAAACTATCTCGCTTTTTATCCATAGTCCTGGGGACAAGAGATGGATTCACAATTTCCCAGGGGTATTAGCACGCAAGTCAATGTTATGAAATTGGATGGAATTTGAACTCGGCTTGGCAATTTCATTATTGATATCGATAAGCTGTCTCACTATTTACCCATAGTTGGGGTACAAGAGATAGATTCTCATCTTTCCTAGGGGTATTAGTACGTAAGTGAATGTAATGACCTAGACTGAAATTTGAACTCGGCTTGGCAATTTCATTTTTCAGAGAGATAAGCTGTCTCACTATTTACCCATAGTTAGGGAAGAAGAAATGAATTCGGACCTTACCCAATGGTATTACCACGTGAGTGAGTGCAATGAACCTGACTGGAATTTGAACTCGGCTTTCTGATAAATATCTGCGCACTAGTATTAGTGAATCAATGGTTATTTACAATCAATGGTTATTTCCAATCAATGGTTATTTACAAATGCGTAAGTTCTGACACCTGTTTTAGCTAAAAAAATTTTTTAGCTTACCAAAATATCCACTTCAAACACGAAAGAAGAAACAAATATATTTTTCTTTCTTTTCCCTCGCTGAAATAGTTAGATTTTATTTTCCCTGGATTTTAGAAGTACACAATAGTAAAAATAGTTGATTTTTCTATTCCCCATATTTTACAAGTATTTGATAGTATTAAAATTATTATTTTTTACTTAAGCTCACATCGCGTATTACAATGAAGCATAACTAATAGTATTGCTAATATCAATTTCTCTCTCCGTTGTATTAAACCAAACAAGGGAAAGTATCACCGCAGGAGAAGGGAAAGTATCCCCGCAGGAGAAGGGAAAGTATCACTGCGGGAGATAGTGTCACACATCAGACATATTGGTGATTAAAGAAGTGTTCATGGGCGTAGTGTTTCAGAACAATAATGTTAACTCTTTGCATTGTTCGCAAACAACCCACACTCCATGGCCTGCCACCCGTAACCTTTTATTTCGACTGAATCTGACCTGAAGTAAAACCGCTGATTTCATTTTCGCCGGAGGGTAAAATTGGCCACCATGCTATAAAGGGACACAGTAAATTGACACACTAATAATTAAATTGGTCGGGAAAGGTCATTGCATAGAAGGCAAAGCATAACCAATTGATGCCAAAGGGGTCAACGTATGTTTGTTACAACTGACTTGGATATATAGGCCGTGGGAGTAAGACATAAGCAGCCTCAATAAATGGCTAGGGATCGCTACCTTGACAACAGGTAGCTTACAAGTTTTTGACAGGTGGTTAGCTTTGAGATCCATTAACGATGTTCAATAGTTGATTCGATTCTAGAGCAGGGAATAGTTCTATCTATCTATCTATCTATCTATCTATCTATCTATCTATCTATCTCTAGCCTATTTCCATATCTATCTATCTAATCTATCTATCTATCTATCTATCTATCTATCTATCTATCCCTATCTATCTATCTATCTATCTATCTATCTATCTATCTATCTATCTATCTATCCCATTCTGTTCTATCTATCTATCTATTCTTCATCTATCTATCTATCTATCTATCTATCTATCTATCTATCCCAGTCTGTTCTATCTTATCTATCTATCTATCTATCTATCTATCTATCTATCTATCTATCTCAGCCTTTCCATATCTATCTATCTATCTCATCTAATCTATCTATCTATCTATCTATCTATCTATCTATCTATCCCATTCTATTCATTTTGATCTATCTATCTATCTATCTATCTATCTATCTATCTATCTATCTATCTATCCTAGTCTGCTCATTATCTATCTATCTATCTATCTATCTATCTATCTATCTATCTATCTATCTATCTATCTATCTATCTATCTATCTCAGCCTTTCCATAATCTATCTATCTATCTATCTATCTATCTATCTATCTATCTATCTAACTATCTATCTATCTATCCCTAGTCTGTTCATTATCTATCTATCTATCTATCTATCTATCTATCTATCTATCTATCTATCTTTGTTTATATCTATCTATGTATCTATTTATCTATCTTACTTTGTTTTGTTCTATCTGTCTATATGTCTATATCTCTGTCTATCTAGCTATCATTCTATTTATTTCTGTTTATATCTATCTTGCTATTCCATTCTGTACATTATCTGTCTCACTCTCTGTTTACTTAATGGCTTTCCATACTTATTACTTCTCGCCCCCACCCTCGCGTGGTCATATGAGACGCTACAAGCTGTAGTGCGATTTTCGCTTCCAGTATGCACGCACGTGTTTGCTAATCTTCCATACAAACAAAATAGACGACTACTACTATCCTACGTCCGCGAACTGCTTATTACAACCAACACAATTGTCATCTTTGATAATAGCTGATGTAAGCCGATAGCTCAGAAAGGATTAAATAAAAACATATATCAATATTGTAATTTTCTTTCCTTTTTCAACGATAAGGCTATTAAGCTTATCAGACGATAAGAGAAAAATTCACATAAAATAAATCGACAAACCTGTCTATAATATTTAATGAAACATGCATCAATGAAAACATGCTGCCTAAATACACACAAAAAAAATATATATATATATATATATCCGCAGAAAGATCTGTTTCGCTGTATCACAGCTCATCAGTATGGTTAGACTCCGATTGCTTTTAACCCAGGACTGAAACCCGACCAAAGTGGCGTCAGTCAGCGATTCTACCTCTGGGCCTTGGGCCATGGGCGCACGGTAGAAGAAGGCAGATATTTTAGCATGTATATTATCATTATACACGCCCAATAGCCAGAATATTCTATACGTTATTTATCTATTAATCTATCTTTATATATATATATATATAAATAATAAAAAATATATATATATATAGTCATGCGCTGACAGTTCTCTTTCGCTGTATCACATCTCATCAGCACGGTTAGACCTCCGATTGCTTCTAGCTAGGATTGAAACCCGACCAAATTGATATCACTCAGCTATGTAGAGGAAGGCGGACGTTAGCGTGTTATATATATATATATATATATCATTCTGCTCATATCTATCTTTCTCTGTCTCTCTCTCTCTATATATATTCCATTGTGCTTATATATATATATATATATATATATATATATATATATATATATTTGCATATCATCTTACGTCTATAGCATGACTAGAAGGAGTTGTACTATAGACATATGTTAATATGTATATCTATTAATATATAGTTAATAGCTGTTATGATACATTGAGTTCGGTTCTATTAACACTAGATAAATATTAATAAATGGGAATGTATCTGTATATATATATATATATTTTTTTAATCATATCACCCCGAACAAGGCGGTAACGCCACTGATGTGCAGGGGACTACGTAATAGTGAAAAAATTGGAAAAGAGAAAGCCGGAAACCACATCCTAAACAGGGAACAAGGGATGAGCCTCTTAACCTGTTCAATAGACATGGATAAAGTGTGAACCGGGCGGTAGATAGATCTATCTAGTCCAATTGAAAAAAAAAAAAAAAAAAGAACAAAGTGAGAAGATTAGAAAAGAGAAAGCCGGATTATTATAATTAGAAAATAATTGATATAATTATAATTCATATTATAATAATATAATAATATAAAAATAATTTTTTTTTCAATCATATCACCCCGGGCAAGGCGGTAAGGCCACCGGTGCGCAGCGGGCCACGTAAGAGTGAAAAGACTAGAAAAGAGAAAGCCGGAAACCACATCCCAAACAGGGAACAAAGGATGAGCCCCCTAACCCGTTCAAGAGACATGGGTGGCGCGTGAACCGGGCGATAGATAGATCTATCCACTCCAATTGAAAAAAAAAGTGAGAAGATTGGAAAAGAGAAAGCCGGAAACCACATCCCAAACAAGGAAGAAGGGATGAGCCCCTTAACCTACTCAACAGACGCGGGTGGAGTGTGAACCGGGTGATATATAATAATAATATAATTTTATTATAATAATAATGAAATCTATGGATACCGTGTATATATAGGATTAATGTAGAGAAGTTTGTCACAACTGAGAAGAGTCATGCTGACTTTGGAGTTTCATGAAGCCACCATTATGATGTCCTCACTCCTCAGTAAGCCCTGAAAAGTGGAAGTGGAAAGACTATATTGAATCCATTGCTTGGTCAGCTGCTAAGAAAGTTGGGTCACTGTGTTGTGTGAGACAATTTTTCTCTCCAGAATCTATCTTCTATATCTATAAGTCTACCATTTGTCCATGCTTAGAATTATGCTGCCACGTAGGGTCTAGTTCTCCTGTTATTTATTTTGAGTTCCTTGATAAGATGCAAAGAAAATATTATTAGTCCTGATCTGGCAAGTTGGCTTCAGTTACTTTCCCACTGCTATAAGGTTGCTTCTTTGTGTTTTTTCTATAAATATTTTCATGGTGATTGTTTGGATGAGCTCTTCAAGATGGTACCTAGTTTTTTAATTTAAACACAGTGCTAAACTGGTGTAGAGATATGCAATAATAATTGTATTTAATTATATTAACAATATAGTTAATAATATTATAGTTATGGTAATATTACGATAATATTGGATTAATCAATTAAAGTTCAAGAGACTTATTTGGTTTCCCAAGTACCATGATTATAATAATTATAATTTATAGTTCCTCAGTTAAATTAAAACAATATTTCGTTGTTTGGAAAATAATGCCCAATTTTAGAATAAACCTTTTGTCCTCTAATATATAATCATAATAGTTGCCAAAAAATATATAATTCATTCGTAATGATTCAGGTGCCCTCTAATAATATTGATCTCTTCCAAAATTTAACTGAAAATATTATATTTAAACTTATTCAGTTCTAATGTATTTTTATAATAGCTGCACAAAATATATGACTCATTCCTAAATATTCAAGTCCCTTCTAATTATTATATCAATCTCTTTGAGAATTTAACTGACAATATTATATCCCCCTCATTCTGAACATGAAAAGAAACGAAGAGATATGTTTACTTTCTTTGCATGAGTTCAAACTTGGTCATAATCAGCCTTTGAAATTTCACTTGCCCGTTTGACTCAGTCAATTAAAAACTTAATTGGGCGATTAAAGTTTATTGCTTTACTCGGTCGATTAAAAATAACAGGAAATCTGATTCCTTTTTACAACCCAAAAGTATGCCATTGAAGATTCACAAGTTACTTAGAATGACCTACAATGAAAGAAAGAAAAAAATACGCATACTTCTTTCAACCACGCACCGAAAAGCAAATCATACAAATATGTAACTTTTTATAGAAAATCGTTGAAAAAATCTGATTTATTTTTTATCATCTTCAAGAGGGGGGGATCATAAGGTGAATTATTATGATAGTAGGATTGATAATGCAGGGGGTTTCAATTGTTGGAATTCTGGCAAGATTGTAGGGTTGGTTTTTTTATATGTTTACAATTTACTGTAGTTTTAAACTATCGCCCGGTTCACACACCACCCACGTCTACTGAACAGGTGAAGAGGCTCATCCCTCGCTTCCTGTCCGGGCTGTGGCTTCCGGCCTTTCTCCCCTCCAATCTTTTCACTCTTTTTTTTTATTTTTTTATTTTTCAATTGGAGTAGATAGACTAAACCATCACCCGGCTCACACCCCACCCACGTCTATTGAACAGATGAAGAGGCCCACTCCCCGCTTCCAGCCCAGAATGTGGCTTCCGGCCTTTCTCCCCTCCAATCCCCCACCCTTACGCAGCCCCCCGCGCATCAGCGGCATTCTCGCCCCGCCCGGGGCGACATGACTAAAAAAAAAGAAAAAAAACTTAATAAAAACAAAGTTTTATCATCAAAATGTCTATGCTATTATTTAGAGGAAAAATTAAATTTTATAGTTTTTATTTAAAAATTTTTTAAAATCCTTTCTAACAAGGTTGAAATTTTAATTAAAATTTCATTTTTTATTTTCCGTCAGCGATTCATGCTATGTTTACATAAGGTGACTATTAAGAAAATTGAGTCGGTCGAGTAAAATGATTTTGGGGTGAGTAAATTTTCCCTCGCTCTCGACCGCCAGTCGAGTGGTTTTTTTTTTTCAAATCTCAAAGGCTGGTCATAATGCTTCTGAAACTGCTGCAAACATGACCGGAGCAGCAGATGAAGGATCCACTTGTAATTGGAAAGTACAGAACTTGTTTCTGAAGTCCCGCAGTGGGGATATGAGACTTAAAGTTCAAGGTGGCAGAGGATGACATTCTGCAATTGACAATCAACATCTGAAAACACTAGTCAAATGAACCCCACATTGTGTGTGACTTTCTCTGTTTGCTTCTTGTTATCTTTGTTTTTGTTATATTTGTTGCAATTTAATGTTTATATATATACATACCTATATTTATTTGATAGTTTTAGGTTTGCATTTTGTTTTATGTTTGTTTTTGTTGGTATTTGAGTAGCAAAGTAGATATTTGTTCAAATGTCTACATTTTATTTTTTCTTTACTCAAAACATTAAGTTTCATTTTTGTTGAAAGGGTTATTCACGTGGAAACAGTATTTAATATTTAACCCCACACGAGGGTGAAAGGTTATATAAGTGCAATAGCAATAAGACCTAAATATTTAAAAATATTTAAAAAATATTTAAAAATGTTGCTTCCTTTTTAATATATAACTCAGAGCCGTGCCACGACATACTCAAGAGCAATACAGGGAAATTGGCACTCATGACATAAACACCCATCTCAGTTTCATATTGCGCGAATGTATGCTTGCATATGCACACACACACACACACACACACACACATATATATATATATATATATATATATATATATATATATACTAGCAGTATAACCCGGCGTTGCTCGGGTGTAATGAAAGCTTTAAAACTAATCCATGGTCCTGGAGCTCAGACTCTTTGTATGTTGGCACGAAAGACTAAAAAGCAATAGTTGTTTCCAGTTAAAGCGAAACCGTAGACTGAAAAAAAAAATGAATGGATTTAAGTCAAATTTTGATTTCCTGGTATTGATATCAAACAAGTTTTTTTCGTCGTAAACTGAATTTCTAAGGCTAAAAAAGTCCTCTGGGTAAATGGTAACATGGCTGAGACTGAGAACTAAAATTATATCTACTTAGAGCCATACCCGAAGCAAAATCTAAAATAAAATGGCTGAAAAAAATACAGATTTACAGGCAGATAAACAAACACACAC
The DNA here is from genome assembly GCA_037127315.1 of Ascarosepion bandense. Lineage (NCBI taxonomy): Eukaryota > Metazoa > Mollusca > Cephalopoda > Sepiida > Sepiidae > Ascarosepion > Ascarosepion bandense. Next base: position 866,535 of record JBBBDQ010000490.1, read on the forward strand.
ACAAACATCTTGCCTTTTATATATATATATTATCGATTTTCTGAACTATTGTAAGAACTGCAACCATGAAAATTCTGAATATCGTTGGACGTTGGCACGAAAGACTAAAAAGCAATAGTTGTTTCCTGTTAAAGCGAAACCGTAGATTGAAAGAAAAATGAATGGATGTAAGACAAATTTTGATTTCCTGGTATCGATATCAAATAAGTTTTTTTCGTCGTAAACTGAATTTTAAGGGCTAAATAAGTCCTCTGAGTAAATGGTATCATGAGACTAAGAACTACAATTATACCTACTTAGAGCCAAACCTGAAGCAAAAACTAAAATAAAAGGGCTGAAAAAAAATACAGACACACAGGCAGATAAACAGACACACAGGCAGATAAACAGTCACACACACACACACAAACATCATGCCTTATATATATATATATATATATATATATATATATTATCGATTTTCTGCACTATTGTAAGAACTGCAATCTTGAAACTTCTGAATATCGTTTCTTATGTCTTTGTCTGTGAGTGCATCAAATTTATATATATATATATATATATATATATATATATATATATATATATAAAAACTTTAATCCAGAAGGAAAAGCAGGTAAATCCCAAAGACCCGATCCTAATTAATATTAATATTAAAAACTTAATTAATATTAAGAACTTCGAAATGTTATATATATATATATATATATATATATATATATATATACATTGATATATGTAGATACAAACAAATTTTCTTTATATAAATATGCATTTTCAATCTTAACTGACTCTTTTTCAGTTCCCTATTTTCGTTATAAACTTTTTTTTCGTTATAATCTTTTTTCGTTGCAATATAAGATGATAAATTTACTGTTAATTATAAAAAGAACGCATCCTTTACTTATTATCTTCTCTTCTGAAGAGTAACTATGAATGAAGGGAGACAAATCTGAACTGATTATTGAA
>JBBBDQ010000490.1:872500-887500 GCA_037127315.1 Ascarosepion bandense
TCTCTCTCTCTCTCTCTCTCTCTCTCTCTCTCTCTCTCTTTCTTAGTTTTATTCTTTTTTTCTTTTTTTTCCTTCGATTTTTTTATTTTCTTCTCTAGCCCCTTTTCCTTTTTTGCTTCTGCTTGTTTTTTTTTTTTTGTTTTTTTTTTCACCATTTTTTGTTTTATTCCTCTACGCAACATCTGGCTTCTTCGTTTTATTCGGGAGCAAATTTTCTTTCATTTTCCTTCTTCGCTTCCGCATCAATAACTTCCGCTTTTTCTTTTTCTTTTCCTTTTTCTTTTTCGTGTATATCTTTTTCTTTTTCTTCCGCTTTCCCATTTTTATCTTCTTCTTTTTCATATCCGTCTTTTTTCTTTTTCTTTTTCTTTTTCATGAACTTGTATTCTTTTCTTTTTCTTTTTCTTATGCTTTTTTTCTCTTGCAAATTCTTTTTAATCTCCTTCTTTTTCTTCTTTTTTATCTCCTTTTCTCTTTCGCCTCCTCTTTTTTTTCACGTCTTTTTTCTTTTCTTTTACGTTTTTTCTTTTTTTTTTTACTTTTACTTCTTTTTCATGTCATTTTGACCTTCTCTTCCGTTTTTTTATAATCATATCGCCCCAAGCAAGGCATTTTACTGCCACTGTTTTGCAAGGGGTTACATAGGAGGAATGTTATGAGGAAGAGTGACAGGTTATAGGGGACGTCAGGAAGTGGTTAGAGAAGATGGCTATGACCACAAAGTGAGGGATCAGTTTATATATTGATTATGATGTAGAATTGACCCCCATTTTATACCCACAATATGATTGTGTCCATAAAGTGAGGGATTAGTTTATATATTGATTGTGATCTAGAATTGATCTCCCACTTTATATCCACATTATAAGTGTACAGAATTATTTTTCTTATAATCATATAGTCCCAAGCAAGGCATTTTACTGCCACTGTTTTGCATAGGAAGAATGTTATGAGAAAGAGTGACAGGTCACAGGGGGTGTCAGGAAGTGGGTAAGAGAAGGATGAGAATACTGATGAGAGTGGAGTGGATGGAAAAAGGAGCATGAGAGAGGGGATGCAGGTTAGTGAGATAGGAGATGGCTATTGACTTTACATTTAAATTCTTGAAGATTGCAGCTGTCGGGGAAGCAAGTAAAGCGAAGGGAATTCCTCAGGCGGGAAGTGCAAGAAAAGAAGCTGCTGGAGTAGAATTTGCGTTTACATTTTATTGGTTTCACAGTAAAAAAGTGGGTTCTAGTTGCTAATCTTGTGGCTCGAGTAAATTCATATATAGGGAACACCAGTGATCTAAGTTCATCGGAGCAGAAGTCGTGAAAGCCTGTCTTCTTCTTATTCTTATTCTTCATTTTCTTCTTCATATCTTCTTTTTTTTTTGTTCTTGTTAACTTTCAAATTTGCCATGTTTTCGCTTATAGTAAGTTTTGTTTTCTGAGACGTTTTTTCTCATTCTTTTCCTCATTTTAATTCGTAAATGTTTTTTTCTCATTCTCAAGTTCTCGTTCAATTTTCATTCTTTTTCTCAATCTCATTCAATTCTTTTCTTTATTTTTTCTCATTCTCGTTCTCATTTTCTGCTTCTCTTTTTTTCCTTCTTGTTCTCATTGTCATTCTTTCTCCTTCATTTTTTTTTTTGCTTCTATTCCATTTTGATTTCTTTCCTCTCATCGTTTTTTTTCTGATTTCCCAAATTCTTCATTTCATTTGCATTGTTTCTCTTCTTTTCTCGTCTTCTTTTCCTTGTTCTTTCTTTCATTCTTTTTGCCTTTTCTTCTGCCTGCTTAATTTCTTTTTCTTCTCATCCTTCTTCCCCCTCCTCCTCTTCCCACTCCTCCTGCTCTCCCTCCCTCCTCCTCTAATTGATTGTTCTCAATCTTCGCTGTCTTTTTTTTGTTTGTTTTTATGTTTCCCGCTTTCTACACAGTGTTTAAATTCAATTGGGATTTTTCCTCTTTTCATTATTTTAATTTCCTCTTCGCAGTCAATGCTCCCCCCCCCCCCAACTTTTTTTTTTCTTTTTTCTCTTCTTTCCATTTCTGTAATATTTTGTTTTAAATACTTTCAGCAGGAAAAACTATTTATTTGAACAGCATTCCTAGCCTTGCACTCAATTCAACCGGAAATTGGCGACTTTACACGAAAAAATCCGATATAACTTGTTTCCTCCTACTCACATTTTCTCTCTGCTGTTTACGACATAAAATTATGGTAAGATAAAGGTGCATTCTCTCTGTCTCCCTCTCGTTTTACGCATATGTGTGTGTGTGTGTGTGTGTGTGTGTGTGTGTGTGTTACTCATGTTTCCAAATTGTCAAACTAATTTAAAAAATGGAAAGAATTTGTTGCGACATTAATTCAGCATGTTTAATACATAGGCAATTTTCGTATTGCAAAAAAATAGCTGCATTTTCTCCAAAACGTGACGATAAGGACGATAAATTGCTTAAAATTTTTAAAAAGACTGATCATACACACACACACACACACACACACACACACACACACACACACACATTTGCCTTACCACTGTCTCCCTCTCTCATGGTTTCCTCATCTCTCTTTTATTCTCCCTCTTTCTTTCTCTTGCACTGTCTCTTCCTCTTTCTCTCCTTTTTCTCTTCCTCTTTCTCTCCTTTTTCTCTTCCGCTTTCTCTCCTTTTTCTCTTTCTCTTTCTCTCCTTTTTCTCTTCCTCTTTCTCTCCTTTTTCTCTTCCTCTTTCTCTCCTTTGTCTCTTCCTCTTTCTCTCCTTTTTCCTTTTTCTTTCTTTCTCTCTCTCTTTCTCTTTCTCTCCTTTCTCTCTTTCTCTCTTTCTCTCTTTCTCTCTTTCTCTTTCTTTCTCTCTTTCTCTCTTTCTCTTTCTCCTTTCTCTCTCTCTCTCTCTCTCTTTCTCTTTCTCTCTCTCTCTCTCTCTCTTTCTCTCTTTCTCTCTTTCTCTCTCTCTCTTTCTCTCTCTCTTTCTCTTTCTCTTTCTTTCTCTCTTTCTTTCTTTCTTTCTTTCTCTCTCTCTTTCTCTCTTTTTCTCTTCTTTCTCCTTTTTCTCTTCCTCTTTCTCTTTCTCTCTTCCCCTTTCTCTCCTTTTTCTCTTCCCCTTTCTCTCCTTTTTCTCTTCCTCTTTCTCTCCTTTTCCTCTTCCTCTTTCTCTCCTTTTTCTCTCCTCTTTCTCTCCTTTTTCTCTTCCCCTTTCTCTCCTTTTTCTCTTCCTCTTTCTCTCCTTTTTCTCTTTCGCTTTCTCTCACCTTCTAACTTTTTTTTTCTTTCTTTCTCTTGTTTTGTATCGCCGTTTGTTCTCTCTTTCTCTCTCTCTCTCTCTCTCTCTTTCACTCTCTTTCTTTTTTTCTTTATCTCAATCTTTCTGCCTCTATTCCTTTTAGATTTCTTTCTCAGTCTCTCTCTTCCTTGATCTTTCTGTCTCTCACTTTCTCAATCTCTTTAATTTTCTCTTTTTCTTCTTCATTTTTCGTTCTCTTTTTCTCTTGCTTTTCACGCTTTCTCCTGTTTTCCTTCTCTCTCTAGATCTCTTTCTCTCTCTCACACACACACACATACATACATACATACATACATATACATGCGTACATACGCACGCACATACATACATACACACATCCATACATGCATACATAAGCACACACATACATATATACACATACACACACATACACACATACATATACAGACATACATACATACATACACACACATGCATAAACACATACATACCTCCATACATGCATACATACGCACACACATACGTACACACATACATACACACATACACACATACATAAACATATACATACACACATGCATACACACACATATATACATTCGCACACACATACATACATACATACACAAATATATACACACATACATACACACACATACACACACATACACATACATACATGCATACGCACGCACATGCACACATGCATACACACATCCATACATGCATACATACGCACGCACATACATACATATACACACATACATACATACACGCATGCATAAACACATACATACATCCATACATGCATACATACGAACACACATACATACACACATACATACACACACATACATACACACGTACATACATACACACATACTTACACACACATACATACATTCATACATGCATACATATGCACACACATACACACATACATACACATACATACATACATACATGCACACATATGCATACACACATACATACATCCATACACGCATGCATTCGCACACACATACATGCATACATTCGCACACACACACATACACAAATATATACACACATACATACACACACTTACACACACATACACATACATACATGCATACGCACGCACATACACACATACATACACACATCCATACATGCATACATACGCACGCACATACATACATATACACACATACATACATACACGCATGCATAAACACATACATACATCCATACATGCATACATACGAACACACATACATACACACATACATACACACACATACATACACACGTACATACATACACACATACATACACACACATACATACATTCTTACATGCATACATATGCACACACATACACACATACATACACATACATACATACATACATGCACATATATGCATACACACATACATACATCCATACATGCATACATTCGCACACACATACATACACACATACATACACACACATACACATCCCGCCCAAAGTGACTTGCTTTCCATTTTGGTTGGCACTGCCACTATTCCGAAACAAATCTGAGTTCCTTTTTCTGCGTTCTTCTTTCTGCTATTTATCTGTCCAATTAACGGCAAAAGAGCCGACCATATTGGTCCGCTTGATAACCGGTCGGCTGGCCACGCATCGAGATTGATCCGGCCTTCCTATCTCTGGCCGCAACTTCTAGGCACCCCAAATGAAATGACCACCTGACCGCCTATCTGATTAGTCACGTCGATGATAGGTGCACTGACCGCTTCATTGGCAAAATCACCACGCCGAACAAAGACTGGCTGGCTATCACAACACACACTACGACTACTACTACAGTTTAATCACAATATACATTGGCATAAGTAAAACAATTCGAAAAGACCTATTCACTCACTCAGCACATCTTCTGTGTGCCGTGTCCCTTCGGACCGTGACCTACACACAACTTCCTGTTCGCTGTAGCTCTTAGTAAGGCTTTCCGTGATGTTGTCCTTCCTACTCCCTCTGTATCTCCGTCAATTATTTACACAAGCTAATTGGGAACGAGAAACCGGGGAGCCGAGTTCGAATTCCAGTTGAATCCATTGTATTCACTTACGCGCAAATACCCTTGGGAAAGGTATTAATCCGTCTCTTCCTTCCAGTTATGGTTTAAATAGCAGGACAAATTGGGTTCTATAGCTTTGGTCGGCAACCAGTCTACCGCAGAAAGTAATGGCAACCGACTGCGGGATAATCTTCTGCCCAGTCAGTCATGTCTCTTTCGTATGGCACTTAAATGATTGACTGACTTGGGAAGCTATTCGTTGCTTTGCACTGTTTCTCTCGCCGTCAATATGCTATGTGAGTGCCAAATTCTCCAAGCCCACTTTTCTCATTATGGACCCTAGAAATATTAAATTTATTTCACTCATTCTACCTAACAGTGTCGTTTTGGTTTCCATTTTTCTGAAATTGGTAACGAAAAGGAACATTTTCATGAAAAAATTCCTGAAATTCTGGTTCATCTGATGAAAGAATTATGGGGATATCGACTTTCCAGGATATCATTAAGGAGGGAGCTGAAGATTTTTAAAAAAAAGGGGAAGAACATGTTTTCTCCTTAACAAGTAAAATTGCGATTTGGAAATACCTAAATCTGACACTCCAATGATTTCGATATCTGAGAAGAGTTTCAACAGAGAGCGGTAAGTGCGACACTGAAATCCGAAGGCGCACTGGGGTAGCAAAAGATGCCATCTAGAATCTAAGCAAAGTATTAAGAGCCATAAAATATATCGTCGGAAGCAAAAAAAAAAGCGTAATAAACTCTAAAGCCACATCAGTCCTCCTATATGGCAGTAATTGATAGAAAATCTCCTCACAGACGAAGAAGAGACTTGAAGGAACATAAATAAGGTTCTACAAAAGGATAGTGAGAATATCAGAACATGTGAGCAACGATGATGTTGGAGAGACAATAGCAACAAAAAAGCGTATACTTAAAATCAGGAAAATAGCAACAAAAAAGCATATACTTAAAATCAGAACAATAGCCACAGAAAAACATAATTAAAATCAAGAGGATAGCAAACAAAAAAGCATATACTTCAAATCAGGACAATAACCACAAAAAAACATATACTTAAAATAAGGTCAATAGCAACAAAAAAGCATATACTTAAAATCAGAACAATAGCCACAGAAAAACATAATTAAAATCAAGAGGATAGCAACAAAAAAACCATATACTTAAAATCAGGACAATAGCCACAAAAAGATCATATACTTAAAATCTGGGCAATAACAAGTTTTAAAGCATATGCTTAAAATCAGGACAATAGCAACAAAAAAGCATATACTTAAATTCAGGACACTAGCAACGACAAAATCCTATACTTAAAATCAGGACACTAGTAACAAAAAAGCATATACATTGAATCAGGTCAATAGCAACAAAAAATCGTATATTAAAATCAGAATAGAAGCAACAAAAAAGCATATACTTAAAATCAGGTCAATAGCAACAAAAAATCCTATACTTAAAATCAGGACAATATCCACAAAAAAGCATATACTTTGAATCAGGACAATAGCAACAAAAAAAGGATATACTTAAAAACAGGACAATAGCAACAAAAGAAGTATATACTTAAAATCAGGACAATAGAAACAAAAAATCATATTCTTAAAATCAGGACAATAGCAACAAAAACGCATATATTTAAAATCAGGAGAATAGCAACAAAAAAGCATTCACTTAAAATCAGTAATGAGTAGTTGAAATCTCTGGGACACATTATTAGAAAAGTATGCTTGGAAATGTTGACACTCACATGGCGGATTAAATGTAAGAAAAACAGTTTAAATCTTCTTAGCGAGCTTCAGTTAATGGGTGACGAAGTAGGATATAGAAAAGATGTAAGAAAGCTACAAAGGACGGGATTTTGTAAAGAGCCACGATCGCCAACGTCCTGGAGGGATAGAGACCATAGATGAATTAAGTCACAGCAAAATGCTTGTTCGAAACAAGTTTGAGAATGCTCAACTACTGTGTAATATCGATCTGTTTTATCTGACATTAAATATTGATCACTTACAGAAGGTAGCTGAAGAGAGTGACAAGAAAGGACTAGAAATAAAGTGCAACAAAACCGAATGCATAGTCATCAGCAAAAAGAACAGCCCAAAATGCCAAATACAGGTGGGGAATACTAAAATCAAGCAGGTACAAAAATTCAAATATTTGGGAAGTGATGTGCGTTGTGGTACAGTGGATATCGGCTCGGAACGAGAAACCGAGGAGCCGAGTTCGAATTCCAGTTGAATCCATTGTATTCACTTACGCGCAAATACTCTTGGGAAAGGTATTAATCCGTCTCTTCCTTCCAGTTATGGGTTAAATAGCAGGACAGATTGGATTCTATAGCCTTGGTCGGCAACCAGTCTACCGCAGAAAGCAATGGCAACCTACTGCGGGATAATCTTCTGCCCAGTTAGTCATGTCTCTTTCGAGACATGATCGCCCAAGCGTGTATCACGTATGGCACTTAACTGACTGACTATAACAAAAGACGGAAAATGCGACACAGAGATCCGAAGGTGAATTGGCATGGCGAAGGAAGCATTCCAGAAGTTGAGTAAGATATTAAGAAACAGAACAATTTCGCTAGAAACAAGGAAGAGAGTACTGGATTGCTACGTGATGTCCGTCCTTCAATATGGCAGTGAATGCTGGACAATATTATCAAAGATGAAGGAAAAACTTGAAGCAACTGAAATGTGGTTCTACAGAAGGATGCTGCGAATATCATGGATCGAGCATGTGAGCAATGACGAGGTCTTAGAAATGATGGAAACAAAAAGGAAATTATTACTGAGCATCAGGAAGAGACAAAATGGTCATCAGTAAAAAGGGCAGCCCAAAATGCCAAATACAGGTCGGGGATACCAGAATCAGGCAGGTACAAGAATTTAAATACCTGGGAAGCGTTATAACAGAAGACGAAAAGTGCGACACAGAGATCCGAAGGCGAATTGTTATGGCGAAAGAGGCATTCCAGAAGCTAAGTAAAGTATTAAGAAACCGGAAACTTTCACTGGAAACAAAGGAGAGAGAGTACTAGATGTGATGTCAGTTCTTCAATATGACAGTGAATGCTGGAGAATATCATCAAAGATGAAGGAAAAAAATGAAGCAACTGAAATGTGTTTCTACAAAAGGATGCTGGATATAAAGTGGGGGATCAGTTCCATATTACAATCAATATATAAACTGACCCCTCCCTTTGTGACCACAGCAGTTTCTATACATTTATATTCCTGAGATCCAAAAGCTCAAGGATGCCTTCCAGAAGCTGAGTAAAGTACTAACACACAGGAAAATTTCACTAGAAATAAAGAAAATAGTACTGGATTGCTATGTGATGTCAGTTCTTCAATATGGCAGTGAATGCTGGACAATATCATCGAAAATGAGGACAAAACTTGAAGCAACTGAAATTTGGTTCTACAGAAGGATGCTGCGAATATCATGGATCGAGCAATGATGAGGTTTTGGAAAGGATGGAAACGAAAAGGAAATTAATATTGAGCATCAGGAAGAGACAACTAAAGTTCCTGGGACAAGCAATGAGGAAAGAGGGCCTGGAGAACCTGATACTAACAGGTCAGAAAGAGGATAAAAGAGACAGAAGAAAGCAGCGGATAACATATTTGAAGGGCCTAAGCAGATGGATGACAGAACAGGGGTTGCGTAGTATAACAAGAGAAATTTTGCTAAGAGCCACCAGGGATAGAGGGACGTGGAAAGCCATGATCGCTTACATCCCGGAAAGAACAAGGCCCAGAGAAGTTTGGATGGTTGTTTTGTTTTTATGGCATATCAATCTCTGCGGGTTATTTATTGCCAACTAAATTTTTATTTATTTATTGCTGGTAATACCTTTTTTTCTTTCAACAATTTATTGTTGTTTTTATAAAAGTTTTGTATCTGGTAATACTTGTTTCTTTTCGAGTATCAAGATTCATTGGGATTTGATTTTAAGGGCAGAGTCCACAAGTCCTACTCTGTTATTTAACCCATAACTGGAGAGAAGGGACGGATTAATACCTTTCCCAAGGGTACCAGTGCTTAAGTGAATGCAGTGTATTCAACTGGAATTCGAACTCGGCTCACCGATTTCTCTTTCCGAGCCGATATCCACTGCCCTACAACGCACATGCGTCACTAAATGCTTACAGCACCTGGTATTCCCAAGTGGTCACCCATCTAAGTACTGACCAGGCTCAACGTTGCTTAACTTCGGTGATCGAGCGAGAACCGGTGTATTCAACGTGATATGGCCGTCAGCCGCCCATAGAAGCAGAAGAAATACTGAGCAATTTCCCCACAGATGATGCCTCGTCTCACATTTAAATAATGCCTCGTCTCACATTTAAAACCTGAACACACTAAACTTAAGATGCCCGCATATACCAATATTCTTCTATTAATGACAAAGCCCGTCTGTAAACATGAACAATAATGAAAAGTATTAAAAAAGATAAGGTTTAATAAAGCTTCACTCAACATTGACTGTTCTGGGTATGACGATAAACTGCATCCGGCAGCAAGACCTCTGATTGGGAGGTTGTGAGGAGCATGGAACCACCACTTAAATAGTTTATCCCTAAAACAGGGATCAAAACACTATGAGAGTATAAAAATAGACTTTTATAAAAAAAATATAAACTTTTGAAAGAAAAATATTACCAACAATATAATTTTGTAGGAAAATGATTATTACCAGCAATACATTTTTATTACAAAACTGGAATACATCTTCAGTTTTCTAAAATAAAAAAAAATGATAATAAAAAACTTTTTGTCATCTAAATCTGACTAAATGAACCTTTTCACTATAACCGAACATTAAAAAATACATTAAAACCCCACCCTTTTGGCATTAAATAAGCCACACAGGTTGATATGCCATTAAACAAAACTTAGAAACTCGACATTAAGGCTGAACTTTTAAAAACAGTTTATTTCCTCCCAGAATTCAATAACGATTTTCCTATTTTTATGGAAAAAAATCTGAAGTCAGAAATTCATCCGCAAAAATGGAGGGTTTATCAGACATTAACGCATTATGGAAACAGAAAGGAAGCCCATACGACGCCCACGTATGCAGAGGTTTCACAGTTGTTTTCAAAATCTGCTGAGGTTGAAAAGCAAACCTCGCTACCGAGCTCAAGAAGAACCTCCAATACAAATGAAGAAGGACATATACCCGTGTTTTATTGATTATGCGAAGGCGTTTGACAAAATACGCCACAAAGAACCGATGGAGATGTTCGGCAGCCTGGATATATTTGGGAAAGACTTAAGAGTAGTCAAGAATCTTTACTGGCAGCAAACCACTTGCATACGGACAGGTAATGAATTGAGTAGATATACAAAGAGAGAAAGGGGCGTAAGACAAGGATGTGTCTTTTCACCGGATCTGTTCAACTTGTACAGCGAGAATATTTTGAGGCCCCTAGAAGTTATGCCTGGATTTGTAATCGGAGGCCACAATTTAAACAACCTAAGGTACGCAGATGATACAGTGCTGACAGCAGACTCAGAAAGAAAACTACAAGACCTCCTACAGAAGGTAGCAGAAGAAAGTAACAAGAAAGGACTAGAAATAAACTGCACGAAAACCGAATGCATTTTCATCAGTAAAAAGGGCAGCCCAAAATGCCAAATACAAGTCGAGGATACCAGAATCAAGCAGGTACAAAAATTTAAATACCTGGGAAGCGTTATAACAGAAGACGGAAAGTGCGACACAGAGATCCGAAGGCGAATTGTTATGGCGAAAGAAGCATTCCAGAAGCTAAGTAAATTATTAAGAAACAGGACAATTTTCACTAGAAACAAGGAAGACAGTACTAAAGTTCCTGGGACACGCAATAAGGAAGGAGGGCCTGGAGAATCTGATACTAACAGGCCAGATAGAGGGAAAAAGAGACAGGGGAAAGCAATGGATAACATATTTGAAGGACTTAATCAGGTGGATGACAGAACGAGGATTGCACGGTTTAACAGGAGAAGGCGTGCTCAGAGCCACCAGGGATAGGGAAACGTGGAAAGCCATGATCGCCTACGTCCTGAAGTGACAGGGCACATAGAAGAAGAAGAATGCATTAGGGAAACAGAAAGGCTGCCCATAAGACGACCACGTATGCAGAGGTTTCACAGTTGTTTTCAAAATCTGCTGAGGTTGGCAAAGCAAACCTCGCTACCGAGCTCAAGAAGAACCTCCAATCCGTGGTGGACTGGGGTAAAAAATGGCACGTAAAATTTAATGCTTCCAAAACGAAGCTGCTCTCTATTAACCATCATAAACAATTGCTCCTACCCCCCATTTGCATGGAACAGGCTTGCCTCCCTGAGAGTAAAACACTACGCCCCCTTGATCTCACACTCTCAGCGGACCTCAAGTGGAATGACTACATTAATCCATTGCTAAATCCGCTGCTAAGAAGGTCGGTTCATTGTGCAGGCCCAGGAAGTATTTCCATCCTACACATATATAAATCTACCATCTGTCTGTGTATTGAATACTGCTTCCATATCTGCCCCTGCTGTTCACCTCGGGGTTCTTGACAGAATCCAACGTAGAATCTTTAATATGATAGATACCGATTGGCAGCTTGGCTGCAGTCGCTATCTCACTGGCGTGACGTGGCTTCCCTGTGCCTCTTCTATAAATACTTTCACGGCTTCAGCTCTACTGAACTTAGATCACTGGTGCCTTCTAGGTATTAATTTACACCAGGTACTAGATTAGGAAATACTTCCCACACTTTTACAGTGAAACCGATAAAATGTAACCATAATTTCACCTGTAACAGCTTTTTTTCACGCACTTCCCACCTGTGGAACTCCCTTCCATATACTGCTTCCCCGACAGCTTCAGGAATTTAAATGTAAGGTCAACAGACATCTTCTATCACACTAACTCGCATCCATTCTCTCAAGCTCTTTTTTCATCTACCCCACCTCTAACCTCGGTATCCTCATCCGTCTATTACCCTCCTCCTGACATTCCCCATAACTAACCCCACTTTCTCATCACTTTCCCCTAAGTAACCCCCTTCACAACAGTGGCAGTAGAATGCCTTGTTTGGGGTGAGAAGATTAAAAGAAAATGTGAAGGAATGAATGAACATCAAATTAACAAGGCTATCATCGTTTTATAAAAGTCGTCACTGCTAATTTTGGATTTCGTTTTGGTAAAGGATAAAAGATGGCGAAATAGCATCAAACAACTTCAAGAAATTACTTACCTTTCTAAAAGAGGAAATGTATAATTGATTTGTTGAACGCACAGCAAAATCTGACCACGTCAATAGAAGGTTCTCTTATCATAAAAAGCGATATTCAATCTCCAAATCCACTGAATGCATAGATCTAAAGGTGGAACCATAGACATTTTGTCGGCCTAACAGAAGTGTATAAGCACATTAATAGACAGTTCTTCTCAGATATAAGAATTTGTCGACCTAACAGCAACTTATAGCCACATCAATAGACTTACTCTTCTCATCCGTGAGAAAGCGCCTTTCATTTTCCAAATCAGCTGGAAACATCGACCTAACAGAGGAACTCTATACCTGCTTTGTCGACATAACAACATCTCACCAAATCAACACACTTTCTCATCTCATCCCTGAGAAACCGTCTTTCATTTTCTAAAAACTGGAAACATCGATCTAACAGCGGAACCCTATAACTGCTTTGTCGACCTTACAGCAACATAGAACTATATCAATAGACTTTCTCTTCTCATCCATTAGAAACCGCTTTCCAATCACCGAATCCACTGAATTCAGCGGACCTCAAGTGGAATGACTATATCGAATCCATTGCTAAATCCGCTGCTATGAAAGTCGGTTCTCTGTGCAGGGCCCGGAGGTTTTTTCCGTCTGAATCTATCCTGCACATTTATAAATCTACCATCCACCCGTGCATTGAATACTGTTGCCATATCTGGTCGGGTGCCCCTGCTATTCTCCTTGGGCTTCTCGACAAGGTACAGCGAAGGGTCTGTAATGTGATCGATACCGACTTAGCAGACCGCATGCAGTCTCTCTCTCACCGGCGCGACGTGGCTTCCCTGTGTCTCTTTTATAAATACTTTCACGGCTTCTGCTCCGATGAACTTAGATCACTGGTGCCCCCTAGGTTCGAATTTGTACGAGATACTAGATTAGCAACTAGATCCCACCCTTTTACAGTGAAACCGATAAAATGCAACCGCAACTTCAACTCCAACAGTTTCTTTTCTTGCACTTTCCGACTGTGGAATTCCCTTCCACAAGACTGCTTCCCCGACGGCTACAATCTCCAGGAGTTTAAATGTAAGGTCAATAGACACCCCCTAACACACTAACTCGCTTCCATTCTTTCAAACACTCTTCCCATCCTCCAAACTATCTATCACCCCCCTTCTGACATTTCCTATATCTAACCACTCTTTCTTATTTACCTTCCCCCATGTAGCCCCAAACGCAATAGTGGCAGTGGAATGCTTTGCTTGGGGTGAAATGATTAAAAAAAAATCATCAATCAGATAGAGGAACAGAATACCTGTTTTATCGACGCCACAGCAGCCTAGGACCACTTAAGTAGAAACTTCCTTTTCTCATCCATAAGTAAACACCTTTCTCTCTTCGAATCCATTTAATGCATTGATCTAACAGAGGAACCATATTGATCTCCATCTCAGAGACATTTAAAATCTGATCTGGCTTACGACAGAGATTACATGAAAGGACCACTCAATTTAATCCTTCTGCACATTTACAAACGCTGATGTGATGCAATGGATACTGACCACTTAACTATTCCATACCACATCCTAAATGAATCTACCAAGCCTTTTTTCCTTCCCGAAGTTAAATTGCTGATGATGAGGGGAGGCTATATTGATGATATGCAAGACGCGATGAATAAACTGTTGCTAATTTATATTTTAATTTCACGCATGCGCGTTGTTTGATTTTAATTTTCTGAACTGCACAACGTAGTAGGGTCAGTTGGGCACCGTCTATGAGAATTTTTTTTTTTAATCATATCATCCCGAGCAAGGCGGTAACTCCACTGATGTGCAGGGGGCTACGTAAGAGTGAAAAGATTGGGAAAGAGAAAGCCGGAAACCACATCCTAAACAAGGAACAAGGGATGAGCCTCTTCATCTGTTCAATAGATGAAGGTGGAGTGTGAACCGGGCGATAGTTTAGTCTATCTACTCCAATTGAAAGAAAAAAGAAAAAAAGAAAAGTGTGAAAAGGTTGAAAGAGAGAAAGCCGGAAACGACACCCTAAACAGGGAACAAGGGATGAGCCTCTTCACCTGTTATGGCACCATGATGTTATTAACTCCGCTAGAAATTAGGAAACGGCATGCTGTACCCCTTGGAATTCATTTCGGAGTTTCTAGGGGGTAATCTGATGACAGTGCAGAGTACTCAAACCATTACTATATATTACGCCCTCAAAACAATCAGTATCTACCTCCCAGAAAGCATTATATTCCCCTAATGGTTATGTATATACTACACCCCCAAAACATACGCTATATTCCCATAAAAAAAAATCAGGAAATTCACCTTAAGATAATTTTATTCACCTTTTTTTAAAATTTTTTTATAATCATATCGCCCCAAGAAAGGCATATTATTGCCACTGTTTTGCAGGGAATTACATAGGAGAAATTTATGAGAAAAAGTGACAGGTTATAGGGGGTGTCAAGGAAGTGGG
>JBBBDQ010000490.1:972500-1050000 GCA_037127315.1 Ascarosepion bandense
GATAGATAGATAGATAGATTTGAACTGCATAGATAGATAGATAGATAGATAGATAGATAGATAGATAGATAGATTTGAACTGACGATAGATAGATAGATAGATAGATAGATAGATAGATAGATAGATAGATAGATAGATAGATTTGAACTGACGATAGATAGATAGATAGATAGATAGATAGATAGATAGATAGATTTGAACTGACGATAGATAGATAGATAGATAGATAGATAGATAGATAGATAGATAGATAGATAGATTTGAACTGACGATAGATAGATAGATAGATAGATAGATAGATAGATAGATAGATTTGAACTGACGATAGATAGATAGATAGATAGATAGATAGATAGATAGGTAGATAGATAGATAGATAGATAGATAGATAGATTTGAACTGACGATAGATAGATAGATAGATAGATAGATAGATAGATAGATAGATAGATTTGAACTGACGATAGATAGATAGAGAGATAGATAGATAGATAGATAGATAGATAGATAGATAGATAGATAGATAGATAGATAGATTGAACGAACGATAGATAGATAGATAGATAGATAGATAGATAGATAGATAGATAGATAGATTGAATGAACGATAGATAGATAGATAGATAGATAGATAGATAGATAGATAGATAGATAGATAGATTTGTTGAACGATAGATAGATAGATAGATAGATAGATAGATAGATAGATAGATAGATAGATTGATTGAACGAACGATAGATAGATAGATAGATAGATAGATAGATAGATAGATAGATAGATAGATAGATAGATAGATAGATAGATTGATAGATAGATAGATAGATAGATAGATAGATAGATAGATAGATAGATAGATTTGAACTGATGATAGATAGATAGATAGATAGATAGATAGATAGATAGATATAGATAGATAGATAGATAGATTTGAACGATGATAGATAGATAGATAGATAGATAGATAGATAGATAGATAGATAGATAGATAGATAGATTTGAACTGACGATAGATAGATAGATAGATAGATAGATAGATAGATAGATAGATAGATAGATAGATAGATAGATAGATAGATAGATAGATTTGAACGACGATAGATAGATAGATAGATAGATAGATAGATAGATAGATAGATAGATAGATAGATAGATAGATAGATAGATAGATTTGAATGACTGATAGATAGATAGATAGATAGATAGATAGATAGATAGATAGATAGATAGATTTGAACGATAGATAGATAGATAGATAGATAGATAGATAGATAGATAGATAGATTTGAACGATAGATAGATAGATAGATAGATAGATAGATAGATAGATAGATAGATAGATAGATAGATGGACAGACGACGATAGATAGATAGATAGATAGATAGATAGATAGATAGATAGATAGATAGATAGATAGATTTGAACTGACGATAGATAGATAGATAGATAGATAGATAGATAGATAGATAGATAGATAGATAGATAGATAGATAGATAGATTTGAACTGACGATAGATTGATAGATAGATAGATAGATAGATAGAATAGATAGATAGATAGATAGATAGATAGATAGGTAGATGATAGATAGATAGATAGATAGATAGATAGATAGATAGATAGATAGATAGATAGATAGATAGATAGATTTGAACGAACGATAGATAGATAGATAGATAGATAGATAGATAGATAGATAGATAGATAGATAGATAGATTTGAACGAACGATAGATAGATAGATAGATAGATAGATAGATAGATTTGAACGAGATAGATAGATAGATAGATAGATAGATAGATAGATAGATAGATAGATAGATAGATAGATAGATAGATTTGAACTGACGATAGATAGATAGATAGATAGATAGATAGATAGATAGATAGATAGATAGATAGATAGATAGATTTGAACGAACGATAGATAGATAGATAGATAGATAGATAGATAGATAGATAGATAGATAGATAGATAGATAGGTTGAACGAACGATAGATAGATAGATAGATAGATAGATAGATAGATAGATAGATAGATTTGAACTGATGATAGATAGATAGATAGATAGATAGATAGATAGATAGATAGATAGATAGATAGATAGATAGATTTGAACTGACGATAGATAGATAGATAGATAGATAGATAGATAGATAGATAGATAGATAGATAGATAGATAGATAGATAGATAGATAGATAGATAGATAGATAGATAGATAGATA
This sequence comes from Ascarosepion bandense, assembly GCA_037127315.1. Classification (NCBI taxonomy): domain Eukaryota; kingdom Metazoa; phylum Mollusca; class Cephalopoda; order Sepiida; family Sepiidae; genus Ascarosepion; species Ascarosepion bandense. The sequence continues at coordinate 974,727 of JBBBDQ010000490.1, forward strand.
GATAGATAGATAGATTGATAGATAGATAGATAGATAGATAGATAGATAGATAGATAGATAGATAGATAGATTTGAACGTAGATAGATAGATAGATAGATAGATAGATAGATAGATAGATAGATGATAGATTGAACTGTAGATAGATAGATAGATAGATAGATAGATAGATAGATAGATAGATAGATAGATAGATAGATTTGAACTGACGATAGATAGATAGATAGATAGATAGATAGATAGATAGATTTGAACTGACGATAGATAGATAGATAGATAGATAGATAGATAGATAGATAGATAGATAGATAGATTTGAACTGACGATAGATAGATAGATAGATAGATAGATAGATAGATAGATAGATAGATAGATAGATTTGAACTGACGATAGATAGATAGATAGATAGATAGATAGATAGATAGATTGACTGACGATAGATAGATAGATAGATAGATAGATAGATAGATAGATAGATAGATAGATACCATACAGAAAAGAAAACCACCACCCTATAGTAACAAAAATTCCAATCATTCTCCTAATGTCTTCAGCACATACCCTTATCTAAAAACAAAAGTGTTATAGTGCCCTATCTACGGAGAATTAACTCTTCCTTCTTCAATAAATACTAACCTGCGTGACTTCCGGGTAGGCAGGCAAGTGGCAATCGTGAGATAGTCGAGACGCAGTGTAACTTAGTTCGTACACTGCTGACTAATAAAACCCTTATTATAGATATATGTTCTGTTATTCAAATGCATTGGTTCAACCCGCCTTCTTCTTTTCATGTCTTTCTTCTTTGAACCTAATATGCGCCAACAAAAAAGCTACCCACGAACTTCAGTAACATAACTATATTCAACAAAAACAAAGAAACATACGAGTCAGCAATAAGACCCAGCAATACTCAAATAAATTCGAACTGCTGCCATATCTGATGGCCCTGTTATCCACCTAAGAGTCCTTGAAAAAATCTAACGGACAATCTGTAATGTGATCGATCCCGACCTGGCAGTTCGAATACCGTCACTTTTTCAACGGCGCAATGTGGCTTCCATGTGTCTCTTTTACAAATACTTTCACGGCTTCTACTCCGATAAACTTAGCTCTCTGGTGCCCCCTGTATATAAATTTACTCGAGCAACAAGATTAGCAACTAGGTCCCACACTTTTACTGTGAAACCAATAAAATGTAAACGTAAATTCTACTCCAGTAGCTTCTTTTCTCGCACTTCCCGCCTGTGGAATTCCCTTCCGTTTACTTACTTTCCCGAGAGCTACATTCTTCAAGAATTTAAATGTAAAGTCAATAGTCATTTCCTATCTTACTAACCTGCATCCTCTCTCTCATGCTCATTTCTCCGTCCACTCCACTCTCGTCAGTATTCTCATCCTTCTCTTAACCACTTCCTGACACTCCCTATACCCTGTCACTCTTTCTCATAGGTTTTCTCCAATGTAACTCCCTGCGCACCATTGGCCGTAAACTACCTTGCTTGGGGGCAATATGGCTATAAAAAAAGTACTTGTTCCAGTTTGTTATATAAATTCAAAAATAAATACAGTGGAACCTGCCGTATGCAACCCTCCTCATCAGCAACCACCTGTTTTTAACGACCGTTTTTCTATGCACGGATGATTTGCTAAAGTTAACTGACACTTCGTGAGTGACCACCTCCAGAACGCGACCAGTGACCAACATCAAAGAGTAAAAATCACTGATCAAGCAACCGCTTTGAAAAACAAATCCATTTTGGTCGTACACTGCGCACTTCTAAATTAGGAGAAACTAAATGAGTAATCTATTTCATTTTGATTTGATCTAAGCCAGGAACACTTCCTCGTTGTTTTGTTATTGTAGTGTTGTATCAAACTGTTATTTCTTGTTGAAGTGTACATTGCCTGAGTTCACCTCACGGTCAAACATCGGCTGTTTTGTACAATATGTATTGCATTTGCCATGTTCAAGGGATTTATCGCAGTCTCTGGATAAATTCAGAAATTGGGAAAATCACAATTATGTCCCTTTCTCAAATGTTTGTCTCTTTCGTTCCTTTACTTTCTTGTGTATCTATCTACTCTATTTCTATCTGGGTATATCTATATCTATCTCTCTGTTTCTCTACCCCCACCCACAATCGTCAGTTTTTTGTATGTTTTTTCCATGTATTATTGCAGATTCTCTTTTGCTATCACTCACTTCTAAGAAAAAACTGAAACCGCATACTTTTTTTTAAGTTCACTTAATAAATGTTTTTGTGAATAAATATTTTGGTCACTTGTTGACTGTTGTAAATACGTTTTTTAAAATTTTAAAATGAATTATGCTGAATAAATTTCTTTAAAATTAGGCCATTTTCTTATGTTCTCATTTATTTATTATCAGATTACATGGTCAAATTCTAATATGTACATTCTGATGAGGGGAATATACGCTCTTGGCGTAAATAGGTCATGACTATGATCCTTTCGTGAGCGGCCACCTGTCGTATGCGACCAGTTTTTAATTACAGTGTGTGGTCGCATATGACAGGTTCCACTGTATATGTAGAGACTCTTTATATTAGAACGAGAAAGAAAGAAAGAAAGAAAGAAAGAAAGAAAGAATGAATGAATGAATGAATGAACGAAGAAAATAAAAAGAAAGAGAATAAAAATGTAAATAAATAAAGTTTTACCCAAACGGAAAATAGTGATGAAGAAATAAAAAAACAACAACTAGACATTTAACAGAAGTAAATTGAAAATTTAAAAATAAATTTGATAAAAGAAATAATTAAAGAAAATGCACAAAAAAATTCACGTCAATAAAAAAAATACACAATAATTTTTACTTAAAATCAAAAAGAAAACATGTGGCCTCCCTTTGTCTGTTCTATAAATACTTTCATGGCTTCTGCTCCAACGAACTTAAGTCACTGGTGCCTCCTCAACAGGTATTTACTCGTGCAACCAGACTGACAACTGGGTCCCACCCATTCACAGTTAGGTTAGCCAAATGCAGACGACAATTCTACTCCTGCAGCTTCTTCTCTCGCACTTCCCGCCTGTGGAACTCGCACCCATATTCTTGCTTTCCTGACGACTACAACCTCCAGGAATTTAAATGCAATGTCAATAATCATCTATTAACCACTAGACTCTAGCTCTCTCCCCACCCCGTATATCCTTCCCTTCTCTCCACCTATGTATCTGTCATCACACCTGCATTCTCAACTTTCTATTGCTCCTTTCTAACTAGTTTGTACTCCTCACTCTTTTCTAATTAATCTTTTTACAGTTATGTAGCCCCCAGCTCATCAGTGGCATTTCTGCCTTACTCGGGGTGAAATGATTAAAAAAAAAAGAAGAAAAGAACGAGAAACAAAGAAAAATGGAGAAATCCCCCCAAAAATAGAAAGAAAGAAGCAACAAGTAAAAAAGACGACAAATGAAAAGACAAGAATCACCTAAAGAAGAAAAAAAAAGACGAAATTATTGAAAAGAAAAGAAAAGAAAAACACACACGTAACAAATAAGTTACAGAAAACAATGAATTGTTAGATGGGAAATTAAAAAAAAATAAATATCGTACGCCAAATTCGTTCACTGTTTCTTTGAAGCCAAAGGCAAAACATTTTCTCCTTCATTTTTCGTTTCTATAGAAGGGGCGGGCAGCTGTGTAACTGATATATGGTAATTGGCTCATAGTCGTCAAGTAAAATTATATTTCTCGTCAGCTATGTCTTAACGACGTCTTTTGTTGAGTTAATTAATAGAAATGGCGGGGAATGTTGGGAGTTGTGGAAACGGCAAGAAATTGTGACGTCAAATTAAAAAAAAATCGTCAAGAATTTCATGTGTCTTCTGCTTGTATGGCAATCAGGAAAAAACACGAAGTGCTTGAAATTTCTAATGATTTACAATGAAACATTCACATGAAACTATCTATGCATTGATTTGCGCCATGTGGATGATATTTTCCATACGTTTAGACCTCAAGTGGAATCTAAACTTATTTACAAATGGAACTTTGCCTCTGTGTGTGTGTGTGTGTGTGTGTGTGTGTGTGTGTGTGTGTGTGTGTCAGTTACCTATAGACTCCGAAACGGCTGAACCGATTTTCTTGAAAATTTACACAGTTGTACTATAAGCGTCTGCGAGTGTTCTTAGCCAGGTTTTGTGTCAAGCTACCACCGATAAATATCGAAAATTGATAATCGCAAAAATCGGGTTAAAGAAGTGGTCTGATTTTAATCAAATTTGATACACTCATAGATAAAGACATAAGAAACGATATTCAGAAGGTTCAAGGTTGCAGTTTTTACAATAGTGCAGAAAACCGATAAAATATATATATATATATATATATATATATATATATATATATATATATATAAAAGCCAAGATGTTTGTGTGTGTGTGTCTGTTTATCTGCCTGTATGTCTGTATTTTTTTTCAGTCCTTTTCTTTTAGCTTTTGCTTCGAGTTTGGCTCTAAGTAGGTATAATTGTTGTTCTTAGTCTCAGTCATGATACCATTTACTCAGAGGACTTATTTAGCCACAAAATTCAGTTTACGACGAAAAATAAACTTATTTGATATCAATACCAGGAAATCAAAATTGACTTACATCCGTTCATTTTTCTTTCAGTCTACAGTTTCGCTTTAATTGGAAACAACTATTGCATTTTAGTCTTTCGTGCCAACGTCCAAAGAGTCTGAGCTCCAGGACGATGGATTAGTTTTAAAGCTTTCATTACACCCGAGTAATGCCGGGCTATACTGCTAGTGACTATACAGAATCCATAGCTAAATCCGCTGCTAAGAAGGTCGGTTCTCTGTACAGGGCCAGGAAGTTTTTCCCGTCTGAAACAATCCTGCACATATAAAAATCTACCATCCACCCGTGCATTGAATACTGCTGACATATCCGGTCGGGTGCTCCTGCTGTCCACCTAGGGATCTTTGACAAAATCCAACGGAGAATCTGTAATGTGATCGATCCCGACTTGGCAGCTCGGATACAGTCACTTTCTCACCGGCACAATGTGGCATCTCTGTTTCTCTCCTATGAATACTTTCACAGCTTCTGCTCCGATGAACTTAACCCTCTAGGGCCATTCGTATCATATTATTGGGGGATCTGTTTATTACTTCATAACAATATAGAACTGATCCCCCACTTTATGACAAGTAGAAGCCTTAATCATATTATATTATTAACCCTCTAGGGCCATTCGTATCATATTTGATACAGTATGAAAACAAGCCTTGAAAGAAATATTTTCCTGAAAAATTTTTTAAGAGAAATATTTTATAAATTTCAAATGAAAGCAGTACTGACTGCTCAGTCAATGAATACCAAATGTTTCCTTATAGGGAAATACCAAATGTTTCCTTATAGGGAAATACTGTATCAAATATGATACGAATGGCCCTAGAGGGTTAATAGATAGATAGATAGATAAACAGACTGGGATTAACCCTCTAGGGCCATTCGTATCATATTTGATACAGTATGAAAACAAGCCTTGAAAGAAATATTTCCCTGAAAAATTTTTTTAAGAGAAATATTTTATAAATTTCAAATGAAAGCAGTACTGACTGCTCAGTCAATGAATACCAAATATTTCCTTATAGGGAAATACCAAATGTTTCCTTATAGGGAAATACTGTATCAAATATGATACGAATGGCCCTAGAGGGTTAAAAAAAATTTCTTTTCATTTTTATTTCGTTTTTCTCCTGATACATTTTTTTAAACTTTTCTCTTTCCTTCCTTCCTTTTTTTCTCTTTCTTGGATAGTTCCTTTTTTCTCTTTCTTGGATAGTTCCTTGCTCTTTTATACACCCGTCAGGTGGTTGTCTGCAATGAGATTCTTGTCCCGATTTTCCTCTCTTCGCCTAGAAGTTGAAATGTTTTTTTGATGTGCAGAAAAAATATGACCTGTTGGAGATATTAAAATTAGAACACTTTGAGTTTCGCCCTGATTATCTTGAGGATATTTTTTAAATATTCAGCCAGCTGCATTTGAGACTCCGAGGAAAGGATTCAAATTTTCCCAGCCACTGTGACACAATACATGCATTTCTGGCCAAATTGGAGCCGTGTCTATTCTACAAATCCTTTAATGGCTTCTGCTCCGATGAACTTAGATCATTGGTACCCCCCGCCATACGTGAACTAGGTTTCACCCTTTCATGTGTCTTCTGCTTGTATGGCAATCAGGAAAAAACACGAAGTGTTTGAAATTTCTAATGATTTACAATGAAGCATTCACATGAAACTATCTATGCATTGATTTGCGCCATGTGGATGATATTTTCCATACGTTTAGACCTCAAGTGGAATCTAAACTTATTTACAAGTGAAACTTTGTCTGTGTGTGTGTGTATGTGTGTGTGTATGTGTCCGTTACCTATAGACTCCGAAACGGCTGAACCGATTTTCCTGAACATTTACACAGTTGTACTATAAGCGTCTGCGAGTGTTCTTAGCTAGGTTTTGTGTCAGGGCACCCCCGATAAATATCGAAAATCGATAATCGAAAAAATCGGGTTATAGAAGAAGTGGTCCGATTTTAATCAAATTTGATACACTCATAGACAAAGACATAAGAAACGATATTCAGAAGTTTCAAGATTGCAGTTCTTATAATAGTGCAGAAAATCGATAATACATATATATATATATATATATATAAAGGCAAGCTGTTTGTGTGTGTCTGTTTATCTGCCTGTATGTCTGTATTTTTTCAGCCCTTTTATTTTAGTTTTTTTTTCCATGCGTTTAGACCTCACGTGTAATGACTATATAGTGAATTGCTTATCTATTCCTTTTCTAGCTGTAGTGAGAGTCCATTCTAGTGAACGGTAGTTTTATATTGTTGCAGTTTAACGGAATTAGGCCTTGTGGTAGATAGCCCACTATAAGTCATAAAATAATTATAAAATCAAGAAAATCAATTTCAGTAGAAAATAACATTTTTATGAATACACATATCAATTAGTGTTTTTACAGTTAAAGTAATACTTGAATATAGGTCCAACGGAGATTAAAATGTTCATGGTAAATAAAATGCTGAAAGAGATTTAAGGCTTAGGAATGTGGGAGAGCGCATAAGTGAGGAATGTCTTTGATGTAGTCGCTCCTTAGGTCAGTTAGTAGTTTTGAGACAGGGAAGAAGGAAAGAGGCAAGCGTAGTAGCCAATTGACTTAGGTCAAGGGGATATTAATCTCGCCTGTCACCGTTGGTCTGTCTGCTGGGTGCTTTCTGTTTCGGCTTTTTATTTCAGCTTTTTGGATCGTAGGTGATCATTTGGGATTTTACACTTGTATTTGATTCTGGGCTTCCAATTGGCCGATAAATAAAATTCGCGTAGGCTCGCCAACTGGAAATTTAATATTTGATTAATTTTTATTTTTCAACCGGAGCATCTGCGCGAAGCCGGATGCGCACTGTCGAGTTTTGGTCATTTGTTTTTTGGTCTTGAGAGAGCAAACATCCGGTCCATCGCTTTTACTTGGTATAACCACAACTATGCAGAACCCATAGCTAAATCCGCTGCTAAGAAGGTCGGTTCTCTGTGCAGGGCCAGGAAGTTTTTCCCGTCTGAATCTATCCTGCACATATATAAATCTACCATCAGCTCGTGCATTGAATACTGCTGCCACATCTGGTCGGGTGCTCCTGCTATTCTCCTCAGGGTCCTTGACAAAATCCAACGGAGAATCTGTAACGTGATCGATACCGACTTGGCTAACCGCCTGCAGTCACTCTCTCACCGGCGTGACGTGGCTTCCCTGTGCCTCTTCTATAAATACTTTCACGGCTTCTGCTCTGATGAACTTAGAGCACTGGTGCCCCCTAGGTATGAATTTGCACGAGATACTAGATTAGCAACTAGGTCCCACCATTTTACAGTAAAACCGATAAAATGTAACCACAATTTCTACTCCAAAAGCTTCTTTTCTCGCACTTCCCGCCTGTGGAATTCCCTTCCACATACTTGCTTCCCCGACAGCTACAATCTCTAGGAGTTTAAATGTAAGGTCAATAGACACCTCCTAACACACTAACTTACACCCATTCTCTCAAACACTATTCCTATGTACCACCTTACTCATCTATCACCCTCCATCTGACATCTCCTATATACAACCGCTCTATGTAACCCACTGCGCTATAGTGGCAGTGGAATGCCTTGCTTGGGGGGATATGATTAAAAAAAAAAAGAGAATGCATAGCTAAATCAGCTGCTAAGAAAGTTAGTTCCCTGTGCAGGGCCAGGAAGTTTTTCCCGTCTGAAACAATCCTGCACATACACAAATCTACCATCCGCCTGTGTATTGAATACTGCTGCCATTTCTGGTCGGGTGCTCCTTCTGTCCACCTAGGGGTCTTTGACAAAATCCAACGGAGAATCTGTAAGAGAAGGGAGCAAGAGAAGGATGGAGATACAGGTGTGTGTGTCTGTGTGTGTGTGTGTGTGTGTGTGTGTGTGTGTGTGTGTCGTTACCTATAGACTCCGAAACGGCTGAACCGATTTTCTTGAAAAATTACACAGTTGTACTATAAGCGTCTGCGAGTGTTCTTAGCTAGGTTTTGTGTCGAGGTACCCCAGATAAATATCGAAAATCGATAATCGAAAAAATCGGGTTATAGAAGGAGTGGTCCGATTTTAATAAGATTTGATACACTCATAGACAAAGACATAAGAAACGATATTCAGACGTTTCAAGGTTGCAGTTCTTACAATAGTGCAGAAAATCGATAATATCCCCGATATCAGAAATCGATACCCCCGATATTCTATCGACTCTGATCAAGAACCCGATATTCAGCCATCAGTATGGCTCATTTTCTCTAATTTTACTCCCGATGGGTACGATAAGTTTTCATAGACTTACTTAGGTTAGTTTATCCTTGGATGACTTATTTGACTCCGATATTAGAAATCGATACCCCGATATCCTACCGGGTCTGATCAAAATCAGTTTTTCAGCTCTTTTGTTTTAGTTTTTGCTTTGGGTTTGGCTCTAAGTAGGTATAATTGTAGTTCTTAGTCTCAGTCATGATACCATTTACTCAGAGGACTTATTTAGCCTTCAAAATTCAGTTTACAACGAAAAAAACTTATTTGATATTGATACCAGGAAATCAAAATTTGACTTACATCCATTCATTTTTCTTTAAGTCTATGGTTTCACTTTAACTGGAAACAACTATTGTTTTTTAGTCTTTCATGTCAACATCCAAAGAGTCTGAGCTCCAGGTCCATGGATTAGTTTTAAAGCTTTCATTACACCCGAGTAACGCCGGGCTATACTGCTAGTATATATATATATATATATATATATATATATATATACTAGGTGGGATTGGTAAATTGTTGCAATTATTTTATTATTTCAAATATTCTTTAGGCTGAGTCTGAGCTCCAGCTCTATGGATTAGTTTTAAAGCTTTCATTACACCCGAGCAACGCCGGGCTATACTGCTAGTATATATATATATATATATATATATATATATATATATATATATATATATACTAGGTGCGATTGGTAAATTGTTGCAATTATTTTATTATTTCAAATATTCTTTAGGCTGAGTCTGAGCTCCAGCTCTATGGATTAGTTTTAAAGCTTTCATTACACCCGAGCAACGCCGGGCTATACTGCTAGTATATATATATATATATATATATATATATATATATATATACTAGGTGCGATTGGTAAATTGTTGCAATTATTTTATTATTTCAAATATTCTTTAGGCTGAGTCTGAGCTCTAGCACTATGGATTAGTTTTAAAGCTTTCATTACACCCGAGCAACGCCGGGCTATACTGCTGGTTGTTGATAAGAACAGAATAAGTGTAGGGAAATTTACGATGTTTCCGTTTTGGAATTAACTTCTTTCTGATAGTCAGCTTTCAAACACCTTTTCCGACGAAATCATGGATCAATTGTTTCTATATTTTCAATACCTACAACTATAACAACGCAAACATCACGTTTTTACTTAAATAAAGGAAGGCTGAATTAAATGTTGTTTTTTTTTATTTTAATTAAATAAGTTTTAAGCTCAATCACCATAATAACGCATGGCATTTTACATGAATATATTTTTTTACAGAAAAATCTTCTATACTTATCTTAACTTATTCCGTTGTAGGGGTCCACAGGGGGTCCACATGACTGTAAAAGGGGGAACAGGGCCAAATAGTCTAGACATATATTTTCTAATTACTTTTTTCATTTATCACATATTTTTTATTTCGTGAAATCTTTCTTTCTTTATGCTTACGGCCTATCACGTTGAGTACCCCCGGTTCTCGCTTGATCACTAAAGTTAAGCAACGTTGAGCCTGGTCAGTACTTAGATGGGTGACCGCTTGGGAATACCAGGTGCTGTAAGCGTATATTGACGGATGTGCGTGCTTATGGCCATATCATGTTGAATACCCCGTTTCTCGCTCGATCACCAAATTTAAGCAACGTTGAGTTTGGTCAGTACTTAGATGGGTGACTGTTTGGGAATACCATGTGCTGTAAGCGTCTAGTGACGGATGTGCATGCTTACGGTCATATCACGTTGAATATAACGGTTCTCGCTCGATCACCGAAGTTAAGCAACGTTGAGTCTGGTCAGTACTTAGATGGGTGATTGCTTGGGAATACCAGGTGCTGTAAGCGTGTAGTGACGGATGTGCGTTGTGGTGCAGTGGATATCGGTTAACCGAGTTCGAATTCCAGTTGAATACCCTGCATTCACTTAAGCACTGGTACCCGTTGGAAAGGTATTAATCCGTCTCTTCTCTCCATTTATGGGTTAAATAACAAGGGTAGGACTTGGAGAAGAAAAAAACAAATCCCAATGAATCTTGATACTCGAAAAGAAAAATGTTGTCAAAATAAAATAACTTTTGGCCATGAACTTTAGATATACATGATTGACAGGTCGTTAAACCTCGAAACAAACAAAACTTTTTTCTTTTACTTTCTTTCTTTTCTTTCTCTTTGTTGTATAAAACGTTTCCACATATGTCATGTCATCTGTTGAGCATCTCGACTCTCGCTAGAATCATCACAATTGAGTAGTGAGTTCGATCCTCACAGGGTATCCCTTACTTTCGGCCTTGTGCCACATCTGCGCTACGCTTAGAAAATTACCATAATGGTTTCGAGTGTTGTTGGGCACACCGGCGTGGTGTAATGGTTAGCAGGCTTGTCTCGCTAGAATCATTACAACTCAGTAGTGAGTTCGATCCTCACTGGGTGCCCAATACTTTCGGCCTTGTGCCACATCTACCGGTCTAATTGTTTATGACACTCATTTTCGTCATAAAAATTTATCGTAAATAATCAGGCCGGCAGAAATAAATATACAATACTGTTTGATTATAAACAGAATATCTACTTAAATACGAGTATCGATCAAAAATAATGTTCAAACAAATCATTTCAAACTGTCGGTTGTTTATAACCAAGTTTCGTTAATTTTCGTTTATTTCCGTAACATGATGGTTATCGTAAATAATCAGGCCGGTAGAAATAAATATATAATACTGATTGATTATAAACAGAATATCTATTAAATACGAGTATCGATCAAAAATAATGTTCAAACAAATCATTTCAAATTGTCGGTTGTTTATATGCAATTTCGTTAATCTTCGTTTATTTCCGTAACATGATGGTTATCGCAAATAATCAGGCCGGTAGAAATAAATATATAATACTGTTTCATTATAAACAGAATATCTACTTAAATACGAGTATCGATCAAAAATAATGTTCAAACAAATCATTTCAAATTGTCGGTTGTTCATAACCAAGTTTGGTTAATCTTCGTTAATATATATATATATATATATATATATATGTATATCCAGGTGAAGCGAATCAAGATATTTAGAATCCCGAGTTCTCCCGTATTTACTTTATTTAAAAAGCGCTTTATCGTAGAGCATAATATAATTATAATTAAATTTATTTCTTTTAAATTTCAAATAAATTTGATTTTAAATAAAAACAAATTTATATATATATATATATATATATATATATATATATATATATATATATAGTTCTAATTATAGTTATACGTAATAACTGGAAACATGACAGCATTTTATTTGTAATGCTGCAATACAATAATTTTGCTAAAGGTCGCCATGTTGCTTTCTGAAATTTTCCATTTTTGGCAAGTCATATCAACACTTTCAAAATCTTTCGGATTTTGGAGGTTTTCGAATTTAGAAATTCCGGATAAATGTTACTCAACTTCTGTCGACCACCTATCAAGTCCACAGTACATTCTTTGCGTAAAGGACAATAATGTTTTGTCGGTGTTTTTAAACTGCCTCAAACAAACGAATATCTGTCATCAGCACATCTGTGAAGACGTTTGTGGCCATTTTAGGTCTGGCACCACCACCCCGCTCAAAAATGACGTTCTATTTTTTTTTTTTTTTTAACAGTCAATCGTCGTCGATGGGATTTTGGTGGTCACGTGACAGGAAATGCAGCCGGCGTACTACAGAATCCTTTGACATAAGGCGTACGTAATGGGTATTTAACAGAAAAGAAGGCAGCGTGGTGGAACACAAAAAATAATATGAACCAAAACTGCCTCCAGGACAGAAATATTTAGAGATATCCTCAGAATGTAAGCGGGCTTAGGGTTAGAGAAACGGAAGAGAGAAAATGAAAGAATTATATATATATATATATATATATATATATATATATATATATATATATTAGAAAACAAACAGCAAGACAAAAATTGAATATAGACTAATATATTTCCTGAATTCAGTAAGAAAAACGGCGGTAAAAAACGAGAAAAATAAAGAGAAATATTTAGAGATATCCTCAAAATGAAAGAGTACTTAGGGTTAGAGAAACGGAAGAAAGAAAATGAAAAAATAATTATATATATATATATATATATATATATATATATATATATATAAGAGCAGAGAAACAGCAAGAGAAAATAAAATATAGACTAAAATATTTCCTGAAATATTTCCTGAATTCAGCAAGAAAAATGGCAGTAAAAACGAGACAGAACAAATTAAGAAAAAAGTAAATGAATAAATCTAAACTTATTTGTAAATGGAACTTTGTGTGTGTGTGTGTGTGTGTGTGTGTGTGTGTGTGTGTGTGTGTGTGTCCGTTACCTATAGACTCCGAAACGGCTGAACCGATTTTTTTGAAAATTTGCACAGTTGTACTATAAGCGTCTGTGAGTGTTCTTAGGTAGGTTTTGTGTCGAGGTATCCTCGATAAAGATCGAAAATCGATAATCGAAAAAATCGGGTGATAGAAGGAGTGGTCCGATTTTAATCAAATTTGATACACTCATAGACAAAGACATAAGAAACGACATTAAGAAGTTTCAAAGTTGCAGTTCTTACAATAGTGCAGAAAATCGATAATATATATATAAAAAAGGCAAGATGTTTGTGTGTGTGTCTGTTTATCTGCCTCTATGTCTGTATTTTTTCAGCCCTTTTATTTTAGTTTTTGCTTCGGGTTTGGCTCTAAGTAGGTATAATCGTAGTTCTTAGTCTCAGCCATGATACTATTTACTCGGAGGACTTATTTAGCCTTCAAAATTCAGTTCACGACGAAAAATAAACTTATTTGATATCGATACGAGGAAATCAAAATTTGACTTACATCCATTCATTTTTCTTTCAGTCTACGGTTTCGCTTTAACTGGCAACAACTATTGCTTTTTAGTCTTTCGCGCCAACGTTCAAAGAGTCTGAGCTCCAGGACCATGCATTAGTTTTAATGCTTTCATTACACCCGAGCAACGCCGGGCTACACTGCTAGTTGAAAATAATAAAATTAATTATAAAACAATGAAAACGGAAACAAACAAAAAAAACTAGCCAAAAGGAACTTTTTATATAGTTAATGAAAAGAAACTACAAAATTATATTCTTCCTGTATGTGTCGTATCCCTTCAAGACATATCAGATTATGGCCCCCACATCTTCCTTTCCTTTGTACTTCTTAATAACTTTTGTCTTTTTATTATTTCTCCCAAACCCTGCTCTGCCGTCCATTTGTCAAACCTATCGCTGCTTTCCTCTGTCCCTCTTCCCTCAATCTATCCCTGTGAGTATCAGATTTTCCAAACCCTCCTTCTTCATTTCGTGCCCCAGAAGTTTCAACTGTCTCTTTCTGATGTTAAGTATAAGTTTCTTTTGTGCTTCCATTTTTTTCTAAAACTTTGTCGTTACGAACCTGTTCGGTAGGTGGTATCCTCAGCATCCTTCTGTACAATCACATTTCTGTTGCTTCAAGTCTCTTTTTCATCTTTGAGGAGATGGTCTAGCATTCACTGCCATACATGACGACAAATATCACATAACAGTTCATTACTCTTTTCTTTGTAGCCAACGAATTTATTCCCGTGTCTTAATACTCTACTTAGCTTTTTGAATACAACTTTGGCCATCTCAACACGTCTTCGGCTGACAGTGTCGCACTTTTCGTCTCCTGTTAGAACACTTTTTCCAGGTATTTAAATTTCTGTACCTGCTGATTTTAGGCTCCCCGGCTTGTAATTTGCAATTTTAGGTCATTTTTTTCCCATATAATTACACATAAATCATTCCGGTAATTAATTACTAGGTATGACACAAGGCTACAAATAAGGAGAGCGAGACAGGATCGAATTGACTACTCGGTAATGTTTAACCAGATGATTTCGGTAATGTTTAACCAGACGATGTAGTTAACTATTACCAGGACTCTATTGTACGTCATTATCACGTAATACTCTACTTCGTATGACACAAGGACAGAAACATGTGGCACTCATAGGGAATCTAATAAGCTACTCAGTAGGATGTGCGTTGTGGTGCAGTGGATATCGGCTCGGAACGAGAAATCAGGGAGCCGAGTTCAAATTCCAGTCGAATTCATTGCATTCACTTACGCGCAAATACCCTTGGGAAAGGTATTAATCCATCTCTTCCTTCCAGTTATGGGTTAAATAACAGGACAGATTGGGTTCTATAGCCTTGGCTGGCAGCCAATCTACCGCAGAAAGCAATGGCAACCTACTGCGGGATAATCCTCTGCCCAGTTAGTCATGTCTCGAAAGAGACATGAACGCCCAAGCGTGTATCACGTATGGCACTGAACTGACTAACTGAATATAATAGTTGGAGATATGACTAAAAATTCTACTTGGCATAAAGTGGGGGATTGGTTTTCTATTGATATTAAGTAATAAACTGATCCCCCACTAATTATACTTATAAAAAATTTCATATAATCTCTTCTTCCTCCATTTATGAGTTAAATGACAGAACAGATTGGGTGCCATAGACTTGCCTGGCAACCAGTCTACCGCAGAAAGCAATGGCAACCTACTGCGGGATAATCTTCTGCCCAGTCAGTCATATCTCTTTCGAGACATGATCGCCAAAGCGTGTTTCACGTATGGCACTTAACTGACTGACTCTGTATTAATGGTTAACCATCCCCAGGTACCCAAACCAAGTTTGGGACGAGGTCAAAAGTATGGGCCACCTAGTGAGTATCGAACTCACCACTCAGAACTAACGGTGAAATTTACCGACTGCTCGGAGTCATTAATGAAGCTCAGCTGAGATCGATACAAAGTCACAACAGGATGGCACCCAGTGAGGAACGAACTCACTACACAGCCAGACTATTTTGTTGAACTTTTAATCGATATCCTGTGTATGACAATAAACTAGATCTGGAAGCAAGGCTTTTGATCGCGTTGTTTTAAGGAGCGACGAACCACCTCTCAATTGTTATTCTCAGGCCCACCCTAACCCGGCGTGGTAGCACATATTACGCTCCCCAGCTATGGTCAAATAGTTAATCAGCAAATTGGTGTCAAAAAGAGATAAATGTATGAATAGATCTTTATAGTAGAAATGCCACCAAGCATTTAAATACATTACCAGCAATACATTTGACTCTCGATAAAAACCCTCTTTACAAAAATACGTTAATGAAACCTGATCAACAAACTGATTTCTAAAAAAAAGATTGCCTATTCTATTCAAACGAAGCTTCTCCTAAAAAATCTAGTAGGCATTAAATAACCCATTAACGTTCATATGCAATAAAACAAAAGAAATCAAACCAAACCAATCGACATTTTATCATTGTAATCATTTAAAACGAGTAACATAGCAAGACAACATTAAAAAAAATATAATTTTTTTTAGAATAAAATTGCCAATAATACATTTTATGAACTACAAACTATCTATCTAAACTACATAAATTTACCTTGAAAGTACAAAATCCTGAACGAAATATATTGAGTTGAAGCCATAAAACTGCATTCAAATATGTAGATTTTGGCATTAGATAAGCCATAGAAGTGTCGATGTGCCATTAAACAAATTCAACAGTCAACTGACTAATGCAACCCTATTTACAAAAATACGTCAATAAAATTTGACATACAAACTGATTTCTTACAAAGATTACATATTCAATCCATACGAAGCTTTCCTAAAAAATCTAGTCGGCATTAAATAATCCATTAAAGTTCATATGCAACACAATATTGAATATATATATATATAGATAGATAGATAGATAGATAGATAGATAGATAGATAGATAGATAGATAGATAGATAATGAACAGACTGAGATAGATAGATAGATAGATAGATAGATAGATAGATAGATAGATAGATAGATAGATAGATAGGTGTGAGTTTGTAACTAAGTAGTAAATTTATGTGTGCTAGAATCTAGCACACATAAATTTACTACTTCTCTATATAGGAAACCAACTAGCATAAATTCGTGTCTTCTTAACTATAATAGTGAATGCCCCCAACGATATAAGTTAGCTGTTATAAAAAACTTACTTCAACGCACACAAATGATATCTTCTTCCAAATCTATATTTTATAAAGAATTACACAACATTAAGCAAACACTAGTCAATAATGGATTTCCTAACTCCATTATTGATCAACAAATTAAAATGTATCTCAACAAACTTAACAATAGCTCTAACAATAAGGATAATATTAATAATAATGGTTTACATCAAAATAAACATAACACTATTAACTTAT
Organism: Ascarosepion bandense; assembly: GCA_037127315.1. Classification (NCBI taxonomy): domain Eukaryota; kingdom Metazoa; phylum Mollusca; class Cephalopoda; order Sepiida; family Sepiidae; genus Ascarosepion; species Ascarosepion bandense. The sequence goes on from JBBBDQ010000490.1 coordinate 991,830, forward strand.
ACTATTGCAACCAAATACATAATAATTATAAACAAGATGAAAAAACTCTCAAAAACATAATACGTAGAAATGTTAAAACAGTCGAAAGTAATAATCAAATTAAACTCATCATATATTATAAAAATTTTAAAACAATTCACCTATCGTCGAAATGTGGCCTCCCTCTGTCTCTTCTATAAATACTTTCATGGCTTCTGCTCGGATGAGCTTAAGTCACTGATGTCTCCCTCCTCAACAGGTGTTTACTCGTGCAACCAGACTGGCAATTGGGTCCCACCCATTCACAGTCAGGTTAGCCATATGCAGACGACAATTCTACTCCTGCAGCTTCCTCTCTCGCACTTCCCGCCTGTGGAACTCGCTCCCGTATTCTTGCTTTCCTGACGGCTACGACCTCCAAAAATTTAAATGCAAAGTTAATACTCATCTACTAACCACTGGACTCTAGCTCTCTCCCCTCCCCTGTATAACCTTCCCTTTCTCTCCACCTATGTATCTGTCATTGCACCTGCTTTCTCAGCTTTCTATTGTTCCTTTCTAACTAGCTTGTACTCCTCACTCTTTTCTAATTAATCTTTTTACATTTATGTAACCCCCTGCACATCAGTGGCATTTCCGCCTTGCTCGGGGTGAAATGATTAAAAAAAAAAAAGTCTATAATAACCCAACAAGCACTAAAATAAATTCTTTACAAAAAACCAATGTAGTGTAAAAATTTACATGACCATTCAGAGATTGCATCTCTGATACTAATAAAAAATCTAGTACATATATTGGTTTTACTACAACCACGCTCTCCCGTAGACTTACATGTCATCTTTCTGATCAGAGTACTATTAAACAACATTTCTCTGAAACAGTAGGTAATATCAGACAGATTTTGGTCAACAATACTGTGATCCTTACTCATACACACAGTAAGAGGAACCTGCAGATATTGGAGGCCGTGTACATCAAATCAAAACAACCAACACTCATTAAAATCAACTTTAAAACAGGAAATAACATATTACATTGCATTTGACTCCATGGTTTTGTTGTCATTTCGCGCTATCCCGCGGTGTGACGTCATAAAACCGCATCGCAAACTTAAGAACTGCGTTTATTATTTTTGGTAACTATTGCCGTTGCCAAGCGGAGTTTTATGTCAACACAAAATAAAATCGTCGGTGATGGTGGATTTTATAATATTTCAGTTTAAACAACCTCTCTGAAGATGGCTCATGTGAGCCGAAAGCTTAGAAGAAAACCAATAAATAATTATCCAAATGTTGGAGAATTTTTGTCTTTATTTTCAACTGAAATTAAAGCAAAAATACGACGTTTAGAACGGCTCATGATTAAACATAATAGACATTCATTGTCTCTTATATTTAATAGCATATGTTTAGAAAATATATATATATATATATATATGTCTGCGTCTGTCGTGACGACAGATTTCCTCCACTTCCACAAAAATACACGAATATAACCAATTTAAAAAAAAAATTAATCAGTTTGTCTGACGATCGCCAAAGCGTGAAACACAGGGTTACAAACTCACACCTATCTATATGAATATGTCTGCTCTATCACTGATATTGAGCGCTTTTAAATAAATACCACGCATATATAATATGTAAACAATATAATGTATATAACAAATTGCATATATATATATATATATATATATATTGATATTTATAATTATATACATACACTTTTCACATATATATATATTTTTTTTTTTAATAAAATTACCAATAATACTTTTTATTATGTACAATCTATATATCTAAACAAACATAACTTTATTCTGAAAGTAAAAAAAAATCCTATACAAAATACAAAACTGCATTCAAATATTTATATTCTGGAATTAAATAACCCATAGAGATGTCGATATGCCACTAATCAACGAACAATCAACAGACTAATACAAACCTCTTTACAAATATACGTCAATGAAACCTGATCTACAAAACTGATTTCTTACAAAGAATATACAGTGGAACCTGCCGTATGCGACCCTCGTTGTCAGCGACCACCTGTTGTCAACGACCTTTTTTCTATGCACGGACGATTTGCGAATGTTAATTGACCCTTAGTGAGCAACCACATCCAGAACGAGACCAGTGACTAACATCAACGAGTGAAAATCTCTGATCAAGCGACCGCTTTAAAAAAAAATCCATTTTGGTCGTACACTGCGAACTTCTAAATTAGGAGAAACTAAATGAGTAATCTATTTCATTTTGATTTGATTTAAGTTAGGAACACTTCCTCGTTGTTTTGTTATTGTAGTGTTGTATCAAACTGTTATTTCTTGTTGAAGTGTACATTGCCTGAGTTCACCTCACGGTCAAACATCGGCTGTTTTGTACAATATGTATTGCATTTGCCATGTTCAAGGGATTTATCGCAGTCTCTGGATAAATTCAGAAATTGGGAAAATCACAATTATGTCCCTTTCTCAAATGTTTGTCTCTTTCGTTCCTTTATTTTCTTGTGTATCTATCTACTCTATTTCTATCTGGGTATATCTATATCTATCTCTCTGTTTCTCTACCCCTACCTACGATCACTGTCAGTTTTTTGTATGTTTTTTTTTTATTATCATTATAGCAGATTCTCTTTTGTTATCACTCACTTCTAAGAAAAAAACTAAAACCGTATACTTTTCTAGTCCCCTTAGATCACTGGTGCCCCCTATGCATGAATTTACACGAGCTACTAAATTAGCAACTAGGTCCCACCCTTTTACAGTGAAACCGATAAAATGTAACCGCAATTTCTACTATAACAGCTTCTTTCCTCGCACTTCCTGCCTGTGGAATTCCCTTCCATATACTTGCTTCCCAGACAACTATAATTTCCAGGAATTTAAATGTAAGGTCAATAGACATCTCCTATCTCACTAACTCGCATCCTTTCTCACAAGCTCTTTTCTCCATCCACTCCACCCCATCACACCAATATTCTCATCCTTCTATTACCTTCCTCTTGACATTTCTCATAACTAACCCCTCTTTCTCATCACTTTCCCCTATGTAACCCCCTGCGCAACGGTGGCAGTAAAATTGTCTTGCTTGGGATGAAATGATAAAAAAAAATTGGAAATCGGAACGCTGACTTCCATTTTCAGCCGGGCTCGTTATATTATCATACACGCGCGTACTCTTCGGAAAAGAAATGATTCAACTCTTCCCCCCAAGCTGTGGATTAACCAGTAAGATTTGCTTCAGTAAATCATTATCTTCAAAAATACCTACAATCTAAAAATATTTTCTGACTGATCAACCGTAAAAAAGAAAAAACCTATTCAGTCGAGTTCGTCATATTCACTTCTGTGCATGAAATATATGAACGATTATAATATATATATATATATACATAGCCCAAAGGATCAAAACGTTTCCTCACTGATTTAGAGGCATATTTAACTGTTGTGACCTGTTAGGGCCAGGAAGAAAGACACGAAAAGAAGTTAGGTTGAACCAGTTTATTGGAATAACAGAACATATATACAAAATAAGAGTGTTATTAGTCATCAGGTAGAAGTGTCCGTCCGAACTGTCAAGTTACACAGCGTCTCGACTACCTACTCTAGGAAGTCTCACAAGTTAGTGTTTATGAAGGAGGAAGAGTTCATTCCCATGTAGATAGGGCACCATAACAATATATATATATAAATATATATACATAAATACATATATATGTATATTTATATATATATATATATATATATATATATATATATATATATATACTAATACATACACTTATTTACATCAATACCAATACACACACACACACACACACACACACACACACACACACATATATATATATATATATATATATATATATATATGTTGTGGCATGTTAGAGTCAGGAAGAAAGATACGAAAAGAAAAAGGTAGCTTGAACCAGTGTACTGGAATAACAGAACATATATACAAAATAAGAGTGTCATTAGTCATCAGATAGAAGTGTCTGTCCGAACTGTCAAGTTACACTGCGTCTCGACTACCTACTTTAGGAAGTTTCACAAGTTAGTATTTATGAAGGAGGAAGAGTTCATTCCAATATAGATAGGGCACCATAACATTAACACAATCATTGCGCCGGATTCTACAGGCCCAAACAAAGCGAGAAATATTTGAACGAGTCTAAAAAAAATGCAAGATGTGAATTATCTCTTCTTAAAATTAAATAAAGGGCTCGGTTTAAACTTGTTCAAATCGATACACACAATCGCCAAAACAGTATGATAAAAACAACATTGATAAAGAAAAGTCAGTCAGTTAATTGTAATGCTTGATACACGTTTGGGCGATCATGGCTCACCACTATTTCTTCAAATAATTTTCAGTTAAGTATGATGTATTATACACGTTTAGACGTTCATGTCTCTTTTGTTCCATGACTCACTAGGAAGAAGATTTTTCAAAAGTAAGTTGCTTATTAGTTTCTGTGATAGACTGGTTTCCGACCAAGGCTATAGAACCCAATCTCTCCTGCTATTCAGCCAACAGATGGAGAAAAGAAGAGATGGATTAATACAATTCCCAAGTGGATTTTTGTATGAATAAATGCAACTGGAATTCGAACTCTGGTCCCAATTTCTCATCCCGAACCAATATCCATTGCACCAAAACGTGCAATTTAATATCAAAAAGAACTTTAATAAGTCGTTTCATGGGCATTTAAATGCAATGACATTGTCACAAAACAGAAAAAAATCAGCTAGTCTTACAACTTTATGCGAATTAATTAAAACAACTGCTTTATATTCTTTTCCTTTACCATACGGTCAGTCTTGGACCCACTAGTGGCATTTTTTCCATAGATTAGGCCGTTTGCAGTTAGTCAGTCAATTAAGTGCCATACGTGATACACACTTTGGGCGATCATGTCTCGAAAGAGACATGACTGACTGGGCAGAAGATTATCCCGCAATAGAATGCCATTACTTTCTATGGTTGAGTGGTTGCCAACCAAGACTATAAAACCTAATCTATCCTATTACTTAACTTATAGCTGGAGGGAGAAGACGTGTTTGACACAAGGCCAATTTACCAAGCATCACCGAGTCCCCTACATATTACCTCTGCCTTAAGACGGAGATATTAATTTAAATGCATTGTTTGAACTTAAATTTTTAGTTTTATTTGGAAGATAATAGCCTAACATTCAGTCAGTTAAGTAACATACGTGATACACGCTCGGGTGATCATGATAGGCTATCCTCTTTCAAATAAAATTGACTGACATCCAATGACTTCCTTGCTTTGTACAGCCAGTCAGTTAATTGCCATACGTGATACACGTTTGGGTGATCATGTCTCGAAAGAGACATGACTGACTGGGCAGAAGATTATCCCGCAGTAGGTTGCCATTACCTTCTGCAGCAGACTGGTTGCCAGCCAGGGCTATAGAACCCAATCTGTCCTGTTATTTGACTTATAGCTAGGGGGGAAAAGATTTATTATATTGTTAAGTAGTAATTAATGGGGGATCAGTTTATTACTTCATAACAATATAAAACTGATCCCCCACTTTATGCCCAGTAGAAACCTCAATCATGATTTCCACTGTTATATTCAGCCAGTCAGTTAAGTGCCATACGTGATACACGCTTGGGTGATCATGTCTCGAAGAGACATGACTGACTGGGCAGAAGATTATCCCGCAGTAGGTTGCCATTGCTTTCTGCGGTAGACTGGTTGCCGACCAAGGCTATAGAACCCAATCTGTCCTGCTATTTAACCCATAACTGGAAGGAATAGACGGATAAATACCTTTCCCAAGGGTATTTGCGCGTAAGTGAATGCAAGGAATTCAACTGGAATTCGAAATCGGCTCCTCAATTTCTCGTTCCGAGTCGATATCCACTGCGCCACAACGCTTTGTACAGCGTTGATTTAATTCTATTAAAAATAAAAATAAAATACAAAAGAACTTTCAAAGAATATTCCAGAAATAAAAAAAAATATATAAAAAGAATAAAGCGAAATTTTGATGAAATTAATCGAGTACGAATTAAAGGTTTTTAACAGAATTCGAACTTGTTAAAGCCCGTGACTGGTTTGCCCTCAAAGAAAGGCCATTCCTTTGGAAGGTCATGATGGGTCAAGATTTTTGGCACAGCTTAAATGTCTTTATAAAAACTACGTCACGAAAGGCTTTAGTGTTTGTTTGTTTAAGTTGGAGAAAAGAGTGTGTGTGAAAAAGATGTTGACGAATTTTAGTAATAAAGACGACACAAGAATGCAGCTAAACTTGTGAATATATAGAATTTAATAAAAACTCAATGCACTAACTATCTATCTATCTATCTATCGCAGGCTTTTCATGATCTATCTATCTATCTATTTATTTATTTATTTATTTATTTATTTATCTATCTATCTATCTATCTATCTATCTATCTATCTATCTATCTCAGTCTGTTCATTATTTATCTATCTATCTATCTATCTATCTATCTATCTCAATCTCTTATCTCTATCTATCTATCTATCTATCTATCTATCTATCTATCTCAATCTCTTATCTATCTATCTATCTATCTATCTATCTATCTATCTATCTATCTATCTATCTATCTATCTCAGTCTGTTCATTATCTATCTATCTATCTATCTATCTATCTATCTATCTATCTATCTACCTATCTCAGTCTGTTCATTATCTATCTATCTATCTATCTATCTATCTATCTATCTATCCCATTTTGTTAATATCTATCTATCTTTATCTATCTATCTATCTATCTATCTATCTATCTCAGTCTGTTCATTATCATATCTATCTATCTATCTATCTATCTATCTATCTATCTATCTATCTATTTAATTCTTTATCTATTTATTTATTTATCCATTTATATATATATATCTCATTATCTATTTATTTATTTATTTATATATTTATCTATCCATTTATTTATTTATCTCTTTATTTAATTATTTATTTATTTATCTATTTTTTTATATTTGTTATCTATTTATTTATCTGTCTATTTATTTATTTATTTATCTAATTATTTATTTATTTATTTATCTATTTATTTATTTGTTTATTTATCTATTCTATCAATTTATTTATTTATGTATTTATTTATTTATGTATTTATTTATTTATCTATCTATCTCTCTATCTATTTATCTCTTTATTTATTTATTTGTTTATTTATCTATTTACTTATTTATTTATCAATTTTTTTTTATCTATTTATTTATCTATTTATTTATCTCTTTACGCATTTATTTGTTTATTTATCTATTTATTTTTTATTTATTTAATTATTTATTTATTTATCTATGTACTTATTTATTTATCTATCTATTTATTTATTTATTTGTATATTTATTTATTTATCTATCTATTTATTTATTTATCTATGTATGTATTTATTTATTTATCTATTTAATTATTTATTTATTTATCTATTTATTTATTTATCTGTTTATTTATTTTTTAATATGTTTATTTATCTATCAATTTATTTATTTATTTATTTATCTCCTTATTTATTTATTTGTTTATTTATCTATTTATTTTTTTATTTTTTTTATTTAATTATTTATTTATTTATCTATGTACTTATATATTTATTTATCTATTTATTTATTAATTTATTTATGTATCTATTTAATTATTTATTTATTTATTTATCTATTTGTTTATTTGTATATCTATCTATCTATCTATCTATCTATCTATCTATCGTTAGTTCAAATCAATCTATCTATCTATCGTCAATTCAAATCTATCTATCTATCTATCTATCTATCTATCTATCTATCTATCTATCTATCTATCTCATTCTGTTATTTCTTGTTCTGTTACTATCTATTTGTCTATCTATCTATCTATCGTCAATTCAAATCAATCTATCTATCTATCTATCTATCTATCTATCTATCTATCTATCTATCTATCTATCTATTTAATCATTTCACCCCAAGCAAGGTAGATCTTTCACTGGTATGCAGGGAATTCTTCTTAGTCTTCATATGCCGAGTTCTTTCACCCCAATCATGGACTTCCCCTTGTCGCTCTCAATATTTTTTCCTCTAAGCCCCGCCTGCCATCCATTTGCTCAGACCAAACAAGTACGTCACGCGCTGCTTTCTCCTGTCTCTCCTTCGCTTTATCCGACCTGTGAGTATTAAGTTTGAAGTGTAGGGAGCTGGTTAATGTTTCTTTTGTTCGGCCTTGTGTCTTTCTTAACTGAACTCCCTACAGCTTACAGGATTTATGTTGGGTTGATATTCATCAGAAGGGTTTTCATCAGAAGGTTGATTGTCGGCAGTGTAGAAGAGTGGAATAATAAAATATACACTATGATTGCTAAAATAGAAATTTATTAAAAGAAGGAATAACAAGAGTTGTAGAAATTAATGTTCATTGAAAAAGTTACGAGTAGAGTTCGTATTCAATGATAAAGTTGTTTGTGGCAGTAATTGTTGCGATAGAGAAGAAGAAAGAGAGAGAGAGAGGACAATGTGCGGGTCACTTGAATTTGAGAGTTACATCTTTGATATGTGTCAGCAATCCGCCTCCTCTGAGATGACCGCAGTGACCTGTTAGAGACCATCCTTAAATATTGAATAGTCACGTGGTGTGGATCACAGAATTATTTTTTTCTTTAGCTATGGAAAAACCGTTTCTTTGACGTATTTTGAATTTTGCCATTTGATGACCGATCAGGATTAAGAGTTCCGCTACAGGTCCGTGAAACGAATTTGATATTCATTTATTTTTAGTTTAGCTCCGGAACTTCTGCTGGAGCCCAGATACGCAAAGACCAGTTTTGGTCATTCACTTTCTGGATCTCTGAGAGCAAACATCTGGTCCCTCGCTTGCTCGGTATCACCACAAGTTATTTAGGTCATCCTACAGTGAAAGAAAAAAAAAAACAGGTACAGGAGATGCCGAAGAAAAGATAAGAGATGAATAGGATTAAAGGAGACAGAAGATTTTTTTTAATCATTTCACCCCGAGCAAGGCAGAAACGCCACTGATGTGCAGGGGGGTTACATAAATGTAGAAAGATTAATTAGAAAAGAGTGAGGAGTACAAGCTAGTTAGAAAGGAACAATAGAAAGCAGAGAAAGCAGGTGCAATGACAGATACATGGGCGGAGAGAAAGTGAAGATTATACAGGGGAGGGGAGAGAGCTAGAGTCCAGTGGTTAGTAGGTGAGTATTAACTTTGCTTTTAAATTTCTGGAGGTCGTAGCCGTCAGGAAAGCAAGAGTACGGGAGTGAGTTCCACAGGCGGGAAGTGCGAGAGAAGAAGCTGCAGGAGTAGAATTGTCGTCTGCATTTGGCTAACCTGACTGTGAATGGGTGGGACCCAGTTGCCAGTCTGGTTGCACGAGTAAACACCTGTTGAGGAGGCATCAGTGACTTAAGCTCATCCGAGCAGAAGCCATGAAAGTATTTATAGAAGAGACAGAGGGAGGCCACATTTTGACGATGGGAAAGTGGCTGCAGTCGAGTCGCCAGATCAGTACCTATCACATTACAGACTCTCCTTTGGAGCTTGTCAAGAACACTGAGGAGAACGGCAGGGGCACCTGACCATAAATGGCAGCAGTACTCCATGAATTAACGTTGCATTTAAACTTTTAGAGGTTAGAGTTATAAGGGAAGCAAATAAACGAAAATGAGTGCGAGAAAAGAAACTGTCGAGTAGAAGAGACGGTTATATTTCAGTATTTCAACGGTAATTTGTCTTGCCTTTTAACTCATAGCTGAAGGGAGAAGAGATAGATTATATTACATTATCATATTAAGTATATTTAGTGGGTGATTAGTTTATTACTTCATAACAATAGAAAAGCGACCCCCCCACTTTATCCCTAGTAGAAGTTTTAATTATATTTCCAACTATTATATTCAGTCAGTCAGTTAATTGACATACATGATACACGCTTGGACGATCATGTCTCGAAAGAGACATGACTGATTGGGCAGAAGATTATCCCACAGTAGGTTGCCATTATTTTCTGTGGTAGACTGGTTGCCAGTCAAGGTTTTAAAAACCAATCTATCTTATTACTTAAATCATAGCTGGAGAGAGAAGAGATAGATTGTATTACATTATTATATCAAGTATAATTAGCGGGGGATCAGTTTAGTACTTTATAACAATAGAAAACCGATCCCCCACTTTATGCACAGTAGAAGTTGTAATTATGCTTCTAACTATTATATTTAGTCCGTTAGTTAAGAGCCATACGTGATACGCGCTTGGGTGATCATGTCTCGAAAGAGACATGACTGACTGGGCAGAAGATTATCCCGCAGTAGGTTGCCATTACTTTCTGCGGTAGACTGGTTGCCAGCCAAGGCTATAGAACCCAATCTGTCCTGTTACGTAACCTATAACTGGAAGGAAGAGATGATTAATACCTTTCCTGTGCGTAAGCGAATACAAGGAATTCAAGAGGAATTCGAACTCGTCTTCTGGAGTTTCCGAGCCGATATTCACAGTACCATAATGCACATCCAATATAGTAGTACGCTTAAATTCATATGGTTGGGGCGCCAAGAAAAAAAAACTCGTCGTAGTTGCCATGAAAATGTTTGTAACCACAACAAGAAAGTGGTTGAAAACGAGTTGCCAGGTCAGGATCATCTACATTGCAGATACTCCTTTGGATTTTGTCGAGAAGCTCAAGGTGAAAAGAGGAACGCGTGTCCAGATATAGCAACAGTATTCAGTATACGGACGAATGGTAGATTTATAAATGTGCAAGATCTTTTTTTAATCGTTTCACGCCAAGCAAGGGGGTAACGCCACTGATGTGCAGGGGGCTACATAAGAGAAAAAGATCGGATAGGAGGAGAGTAAAGAGAAAGACGAACCAGTTACAGGGGGTGTCAGAGAAAGGGCAAGAGAAAGATGGGAATACAGGTGTGATGACAATTGCAAATCTGGAGAGAAAGGAAAAGATATACAGGGTGATGTAGAAAGACTGATGTGCAGGGGGCTACATAAGAGAAAAGGATTGAATAGGAGGTGAGTAAAGAGAAAGACGAACCAGTTGCAGGGGGTGTCAGAGAAAGGGCAAGAGAACACAGGTCTGAAGACAGTTGCAAAGATAGAGAGAAAGGAAAAGAACAAGATACACGGGGTGAGGTAGAAAGAACTGGAGTCAAGTGGTTAAGAGATAGGTATTGACATTGCATTTAAATTCATGGAGGTTGAAGCCGTCAGAAAAACAAGAATATGGAAGAGAGTTCGACAGGCGGGAAGTGCGAGAAAAGAATCTTGTGGAGTAGAAATGTCTGCATTTGGTTGATCTGTGAATGGGTGGGACCTTGTTGCCAGTCTGGTTGCACGAGTAAATTCTTGTGGTGGGGGCACCAGTGACTTAAGTTCCCCGGAGCAGAAGCCATGAAAGTATTTGTAGAATAAACAGAGAGTATTGATCATGTCCACCACAATTCATGGTTATGGAGTGTCTACGCAGCACGTAATCTGTTGGATTAAACACCGTCAAAGATTAACACTCCCGAATCAGACAGTGTTTTGAATCGGATTTGGTCTCGAATAATCGGAAAAATATGGCCGCCATTTATACACGTCGCATTGAATATTTTAAGCTTCCAGATTGGTTAAGCCTTCTATTGGTGAATTATAAAATGGGTTAGTTCATGGGTGTCTCACCAGTATATATGTGTATCCAAAAAAAAGTCTAACAGAGAGAAGCCACATCCTGTCGGTGAGAAAGTGGCTGGAGTCGAACCGCCAAGTCGGTACCTATTACATTACTTATTCTCGTTTGGAGCCTGTCTAGAATACTAAGATGAACAGCGGGTGTGCCTGACCATATATGACAACAGTGTTCCATGCACGGACGGATGGTTGATTGTATATTTGCAAGACAATTACTAAGAAGAGAAAAGACAAAGAAGAGAGATTTAAATAAAAAAAGAAAAGAAAAAAGGAATTTAAATGAGAAATAAAAGAAAGCAAAGAAATGAGGAAGAAATTATAAAAGTTCTTTCTGAAACAGAAATAAAGTTATTATTATTTTTTTATAATCGTGTCGCCCCAAGCGATGCATTTTACTGCCACTGTTGAGCAGGGGGTTATATAGGAGGTAAATTATAAGAAAGAGTGACAGGTTGTTGAGGGTGTCAGGAAGAGGGTAGGAGAAGGCTGAGAAAGTATTTATAGAACAGACAAAGGGAAGCCACATCCAGTCGGTGGGGAAGTGACTGGAGTCCAGCCGCCAAGTCGGTACCTATTACATTACTGATTCTCCTTTGGAGCCTGTCGAGAATACTAAGATGAACAGCGGGGGGGGGGGCGCTTGACCATATATGACTGCAGTATTCCATGCACGGACGGATGGTTGATTTGATAGATTCTCCCGAAGAAAAAAAAGATTTCTAGCCCGACACAGTGACCCAAACTTCCTAGCAGTAGATGCAGCTATTGACTCGATTTAGACTTCAGGTCAATCCACTTCAGTTCGGTTGAGAGTGTGAACCCATGAAGACACAGTGGGTTTCTCAATAGGAGATGCGTCATCCATTTTGATGACAGACAGGAAAGTTTCTGTATAATGCTAAAAAGGGCACAGTTTTGTGTCGGAGGCATTAAAATTTACCCTATTCGATCACAGATTAGTGCTCCTCCTCAAGAGAAACAACCCGGTTAACTTTATCAGTCTTGGCGGATTTCCTATTGAGACAGGAGTAAACAGTGGTGTCACCTGCATAGCAGAGAGTTGAGTTAATGATAGATAACTGAAAATATCCGGAAGTGGCATAACTCATGGAACGAAAACAATATACCGCAGTGATCGAAATAAAGTATTCGTTTCAAAATTCTAGTCACCTGAAGAAGACCGGAGCGTACAACCGCTGAAACTTCTTGAATATGCCTGACAATAAATATTAGGAAATCAGTCTTAATAATGTAAATAATGAAAATATTACCTCATCTCAGTAATATATATATATATATATATATATATATTACTGAGATGAGGTAATATTTTGTGTGTGTGTGTGTGTGTGTGTGTGTGTGTGTGTGTGTGTGTGTGTGTGTGTGTGTGTGTGTGAATCTGGCAGATAGACATGAACGAAAAGATACAGATGACTTTCGGTATAATTAGACAATTAATTTTTAACGGTTTATCAACTTTTTGTTGTTTGTCTAAATCTTAGACACATTTTAGATTGTAAGAACAATATGCTTGCCAATGAAAATTGAAGTAATATTTTTCGAAAATAACAATGATTTGTATTTAAGAATTTCCATGTCCTTTCAAGGACTGTAAAATAATTACATGGGATATACTACTACATGTTTAACAAGAAAACTTACGTTACATTTCTCTGACCATAAGTGTTTTAAATTTTATTTTAAATACACATGGAGACTTACCAAACTTTATTTGTAACATACTCGTCGATAATACAAATGTAATCGCATCATCTACATGTAAAAAAAGGCTAAAAATAAGGGAAGCATTATTAATAAATAAAAAAAATATAACACTCAACAATATCAACTATGAACACAGCCACAAAGTGCTCACCGTGTTTGAAGAATAAAACCATTAATTTAACTCTTTGCTATTTGATCACCACCGCTGTTGTTATCTATCTATCTATCTATCACATTTTGTTAATATCTATCTATCTATCTATCTATCTATCTATCTATCTATCTATCTCAGTCTCTTCATATCTATCTATCTATCTCAGTCTCTTCATCATCTATCTATCTATCTATCTATCTATCTATCTATCTATCTATCTATTAAAAGCTATCTAGCTGTCTATCTCATTCTGTTAAATCTATCATCATCTATCTATCTATCTATCTATCTATCTATCTATCTATCTATCTATCACATTTTGTTAATATCTATCTATCTATCTATCTATCTATCTATCTATCTATCTATCTATCACATTTTGTATCTATCTATCTATCTATCTATCTATCTATCTATCACATTTTGTTAATATCTATCTATCTATCTATCTATCTATCTATCTATCTATCTATCTATCTATCTATACATTTTGTTAATATCTATCTATCTATCTATCTATCTATCTATCACATTTTGTTAATATCTATCTATCTATCTATCTATCTATCTATCACATTTTGTTAATATCTATCTATCTATCTATCTATCTATCTATCTATCTATCACATTTTGTTAATATCTATCTATCTATCACATTTTGTTAATATCTATCTATCTATCTATCACATTTTGTTAATATCTATCTATCTATCTATCTATCTATCTATCTATCTATCTATCACATTTTGTTAATATCTATCTATCTATCTATCTATCTATCTATCTATCTATCTATCTATCACATTTTGTTAATATCTATCTATCTATCTATCTATCTATCTATCTATCTATCCCATTTTGTTATCCCATCTATCTATCTATCTATCTATCTATCTATCTATCTATCTATCTATCCTATTTTGTTAATATCTATTGATATGTCTATAGATAGATAGATGTTTTATTTTTCATTCTGTTCCCATCCCAATCTGTTTGCATCTTTCTTTCTTAATCTTTTCATCGTTATTTCGTTTCTTACCCACTTTTTTATCCTGTGTCTGACTCTTCAACTCTTTCCGTCTGCCTGTATCTATTTCCTTGTTTGTCTACCTGTATATCCTTGTTCATAGCATTTAATCTCTCAATCAATCATCCAATCGATCTGTCAGTCCTCCTAGCCAATCAGCCTCCTTTGTACTGAATCACCTCGCTTATACTACTCAGAAAAATTAAACGTCTGCATGGCTTGTTTATTTGAAACAGGTCCGAGTCAAGCGATGTGTTAAATGTCACGAACGGTATTCTTTTCCAGTCATCTATACAAATTTTTTCCCCTCTTAAGAAAGAAGATTTACTTACAGAAAATCAAAAGGCAAACCTATAAGGGGGGGGGTGCTGAAAAGAACTTAATCTTCTCCCTAGTTTAGAAAATCGGATCCAATGACCAAGTACCAGAATTATTAAAAAAAAAATTTGCTTGGTCGGGTCGAGAATATTCTAACATTTGCTAGGAATTATGCATATGACATTCTTCAGTGTGCTTAACAAAACCCAGAGAGGAATCTGCTATACAATCAATCTTGACCTGGCATCTCGTTTCCAGCCGCTTTCTCACCGACGAGACGTGGCTTCCCTCTGTCTGTTTTACAAGTATCTTCATGGCAACTGTTCTGATGAGCTGCTGCTCTCCTTAGCGCCTCGACTGCATGAATTTAAGCATGGTACCAGATTGGCTGGATGTTCCTCATGGTGCAATGAACGAGAAATTGAGGAGCCGATTTCGAGTTCCAGCTGAAATCCTTGCATTCACTTACGCGCAAATACCCTTGGGAAAGGTAATAATCCGTCCCTTCACTCCAGTTATGGGTTA
Organism: Ascarosepion bandense; assembly: GCA_037127315.1. Lineage (NCBI taxonomy): Eukaryota > Metazoa > Mollusca > Cephalopoda > Sepiida > Sepiidae > Ascarosepion > Ascarosepion bandense. Next base: position 1,007,261 of record JBBBDQ010000490.1, read on the forward strand.
AATAACAAAACAGATTAAGTTCTATAGCCTTGGCTGGCAACCAGTGTACCGCAGAAAATAATGGTAACCTATTGTGGTATAATCTTCTGCCCAGTCAGTCATGTCTATTTTGGGACATGATCGCCCAAGCATTTATCACGTATGGCACTTAACTGACTGACTGAATATAATAGTGGAAATCATGATTGAGGTGTCTACTGGGCATAAAGTGGGGGATCAGTTTTATATTGTTATGAAGTACTAAACTGATCCCCCACTAATTATTACTTAACAATATAATACATCTTTTCCCCTCTCGCTATAAGTCAAATAACAGAACAGATTGGGTTCTATAGCCTTGATCAGCAACCAGTCTACCGCAGAAAGCAATGGCAACCTACTGCAGGATAATCTTCTGCCCAGTCAGTCATGTCTATTTTGGGACATGATCGCCCAAGCGTGTATCACGTATGGCACTTAACTGACTGACTAGATTAGCAGCTAGGTCTCACCGTTTTACTGTTGAACTAACTCGATGCAACTGCCACGTCTCCTACTTTTGCAACTCCCAGCTTTGGAACTCCTTTTCAATTTGTTGTTTCCCTGACAACCACAATCTTCAAAAATTTAAATGCAACATCAATCGCCATTTTGTTTTCTTAAACATTGTTTCTTTTTTGTCCCTTCCTGAATCTTCTCACTTTCAATCTTTCACTTCCTCATCCTGTGACACCCCCCTCCTTGCCTTCTTGGAGTAAAACGATTAAATAGAACTAAATAAAAAATGCAATTCGACTTTTCTGTTATCCCAAATGGACGGTTGAAACTCAAGCTCACTCCTGGCTTTAAGCAGAACACATACACTCTTGTGCAAATTGATTAAAACAAAACAATGTCTTCCTAGGATCTTTCACATTTTCCCTGATCACGTATACGTCGTATCTTTCTGTTGTTGTTTTTTTTTCTTTCATGACCGCATATTCCTTTACGTTTTGTATTGATGGATCTAGTTTTTTCTTCTCCTTGATGACACGTCTGACAGTTGAAAGGCTGACATCATCAATATCCGCGATCGCTCAGTAAGGCTTGCCGGTGTGTTAGAAATTTTGTACGCTTCTATAGGGTAACGCCTGTCGAAAGCAATGGAGAACAACTAATCGACAGTGGAGACAAATAGTATCTGGGCGTGTTAAAAATCTAACGCAATCACGGGGGACGCAATATTTTTCAAGGCCAAACGAATTTCATCATTACCCCCAGAAAACAGATTCATATTACTGCACACTTCTACAAATGATTTAATCTGAGAAAAAAACAACAACAACAAAAAAAAAAACAAATCTTTACACCCTGCCATCTTGTGGATCTGAAAGTGACAATATGATGAAAGAAAGGAAACAAAAGCAGTTGCTTCAATTAATTTCTACAGAAGCATATATATGTTTCAACGGTAAATATAAAGAAAGAAGTTCCTTGAACTATTTCAAAAACTGCCTAATTCGCTCTGCCAAGCTCAATAATAAAATATTGCTGGCAACAAAATCCAACGAAGAATCTGTAATGTGTTCGATCCCGACTTGGCAGCTCAGTGTACAGTCACTTTCTCACCGGCGCAATGTGGCTTCCCTGTGTCTCTTCTACAAATACATTCACGGCTTCTATTCCGATGAACTTAGTTCCCTGGTACCCACTAAAGTCAATAATCATCTCCTATCTCACTATCTCGATTGGAAGTCATGAGTTATCTCCCTCTAACCCTGCAAGCTACTACTGCTGTAGCCTGGTATTGAACTAACATCTCCAAGAGTCAAGTCAGAAACTAACCAACATCTATATCCACTAGGTCATGTGACCTTAAGAACAAGAACAACTGAATTTTAAAGACTTAAAGAACTAATGTCCAGAAACCATTTTTTACCAGAGTTCATATGGCAATTTATTTTTGTTTTGGTTTTCAATTCGGTAGGAAATTGCTAGCACTTGAAGAAGGCCGAAGCGTATAACAGCCAAAACGTCGTAAAAATGAAAGCAAAGGTGAGGACAATAGTCTGAATAATGTAAATACAGTAAATACTACCTCATCTCAGAAATATAGTGTCTATCTAGAATGATCTATTATTAAACGTCGTACAAATGGCAACAAAGATGGCGACAATAGTCCGAATAATGTAAATACTGTAAATACTACCTCATCTCAGAAATATAGTGTCTATCTAGAATGATCTATTATTAAACGTCGTACAAATGGCAACAAAGATGGCGACAATAGTCCGAATAATGTAAATACTGTAAATACTACCTCATCTCAGAAATATAGTGTCTATCTAGAATGATCTATTATTAAACGTCGTACAAATGACAACAAAGATGGCGACAATAGTCCGAATAATGTAAATACTGTAAATACTACCTCATCTCAGAAATATAGTGTCTATCTAGAATGATCTATTATTAAACGTCGTACAAATGGCAACAAAGATGGCGACAATAGTCCGAATAATGTAAATACTGTAAATACTACCTCATCTCAGAAATATAGACAAATAGAATGATCTATTATTAAACTTCGTATAAATGGCAACAAAGATGGCGACAATAGTCCGAATAATGTAAATACTGTAAATACTACCTCATCTCAGAAATATAGTGTCTATCTAGAATGATCTATTATTAAACGTCGTACAAATGGCAACAAAGATGGCGACAATAGTCCGAATAATGTAAATACTGTAAATACTACCTCATCTCAGAAATATAGACAAATAGAATGATCTATTATTAAACTTCGTATAAATGGCAACAAAGATTGCGACAATAGTCCGAATAATGTAAATACTGTAAATACTACCTCATCTCAGAAATATAGTGTCTATCTAGAATGATCTATTATTAAACGTCGTACAAATGGCAACAAAGATGGCGACAATAGTCCGAATAATGTAAATACTGTAAATACTACTTCATCTCAGAAATATAGACAAATAGAATGATCTATTATTAAACGTCGTACAAATGGCAACAAAGATGGCGACAATAGTCCGAATAATGTAAATACTGTAAATACTACCTCATCTCAGAAATATAGACAAATAGAATGATCTATTATTAAACTTCGTATAAATGGCAACAAAGATTGCGACAATAGTCCGAATAATGTAAATACTGTAAATACTACCTCATCTCAGAAATATAGACAAATAGAATGATCTATTATTAAACGTCGTACAAATGGCAACAAAGATGGCGACAATAGTCCGAATAATGTAAATACTGTAAATACTACCTCATCTCAGAAATATAGTGTCTATCTAGAATGATCTATTATTAAACGTCGTACAAATGGCAACAAAGATGAGGACACTAGTCCGAATAATGTAAATACTGTAAATACTACCTTATCTCAGAAACATAGACCGATTGAATGATCTATTATTAAACGTCGTACAAATGGCAACAAAGATGAGGACAATAGTCCGAATAATGGAAAGACTGTAAATACTACCTTATCTCAGAAATATAGACAAATAGAATGATCTATTATTAAACGTCGTACAAATGGCAACAAAGATGGCGACAATAGTCCGAATAATGGAAAGACTGTAAATACTACCTTATCTCAGAAATATAGACAAATAGAATGATCTATTATTAAACGTCGTACAAATGGCAACAAAGATGAGGACAATAGTCTGAATAATGTAAATACTGTAAATACTACCTCATCTCAGAATTAGAGACAAATAGAATGATCTATTACTGAACGTCGTACAAATGGCAACAAAGATGAGGACAATACTCAGAAATATAGACCAATACGATTTCATTTGTAGAATTCTTCTTCTTTCTTTCTTTCTTTCTTTCTGTGCCATGTTCTTTCAGGACGTAAGTGATCATGGTTCTCCACGTCTTCTTGTATTTAGCTGATCAAAATAATTTTACCGTTTTACGATCTCTATTTCTCTTTTGTTCATTAACTTATTGATACCAACACCTTTATTATGCAGTCCTTTCAGTGCGTAAGTGATTATGGTCCTCCACGTCTTCTCGTCGTTTGTCATTCAAAGTAATTTTAAATCTTTTCCTATCCTTCTTTCTCCCTGTCTTATCATTCATTCCCTCAAATTTTCTTGGTATGTTTCTCTTGTCATTGGAATAACTTTTGAGTGTTAGATTCTTCAGGCTTTCTTTCCTCGCTACATATACCATCAATTTCAGATGTCTCTTTCTGCTTGCAAGTCTTTTTTTATATGCCGTTTTCCTTCAGAACGTAAGCAATGTCCTTATCCCTTGTAGCTCTTGACACTTTTTCTCTTGGTATTTCTTTAAAACCTTGCTCTGTCATCCACTTGCTCAAGCCCATCAAGTATCCTGTTTTCCTTCTCTTTCCTCTCTTTTCCTCTATCCGTCCTATGGGAATCAAATTCTTTACCTTCTCATTATATAATTAGATATTATACTAGCAGTATAGCCCGGCCTTACTCGGGTGTAATGAAAGCTTTAAGACTAATCCATGGTCCTGGATTTCAGACACTTTGGACGTTGGCACGAAAGAATAAAAAGCAATACTTGTTTCCAGTTAAAGCGAAACCGTAGACCGAAAGAAAAATGAATGGATGTAAGTTAAATTTTGATTTCCTGGTATCGATATCAAATAAGTTTTTTTCGTCGTAAACTGAATTTTGAAGACTAAATAAGTCCTCTAAGACTACAATTATACCTACTTAGAGCCAAACCCAAAGCAAAAACTAAAATAAAAGGGCTAAAAAAAATACATACAGGCAGATAAACAGACACACACACAAACATCTTGCCTTTTATATATATATATTATCGATTTTCTGCACTATTGTAAGAACTGCAACCTTGAAACTTTTGAATATTGTTTCTTATGTCTTTGTCTATGAGTGTATCAAATTTTATTAAAATCGGACCACTCCTTCTTTAACCTGATTTTTTCGATTATCGATTTTCGATATTTATCGGGGGTACCTCCACACAAACCTAGCTAAGAACACTCGCAGACGCTTATAGAACAGCTATATAAATTTTCAAGAAAATCGATTCAGCCGTTTCGGAGTCTATAGGTAACGGACAGACACAGACACACACACACACACACACATACACACACAGACAAAGTTCCATTTATAAATAAGTTTAGATTAGATAACTGTTCAGCAGTCATTTCTAGCAAAAGTTTTCTGTCTCTTAATAACTTGCTTAGATTCAGGAAGATATCTTTCGATATTCCTATGTACATTCAAAGATCTGCGTCACACATTTTTCGTCACACTTAGACAGTTACGACAAACGAGATAAAAAGGAAGAAAAAAGACGACAGAAAAGAAGGCAAAACGAAGAGAGAAAGAAAGACAAATAAGAAGAAACAAGAAAGAAAGAAAAAGAAGTGAACAGTGAAAAAGAAAGAGAAAAAAGTAGGGACGGAAGTAAAGAAGAGAAAGAAAAAGGAAAATAGAAAGAAAAGGAGAAAAAAAGAAGGCAAAACGAAGAGAGAAAGAAAGACAAATAGGAAGAAGCGAGAAAGAAAGAAAAGGAAGTGAACAGTGAAAAAGAAAGAGAAAAAAGTAGGGACAGAAGTAAAGAAAAGAAAGAAAAAGGAAGAATAGAAAGAAAGGGAGAAAAAAATAAGGCAAAACGAAGAGAGAAAGAAAGACAAATAAGAAGAAACAAGAAAGAAAAGGAAGTGAAAAATTAAAAAGAAAGAGAAAAAAGTAGGAGCAGAAGTAAAGAAAAGAAAGAAAAAGAAAAAGTAGAAAGAAAGGAAGAAAAAAGAAGAAATAACGGAAGACGAAAGAGGGAGAAAAAGAAACAGTAAAAGTAAAGTACGATATGGAGACAGATAGTAAAAAACTAAAAAAAGTGATAGTCGATCAAAAAGGAAAGGAAAAAATTTAAATCTACATATTTTTTAATGGAAATCATGAAAAGTTTTGGAGTGCAGAAACAACGCAAACAATAGGGTTTGTTTTATTCGTTTTTTAAACTCGTTTTGATTTCTAATTTGTATCCTATTGTGACGAGTTCTGACTGCCAGGAGGAAAAAGAACAGCTTTTTTCGCGACACTATCATCGCAAATAAACTGAAGTGAACAGTATGGCGGACTGATGGGGCTGTACTCTTATGTACTCCAGTCGTGATAGATAGATAGATAGATAGATAGATAGATAGATAGATAGATAGATAGATAGATTGTGGTAAGACATAGATAGATAGATAGATAGATAGATAGATAGATAGATAGATAGATAGATAGATAGATAGATGGGTAAGATTGTGGTAAGACATAGATAGATAGATAGATAGATAGATAGATAGATAGATAGATAGATAGATAGATAGATAGGTTATGAAAAGGTTGAGATAGATAGATAGATAGATAGATAGATAGATAGATAGATAGATAGATAGATAGATAATGAAAAACTGAAATATGTTTGTAAATGACGTCACTTATCGTGATAAATTAAACAACTATAAATGAATAGACAATGTTAAGTTATAAACAAACACGCACGTGTGATTGTTTGGGGGCGTATTTCCTGTGATTGAACGCCTTCTTGGCGAATTTGTTAACTACATTGACAAGAAATTTAAATGAAATTCCGCTCAGTCTTCCATAAGGTCACACTAATAAAACGAAAGGCGTTCGAAAAAAATACGCCACAAGGAATTGATGGAGATGCCCGGCCGCCTCGACATAGTTTGGAAAGACATAAGAGTAATCAAGAATCTCTACTGGCATCAAACCGCCTCTATACGGACAGGTAAGGAATTCAGCAGATATACAAAGATAGAAAGGGGCGTAAGACAAGGATGTGCCTTTTTAACGGATCTATTCAACTTGTACAGCGAGGACTATTCTGAGGACCCTAGATGTTATGACAAGTAAAATTCCCCGCAAATTAACTTTCTTTGGCACGACATCCGACTTGTTTAACGCTGTGATAAACAAAGTTGTTTAAACCTCGGTGTGGTGTAATATCAGATGACCTCAGCAACTCGATCTTCATTGCACTGCCTAAGAATCCAAGAGAAAACGAGTGCAAACTCCACAGAACCATCAGTTTAGTGAGTCATATAACAAAAATTGATCGACCGAATCCTGATGAATAGAGCGAGAAGCAGAATCTGGCCAGAGATAGGACAAAAACAGTGCAGTTTCGTCAAAGACACTGGAACAAGGAATGCCATATTTATGATTCGGATGCTATCTGAAAGGGCAATACAAATGAAGAAGGACTTATACCTGTGCTTTATTGATTATGCGAAGGCGTTTGACGAAATACGCCACAAAGAATTGATACAGATACTCGGTAGACTTGACATATTTGGGTAAGACTTAAGAGTAATCAAGAATCTTTACTGGCAGCAAACCGCCTGCATACGGACAGGTAAGGAATTCAGCAGATATACAAAGATAGTAGGAGGCGTAAGACAAGGATATGTCTTTTCACCGGATCTGTTCAACTTGTACAGCGAGACTATTCTGGGGACCCTAGATGTTATGCCAGCATTCATCATCGGAGGCCACAATTTAAACAACTTAAGGTACGCAGATGATATAGTGATGATAGCAGAGACTGAAAAAAAATATCCAAAATGCGACACGGAGATCCGAAGGCGAATTGGCATGGCGAATGAAACATTCCAGAAGTTGACTAAAGTATTAAGAAACAGGACAATTTCGCTAGAAACAAGGAAGTGAGTACTGGATTGTTATGTGATGTCAATTCTTCAATATGGCAGTGAATGCTGGACAATATCATCGAAGAAGAAGCTAAACCTTGAAGCAACTGAAATGTGGTTCTACAGAAGGATGCTGAGAATATCATGGGTTGAGCATGTGAGCAATGGTGAGTTTTTGGAAAGGATGGAAACGAAATGGAAATTAATACTGAGCATCAGGAAGAGACAGCTGAAGTTCCTGAGACATGCAATGAGGAAGGAGGGCTTGGAGAATCTGATACTAACAGGTCATATAGAGGAAAAAAGAGAAACATGGGAAAGCAGCGGATAACATATTTGAAGGACCTAATCAGGTGGATGATAGAACGAGGGTTGCATGGAGAAGGCGTGCTAAGAGCCACTAGGTACAGGGAGATGTGGAAAGCCATGATCGCCTACATAGAAGAAGATGGCCAAGAAGAAAACCATAACATGTATTTTAACACGCGAGAGGTTCAAGACAACAAATGATGCCTATTGACGTTCCATTTAATCCACAAGAATTCCTGCTCCCTGTCGCAGTATTGATGGCACAGGATCAAAATTATCGAAGAACCCAGATGGTTTTTGACAGAGAAAGAAGTTTGATGGTATTGTCCAGTCTCAATTGAAATCATTTGCCATCCTGAAAAATAATACTATTGTCCATTTTCTTTTCTCGTCATCACATTATCTTTCACTCGTAGTAAACATTTAAGTCTTAGTGGTATTATTGCCTTGCTTAGGGTGAAATGATTAAAAATAGATTGTCCTAGGAAGACGGGTGTATTATGCACTTAGGCAGTCAGTGTTTGTGAATACGCATTGGAAGTTACATGACAGATACAACGATAGGCGAGGGAAGAAACACCGACTGTTGGACACCTTTTTGTCTCTTTCTTGGCTTGCTTAGAGTCGCTGTCTACGCCTGTTGGCTTAGGCACATAGAATGCCGCACTTGGCCTGATCATTGATCAGTTAATTAAGATGTTTATTACATCTTTCGCAAATTCCAACGAACTTTCTTACATAAGGGATGGTCTCTCCTTCCGACATAAAGACGCCTACTATAGGAGAGTGAAACGCGCATTTCGGAATAAATTTCCACTTTGTCTCATTATCTTCATTTTTCTTTGAATATTATTCTACATCTTACTACCATATATATATATATGTATATATATATATATATATTAGTCATCCACATACAAGCCTGTTTCGCTGCATCACAGCTCATCAGTGTGGCTAGACGCATCCACTCGCCTCTGGCCGGGATCGAAACTCGACCGATTTGGTGTCAATCGGGGGTTTCTACTTCTTAAGCCACCGACGCATGGTATCAGAGAAGGGAAATTTTAACGTGTTGTATATCAGCAGTGTTTACACACGCCAGTTCCCGAGAGAACTTAATTCATTTCTGAAGAGTCACGCATATAGCTGAAGTGGAAACTGTTTTTAAAATTTTCTTCTCCAGAGGGCTCAATCGTAATGAGAGCATAATATATTAGTCATCCACATACAAGCCTGTTTCGCTGCATCACAGCTCATCAGTGTGGCTAGACGCATCCACTCGCCTCTGGCCGGGATCGAAACTCGACCGATTTGGTGTCAATCGGGGGTTTCTACTTCTTAAGCCACCGACGCATGGTATCAGAGAAGGGAAATTTTAACGTGTTGTATATCAGCAGTGTTTACACACGCCAGTTCCCGAGAGAACTCAATTCATTTCTGAAGAGTCACGCATATAGCTGAAGTGGAAACTGTTTTTAAAATTTTCTTCTCCAGAGGGCTCAATCGTAATGAGAGCATAATATATTAGTCATCCACATACAAGCCTGTTTCGCTGCATCACAGCTCATCAGTGTGGCTAGACGCATCCACTCGCCTCTGGCCGGGATCGAAACTCGACCGATTTGGTGTCAATCGGGGGTTTCTACTTCTTAAGCCACCGACGCATGGTATCAGAGAAGGGAAATTTTAACGTGTTGTATATCAGCAGTGTTTACACACGCCAGTTCCCGAGAGAACTTAATTCATTTCTGAAGAGTCACGCATATAGCTGAAGTGGAAACTGTTTTTAAAATTTTCTTCTCCAGAGGGCTCAATCGTAATGAGAGCATAATATATTAGTCATCCACATACAAGCCTGTTTCGCTGCATCACAGCTCATCAGTGTGGCTAGACGCATATTGTTTAACCCTATTCTCAATTTAACACCACTCCTAAACCATTTTCCTTTGTAAGCCAGACGACTCCAAATTTTCTATTTCTTCACTTACAACTCTATCTAAAAGTTAAAATCTAAAATTAGACATAAATTACTTGCGAAATTTTTTGTGACGTAACTTTCTCAAATCTTAAACGTCTTTTTTTATTTTTATTTTTATTTTTTATTTTTTCTCTTTCAGTTTATTCTTATTTTTATTTCCATTTTGAAAGATGTACGTTGCTGAGGAGATGTAAAATCTCTCTTAGGGATTTTATGTCGAAATGTTCATTCAAAATTTTTGAATTTTGAAAATTTATTTTACTTATATATATATATATATATATATATATATATATATATATATATATATATTGTTTTGCGTAAAAGTGAATTGATGTTTTGTGTGACATTGGAAATAACATTGCGTTTGTTTTTGTTTCAAAATTACTGGAGAAATATATACATTTTTTGTTGATTAAATGAATCACAGACAGTTGATTTCCTGCATGAAATATTTAGCGAAAAAAAAGTTGTTTTTTTTATTTTATTTTCTGAAGTATGAAATATTAAATCTGAAAAAAAAAAGGCTTAAATAATTAAATTAACTATTGGCACATTTTTTTAAATATTTTGTTTTTGTTTGAAGAAACACATTTTTTTTTAAATATTTCTTTTGTTTCAAAATTACGGAAAAAATTTTTTTCATATTTTCTTGTTGACCAAATAAATTTTTAAAACGTCGGTATAAAAATTAAATATAATGGCTCATCTTTTTTTAAACTTATTTTTGACACGTGTGATTTGATTTCTGTGACGTAATCTAGCAACCGTCTTAGATGTTTTACGGAGCAAATCTAAACAATCAGCTCCATTGGCCAAAAAGTGCGAAAGGGAAAATTGCTGAACTTAAACTCAAAATGTATGTGTCGACCTGGCTTCCCTGTAGATATGTGTCCCTAGAAATTTTGAAAAAAAAATGTAGGCGTGCATAGCTTACAGTCACACTCAGACTCACATATTGCCTTTTTTATATATAGATATATGGTGAATTCTTTTATCGTGAACAATAAATGAGTATCATACTAATACTCTATAAATAAACTAGACACACTTACAGACATAAATTATACACACGACCGCTACTTGACAAGTCAAATACAGAGGAAGTCTGGCTAACCAATGCAAATCAAACAGTGCACACATAAGAATACTAGATTTATTTTCTCCACATCCCATACTCTGGTGAAGCTTTAACAAAAGCGAAACATTTTAGATTTACAAACTTTTCCTGTATGTCGTTTACCCCATCATTCTGTCCGATTCTGATCGATGTTTAATGTAGATTTGATCCCAATTCATTAGGATTAATGAGTAAATAATATTTTTATCACCATCTGAATTGATGTGTACAATGATTGAAAAAATATACAGTATTTACATTATTCGGACTATTGTCATCATCTTTGTTGCGATTTTCACGTCGTTTCGGCCATTGTACGCTACGGTATTCTTCAGGTGCTAGGAATTTCCAACCGAAACTTTTATTACAATCACTGGGGTATATCATTCTAATTCTTTGCGAAGCAATAATACCACGATTTGGAATCATGAGTTATCTCCCTCTAACCCTGTAAGTTACTTGTTCACCACTACTGTAGCCTCGATTTGAACTCTCAACTCTTTGGGTCAAGTCACAAAAACTAACCAACCAACCATAAGGAATAAAAATGATATACTTCAATGATTGTAAAGAATTCAATTCGAAATTCTTATTACCTGAAGAAGGCCAGAGCGTTCAACGGCCGGAACCTCGTACAAATGGCAACAAAGATGAGGACAATAGTTCGAATAATGAAAATTCTGTAAATGCTACCTCATCTCAGAAATATAGACAAATAGAATGATCTATTATTAAACGTCGTACAAACGGCAACAAAGATGAGGACAATAGTTCGAATAATGTAAATACTGTAAATACTACCTCATCTCAGAAATATAGACAAATAGAATGATCTATTATTAAACGTCGTACAAACGGCAACAAAGATGAGGACAATAGTCCGAATAATGTAAATACTGTAAATACTACCTCATCTCAGAAATATAGATAATAGAATGATCTATTATTAAACGTCGTACAAATGGCAACAAAGATGAGGACAATAGTCCGAATAATGTAAATACTGTAAATACTACCTCATCTCATAAATATAGACAAATAGAATGATCTATTATTAAACGTTGTACAAATGGCAACAAAGATGAGGACAATAGTCCAAATAATTTACTTACTGTAAATACTAACTCATTTCAGAAATACGGACAAATAGAAAGATCTATTGTTAAACGTCGTACAAATGGCAACAAAGATGAGGACAATAGTCCGAACAATGTAAATACTGTAAATACTGTCTCATCTCAGAAATATAGACACAAGAAATATGCTTGATGTAAAGGAAGACTTGCCGAAAAGTGTTGTCATACAACACGACAATAAGTTTACATTGAAAGAAAAGAAGTTGTACGACGGCCTTTCCGAAACTAGTACTCCCGATTTCATTTCATGTTTTCTACAACAGATACAGGAAACTTCAGTCTCATCGTTGGATTGTGCATGTTTTCAGCTACAAAAAAATATCTTTTCCTCATAGTTACCATTATTCGTAGCGCTGTTTTTAGCCATGAATCACTATAACGGATCTCCGTGGTGGTGCAGTGGCTCGATACGAGTAATCGAATAGCCGAGTTCGAATTTTAGTTGAATTCCTTGCATTCACTTACGCACAAATACCCTTAGTAAAGGTATTAATCAGTCTCTTCCCTCCAGTTATGGGTTAAATAAGAGGACAGATTGGATTCTATAGCCTTGGCTGGCAACCGACTGCGGGATAATATTTTACCCAGTCAGTCATGTCTCTTTCAGGACCTGATCGCCCAAGCATGTGGCATATACGGCACTTAACTGACTGATCACTAAAACGCTGAATTTTCTTATATATGCTGTGTCTCATCAGTACATGAGCGATCAAGACTCTCCACAACTTCCTGTTCTTTGGATCATTTAGTAAGAGTTTTTTTTTACTCTATTATTTTCTGCTCTGTCAACCAATGAAGCAGCGTTAGGTAAAGCATTCATTGATTTCCTCTGTCACTCGAGTCTTAGATTTATCCTGTGAGTGTCATATTAAGCCACCTTTCCTCATTATGTTCTTGTTGTAGAGTGGCTAACACCCCTGCAGAATCCTCAATTATGAAATGGCCCATAGCCTGAAATGGTATATTTAAATAAAGAATAGCAGCATTTGAGGCGTAATATTCGCGTGTCATTCAAATTATATTCAGACTGATTACTTTGGCAACTATTGCAATTTAAACTCCTCCTCTATGGGTTGTAAATTCTGTCTTGTCTGTTATTCTAACTATTGTACTGTTCTGTGTAAATCCGTTTAGCACCGGATATTATGCTGAATAATGCCGCAGCACATATTATCTGAGTATCATATCCAAATCGGCGATACAACAGTTCACTAGAAATTCTAATTGTCAATTGTCCCTTTCTGATTCTAAGCATAAGTGTTAATTTTGTTTCCATTTTCTCTAAAATGTCTTCCTTACTCACATGTTAAACGTGTTTTGATGATAATTTTTGGGGCGAAGCGTTTATCTAACAAGTCTTTTTACCTCCTGGCTTTATTAAAATTATAAACTAGTCCGCCATTGGGTTATTTCGATATTCTTGAATATTACAGCCAAAAGCGTGCCTAGTTTTCCTTTAAACCGCTGTTTACGCTTCCACTATTGTCCAATCACTATTTTTTTTTAATCATCTCACCCCAAGCAAGGCATTCCACTGCCACTATTGCGCATGGGGCTACATAGGAGAAGGTAAAGAGAAGGAGTGGTTAGACATAGGGAATGTTAGGAGGAAGGTGACAGATGAGTAAGGATAGCGAGGATGAGGGTTGGGCAGATGGGAAGAGTGTTTGATAGAATGGAAGCAGGTTAGTGTGTTAGGAGGTGTCTATTGACCTTACATTTAAACTCCTGGAGATTGTATCCGTCGGGGAAGCAATCCTGTGGAAGGGAATTCCACAGTCGGGAAGTGCAAGGAAAGAAACTGTTAGAGTAGAAGTTACGGTTGCATTTTATCGGTTTCACTGTAAAAGGGTGGGATCTAGTTGCTAATCTAGTATCTCGTTCAAATTCGTATTTAGGGGGCAGCAGTGATCTAAGTTCATCGGAGCAGAAGCCGTGAAAGTTATGTTATGTTCAAACAGTTAATTGCCATACGTGATACACGCTTGGGCGATCATGTCTCTTTCGGTCTATGATTGACTAGGCAGAAGATTTTCACGCAGTAGGTTGCCATTTCTTGCTGCGGTAGACCGGTTGCCAACCAGACCTATAGAACCTAGTATGTCCTGCTATTTAACCCATAGCTAGAGGGAGAAGAGATGGATGAATACCTTTCCAAAAGATATTTGCACGTAAGCGAATGCAACGAATTCAACTCGAATTCGAACTCGGCTCTCTGATTTCTCGTTCCGAGCCGATAACATTTGCACCAAAAAGCACATATCTCCTTTACCACAACGCACATCATCAAAATTCATTATTAACTGTGACGTATGCTCAGATTTGTCATTGATATGTTGTGCTGTGGTAGTGTAACGGTTACTGGCGCCACAAACGGAAATAGCTCACCGAGTTCAAATTTTGGCCTAGTCTATTTCATACACCTATCAAAATAAAGTCCTTGAGAATGACATGAATAATCCGTCTCTTCTCCCTCCAACAATGGGTTAATTAGTGTTTGCTCTTTTTAGACTAAAAACAGAAATTACATTCCACTTAACTAATGAGTCAGAGTTTTAAGTTTAATTGCTTTTAATTAATTGGAGTAGATAGATCTATCTATCGCTCGGTTCACACTCCACCCATGTCTATTGAACAGGTTAAGAGGCTCATCCTTTGTTCCCTTTTTATGATGTGGTTTCCGGCTTTATCTTTTCCAATCTTTTCACTCTTTTCTTTTTCTTTTTTCAATTGGAGTAGATAGACTAAACTATCGCCCGGTTCACACTCCACCCATGTCTATTGAACAGGTTAAGAGGCTCATCCCTTGTTCCCTTTTTATGATGTGGTTTCCGGCTTTATCTTTTCCAATCTTTTCACTCTTTTCTTTTTCTTTTTTTCAATTGAAGTAGATAGACTAAACTATCGCCCGGTTCACACTCCACCCATGTCTATTGAACAGGTTAAGAGGCTCATCCCTTGTTCCCTGTTTAGGATGTGGTTTTCGGCTTTATCTTTTCCAATCTTTTCACTATTACGTAGCCCCCTGCACATCAGTGGCGTTACCGCCTTGCTCGGGGTGATACGATTAAAAAAAATTACGACATGCAATCTATAAAATCTTTCTTCAGTTTTATTAAAGGTAATTTTAAAGATTTTACAAGCTAGGGAAAATATCAATATTATCAGTGATCATTCTTAATAGCCACATCCGTGAGGGCCTAGACATCACAGAAAACGGAAACTAGTTGTCGAGGAGGAATAAGGGGAATAATTCACGTCGATCGAGCAGAAATAGATGAGCTCATCTTACTGACTACTGATCAGATTCAATCGAATTATTTGAGTTGAACCACGAATATTAGACGGACAGTTCTGTTCCGTCCCCTTAATATGATTGGAGCCGATTTATGTGGTCAGCGAAATCATTTCCTATTACGAGGAGTCGTGATCTTATAGTTGGCGTATCTAATTAACTTTTGCGTTCGTTCCTCGGCTTTCGACGAATTTGCTCGCGCGGCTGATAGCATAGTTTTCTATCGAGGCCTCAATCTTGCAGCCGGCGTGTTGGTAATATGGCTTCGTTCATATATGGGTTTGGGCCCCAATGCATGGATTTATGAAACAATTTTGTAGAAATGGCAGTTTGGAAAGCTAACAAAATTAGATAAACTCTAGTAACCAAGATTTTTCGAACACATAGGCAGTAAAATTGTCTCTTGAAAAAATGGTTGCTATTCGAATTTTTGTCTCCGACTGTAAGCGAGAATGGCTTTAGAGAGATTCATTTTCATACGTATTGTCATCATTTCTGAAAGATACTTCAATAGTTTCCTGTTGCCTTGTCTAAAGCTTCACTCTTTCATTATCTGTGAATTGCAATGCATTCTGGGAAAGATAGTGAATCGGTTTCTCATTTCTTTCTCAACATAACGTTTCTTTATTATGTGGATTGTCATGATTTCTACGGAAAACTATTGGAGTGGTTTCCCATTGACCATTTTTTAAAATCATTTCACCCCCAAGCAACGCATTTTTGCTACCATACATAGGGGAAAGTGATGAGAAAGAGTGACAGGTTACTGGGAGTGTCAGGAAGCGGCTAAGAGAAGGTTGACTGTGGTCATAAAGTGAGGGATCAGTTTATATATTGATTGTAATGTAGAATTGATCCCCCACTTTATACCCACAATTATAACGGTATAGAATTTTTTTTTATAATCATCTCACCCCAAGTAAGGCATTCAACTGCCATTGTTGCGCAGGGGGTTACATAGGGGAAAGTGATGAGAAAGAGGGGTTAGTTATAGGGGATGTCAGTAGGAGGGTAATAAACAGATGATAATACCGGTGTAATGTGGGTGGAGTGGATGGAGAAAAGAGCTTGAGGGAAACGATGCTAGTCATTGAGATAGTAGATGTCTGTTGACCTTACATTTAAACTCCTGGAGATTGTAGCTGTATGGAAAGTAAGTCTACGGAAGGGAATTCCACAGGCGGGAAGTGCGAGAAAAGAAGCTGTTAGAGTAGAAATTGCGTTTACATTTTATCGGTTTCACTGTAAAATTGTGGGAAGTAGTTGCTAATCTAGTAGCTCGTGTAAATTCATACATAGGAGGCACCAGTGAGCTAAGTTCATTGGAGAAGAAGCCGTGGAATTATTTATAGAAGAGGCACAGGGAAGCCACGTCACACCAGTGAGGGAGCGACTGCAGCCGAGCTGCCAAGTCGGTATCGATCACATTACAGATTCTCCGTTGAATTTTATCAAGAATTCCCGGGTGAATAGCAGGGACAGCCGACCAGATGTGGCAGCAGTATTCAATACACAGGCGGATGCCTTCATCACAGATTGACTTTTATTGTCTGTGAATTGCCATGCGGATGTGCGTTGTGGTGCAGTGGATATCGACTCGGAACGACAAATCGGGGAGCCGAGTTCGAATTCCAGTTGAATTCCTTGCATTCACTTATGCACAAATAGCCTTTGGAAAAGTATTAATACGTCTCTTCTCTTTAATTATGGGTTAAATAATAGGAACGATTTGGTTCTATAGCCTTGGCTGTCAACCAGTCTACCGCAGAAAGCAATGGCAAACTACTGCGGGATAATCTTCTGCCCAGTCAGTTATGTCTCTTTCTAGGTATGATCGCCCAGTGTGTATATCACGTATGGCGCTTAAATGACTGACTGACAGGGAATGCCCAAGAAAAGATGGGAGGTTGATGGAATTTGGACGAGGAATGAATTTAGGAAGGTAGAAGATGGGAATTGGCATTGCATTTTATATTTTTGTATAAAATCTTTTATAATCTTTTGCCCAGTCAGTCATGTCTCTTTCAAGACATGAAAGAACTTCGGTGATCGAAGCTTAACTTCGGTGATCGAGCGAGAACCGGTGTATTCAACGTGATATGGCCGTAAGCCACATTTAGATAGATAGATAGATATGAAGTTGAGCGATAGCCAAGGTATAAGTACGTGTCACTGAAACATCCCTGCGTCTCTTTATTTATAAACATGACATGCATTATTAAAATATCAGGATATATTCGCGAGTGGAAAAGAAAGGGAAAAACCAAAAAGGGACAAGGAACCAATAAGAGCCTGAACAGATTTTAAATCGATAATTTCTTCACAGATTAATATGTTCCCGCGATATTCCATATTTGTCATCAACCTTTCGGACCAATTCATTCAAATGCATTGATCCGAAATTCAGCATCCTATTTCCTCGCAAGCTCACCTCCACGTTCGACTTCTTCCCAGCTGATGGATCTGCGTGATTATCACTCAAGTCGTGGCATTGACGATAAGGGTAAACAGTCTTCGCATTTGTGAACTTTTCCGTGCAACCATGTCATTTCTACCTGGCATGTTCTATATCGTCAGACGATCATCGCATGTCTGACAAGAAACTTCGCATAATGATTACATCAATTAAATCCAATAATAAACTGATCCTTTAGACCCACACAAGAGTTGTTCGTATCATTTGGAACATCATATAATAATCCTGCTTGTTCCTTCCTTAGTTAGTTACTTAGTTCCTCCGTCCGTTACGCCACTGAAGAAAGATAACACACTTACTCTCTACACGAGCTTTTCCTTCCCCTCTATCTTTTTATAATCTATACTCCTCAGCCTTTCTCTCATCTTTGCCAAACGGAAGGGTAGTACAGAGTGAGAGAATAGGAGGAGAGAGCCTATAGCATTACCGTAGCAGTAGCAGATTAAGCTGGTGGTTGTAGCAGTAATTGTGTGTGCATATGTGTGTGTACTGTACAATATAGTAAAAATAGGTAGGTTTGTTGTCATATCCCGCGACCTAATAATGAAATTTCTGGCCTCTACACACTTGGCCATTACTCAGTTGGTCTTTTCTGTTTACAGTGGACACAGGATCCATGATTTTTCAGTCATAAAAAAACATTTTCTCTTTCAAAATCTCTCACAAAATAGCCTACAGTATTTTGGTTATAGTCTGTGCATACGCCGCTTAATATAATATAAGATTACAGTAAAGTAGCTTCTATGGACATTACTTTTATAGATATTTTAATAAAATTACACTCTGTGTTATCGTTATTTTATTATCTAATACTTTTATGTTTGAAGACGTTACTCTCATTTGTAGTATGACAAAGTAAACTTTTTCCAGCTAATCATAATTATCCTTCCGTGGAAATTCCACGGGTTCCGCTAGTTCTAATTAATTTGGCATCAAATTAATTCGATTTTATGTCTAAGACCTGCACGCCTTATTATACAAGTTGCGTAATGGATGATATATTTATACTTACCAAAAAAGAATTTACAAGAAGGATACTACAGATATCATGGATTGAGCATGCGAGCAATGATGAGGTGTTGGAAAGGATGGCAACAAAAAGGAAATTAATACTGAGCATCAGGAAGAGACAGCTAAAGTCCCTGGGACATATAATGAGGAAAGAGAGCTTGGAGAACCTGATACTGACAGGCCAGATAGAAGGGAAAAGAGATAGGGGGAAACAGTATGTGACGTACTTGACTGGTCTGAGCGGGTGGATGGCAGAACGGGTGTTGCGGGATGTAACAAGAGAACGCGTGCTAAGAGCCACCTTCGATAGGGAGACGCAGAAGGCCATGATCGCCTACGTCCTGAAGGGACAGGGCACAAAAAAGAAGAATAAGAATTAACATCGCTAAAGTATACAGAAAGAAGCTCGGCACAGACTGGCCTTGAACACTGTAACCCACAAACACTAAATTATAACGTTTCCAGCACTTCTTGGAAGGAGAGTGTATAGCGTTGTCGTCTCACAACACCACAAAGATTCTATCAGTGACAATAATTTGTGTAGCAATTTTTGCCAAGGACTACATTTCCAGGTCCGACAACCACCATATTCCTCAGATATCGTTCTTTGGGACATATTCTTCGGACTTCAACTTCACTCTGTCTTTTGTCGCTCTCAATAATTTTTCTTTTGGTATCACTTCTAAGCACCACTCTGTCAACCATTTGCTCAGACCTAACAAGTACGTCTCGCACGTACTTGTTACGTCTCTCATTCCATATATCCGACCTGTGTGTATTAAATTTTCCAAGCTCATTACGTGTCCCAGGAACCTCAATTGTCTCTTCCTGATAATTAGTATCAGTTTTCTTCTTCTTTGCCTCCTTTCCAACATCACACGTGCTCTGTCCATGTTATCCTCAGCATCCTTCTGTATAACCACATTTCTTCTGCTTCAAGCATCTCCTTCATTTTTGATGAGATCGTCCAGCATTCACTTCTATACAGAAGGACAGATATCACATAGCAATCCAGAACTCTTTTGTTTGTTTCTAATGAGATTTTCCTGTCTTTCAGTACTCTGGTTAGCTTCTGAAATGCGTTTTTGACCATGCCAATGCGTCTTTGGATCACCATGTAGCACTTTCTATCCTCTGCCAAAACCCTTCTCAGATATTTGTTACTTGTTTATTTTGTATTCTCCGTCTTGCAGTTCGCATATGGGTCTCCTCTTTTTCCTGATGACCATACATTGAGTTCTTTTGACGTTTATTCCCAGTCCTTTCTTTTCACTTTCTTTTGCTAACTTCTGTAGAAGGTCCTGCGTTCTCCTTTCCCTGTCTGCTATCAGCACTGGGTCATCCGTGTATCTGATATTGTCGAGATTGTAGCCACCATGTCGAATCCTGGCAAGGCTTTTATTTCTCTCATAATTGATTCGCCGTACAGGTTGAAAAGATCCGGTGAGAAAACACATCCTTGTCTTACGCCCCCTTTCTATTTTTGTATAACTGTTGAGTTCACGTCCTATCCGTACACAAGCGGTTCCAATATAGATTCTTGATTATTCTAACGCCTTTTCCGAATATGTCGCGGTTGTCGACCATCTCTATCAAGACACAGACACGTTTTATATATATTTGTTGTTTTCCTATTGCGGCATATCAACTTCAATGGGTCATTTAATAACGAAATCTAAATATTTTTGCAGGCGATTAATTTTTTACATAAAATTGACTTGAGTGTTCAAGCGTTGTTAATTAACCTATAGCTGGGGAAAGAATAGCTGGATTTCCTAAGGTTATTTTCACGTAAGTGAATATAACAAAGTCGGCTCTCCAAGAAACTTGGGTTTTGTTTTTAATTCTTTTTTGTTTTTCACATTCAATTCTTTTTTATTGTAATAATATTGACCTTTCACAAGGCCTAATAGCCACTCGAGGTAGAGGCTTACAGAGTAAGAGCTACAGTTTATCCTAATAGCCACTCGAGATAGAGGCTTACAGAGTAAGAGCTACAGTTTATTCTAATAGCCACTCGAGGTAGAGGCTTACAGAGTAAGAGCTACAGTTTATTCTAATAGCCACTCGAGGTAGAGGAGTAATTAGTAAGAGCTACAGTTTATCCTAATAGCCACTAGAGGTACAGGCTTAGAGAGTAAGAGCTACAGTTTATCCTAATAGTCACTCGAGATAGAGACTTACAGAGTAAGAGCTACAGTTTATTCTAATAGCCACTCGAGGTAGAGGAGTACTTAGTAAGAGCTACAGTTTATCCTAATAGCCACTAGAGGTACAGGCTTAGAGAGTAAGAGCTACAGTTTATCCTAATAGCCACTCGAGATAGAGGCTTACAGAGTAAGAGCTACAGTTTATTCTAATAGCCACTCGAGGTAGAGGCGTACTTAGTAAGAGCAACAGTTTATCCGAATAGCCACTCGAGGTACAGGCTTACAGAGTAAGAGCAACAGTCTATACTCATAGCCACTCGAGATAGAGGCTTACAGAGTAAGAGCTACAGTTTATTCTAATAGCCACTCGAGGTAGAGACGTACTTAGTAAGAGCTACAGTCTATCCTAATAGCCTAACGAGTTAGAGGCTTACAGAGCAAGCGCTACAGTTTAAAAGCACATGCAGAGTGGATATTTTTTGTGTGTATGCGAAATAATACTCACATTGCTAAACAAACAACAATAGATAATTACGAATAAACAATATCAATAAAAGAATAAAAAATTAAAAAATCAAAAAAAGATAATTAAAATGCAAAACAAAGAAATAAAAAATAGATAAAATACATACAAATATATATACAGGTTGCGATGGGAAAATTGTCGCCATTTTACGGGCATGCATTTTGCTTCTTTTTTTTTCTGTTGAATGCACAGGGTCTGTTGGTCAGTTTCTCTCTCAATGGAACAATATAGACTCGCCCCACCCCCACCCTTGACTTTTTGAACAGAAGTAGACGTTTATCCCTTAATCTTGTTATTATTTCGAACTTTTTTCTCATCTTGCTTAATATAGGTGTTATAATAGACACAACATTTCGACTAAGAACCCTCTGGCCATCATCAGGTGTCCATAGATCGGCTGATGCGGATTATCTCGTTGATTATTGCGAAATCCTGTGAAATCAATTATTGGTCTTACAGGTTTAAATCTGGTTCGCCATTACCAAGTCCAAGGATCGAACTCATGCCACTAGATAAACACATGTATAGCCAACTACTAAATCCACTATGCCACCGTCCTGAAGTGGTGTATTTTTGAAGCCTTTTATATTCAGTGTCAGGTGGATTTTGACAATTGGATTATGTTAGTGGGTTCGTGCCACTTGTCAAAATTTGTATTTATTTCTGAGATGGGTAATTTTTTAATAATCTTGGAATTATGTCGAACTTTTTTTCTAATCTTGGTTAATATACGTGTTATAATAGACACAACGTTTCGACCAAGTACCCACTGGTCATCATCAGGTGTCCATAGATCGGCTGATG
The DNA here is from genome assembly GCA_037127315.1 of Ascarosepion bandense. Classification (NCBI taxonomy): domain Eukaryota; kingdom Metazoa; phylum Mollusca; class Cephalopoda; order Sepiida; family Sepiidae; genus Ascarosepion; species Ascarosepion bandense. The sequence continues at coordinate 1,029,753 of JBBBDQ010000490.1, forward strand.
TGGATTATCAGTTTGATTATTGCGAAATATCGTGTGAAATCAATTATTGTTCTTTCATGTTGGAATTTGGTCGAAACGTTGTGTCTATGATAACACCTATATTGACCAAGATCAGAACAAAAGTTCGAGATAATAATAAAAATTATTCATTTCAGAAATAAGTACAAATTAGATTTATCCCTTGTTTCCTGTTTAGAATCTAGTTTCTGGTTTCTTTTAAATTCTGTTTCAACTCTATACTTCAAAAGTCTCCTCTCCGATAATTTAAACAGGAATAGAGGATTGTTTCCTGTTTCGAATTCAGATTCTGGTTTCTTCTAAATTCTGCTTCAACTGTATACTTCAAAAGTCTCCGCTTAGACTCTGGAATGTATTGTGGTTCCGTAACTCAATCCTGAACAAGAAACAAAAGATAAACCTCTACAGCAGCTAAAAAAGTAGAAGAGTGAACCGGACGAGAGGCTTTCCTCTCTACTCATTATTTATATAAATTATATTTTTACTTATATTAATTTTAAGCGTATTTTATCGAAGTGACAAGGAAAGACAATGTTATAAAAAATATCTTCAACAATATTTTTTCCTTGTCCCTGCACTTAGTGCAATGGTATTCCAGTAATCACATCATATAGTCCAAAGATTATGCAGTGAATATTTCAGATCGTTATTCTGCTAAGAAGTGGGTCGAGCTACGAGTCCGAATTCCAGTCGAGTTCGTTTCGTTCGCTTAAGTGCAAATAATCTAGAGGAAGATATGAAGTCATCTCTCCCCAACTATGGATAAATAGCAAGACTGGGTCCTATAGCTTTGGTTGGTTAGGCGCCTCGTCGTGCGGTAATTGTTAGCAAGCTTGCCTCGTTGGATCAGTTAAGACTGAATAGAGAGTTCGATCCTCCCTGGATGATTCATGCTTTCGGCACTGTGCCCTATCTACGCTCCGCTTACTAAATCACGGCAGCTTTGGCTGATAAACAATAAAGGAGAAGGAAAACACCCAATTCAAAACCTCAGATGAAGTTTTGGGGACCTTTTGGCACGCTGTGTACCAGTTTTCTGTATTCGGAACTTTCAAAAAGCATGTTTGTCTCTGCACAAGCTTTCACTATTGTCTGTCTTTTCAGTTCTCAAAATTTAACTGCTGGACCCCCATACGTCGAATACGACGAGAAAGTAATACCGGCCATAATTATTATGCCACTCCAGTTTTTAAAGACAATGATATATTTCATACTATTTTTATTATTTATTGCCAAGTGGATAATTCTAAATGAAAATAGAATGATTCTTTTGTTAATATTGCACAATAACATGTGCATCAAATGAACTGTTTTGGTGTCCAGTGTTTGTGCTCTCTTCGCCATGCTAGTCTCTTCTTATTGGCTGGCCAAAGCAAAGGCTTCCTGGCTGCCTTATAAAAATTTGCAAAGTATTAATAACAAAACAATCATTCACAGTTCTGCGGTTATTTTTTGTTACCACAACTCACACCCCTGAAGTTGATCTCGGAAAGAGATTGAAAGTACATGGGTACATTGAGAAATAAACTATAATAACATCTGTCAACACGAAAGATTATCCGTGAGTATTATTTATTAAAAATAAGCAGACACAATGTTGCAATTTATTTATTCTGGCATGCCTAAAAGAAAAATTGCTGCCTAAATACCCAATATATATATATATATATATATATATATATATATATATATATATATATATATATTGGGTATTTATAAAAGAATAAATAAATTTATAATTTTATAAAGAATAAATAAATTGCAACAAATAAAATTGCAATTTATTTATTCTGGCAAATTTTCTTTTAGGCATGCCAGAATAAATAAATTGCAACATAAATAAATTTGTTGCCTAAATACCCAATATATATATATATATATATATATATATATATATATATATATATATTGGGTATTTAGGCAGCAAATTTTCTTTTAGGCATGCCAGAATAAATAAATTGCAACAAACATTTTGTCTATATGTCTGTCTATATATATATATATATATATATATATATATATATATATATCATCATCATCATATTATATAAGACCTATATTTATATATATATATAGGTCTTGAGAGTTTTTCCTATTTTGCAATGAATTGAATTAGTTTATCAACTCTTCACTGTTACCACATCATTAACCAGTATGACATCGCAATTTCATTTTGGGTTTTGCATTTAATATCCGGAACAACATTCAACGTATAAACCTTAATCTTGCCGTCAAAATGAACTCGCAAAAAGTTTCACGTCGCGCGACTCAACGATATTATCGACCTGCACTTTGTTGGCACGACAAAAAGTCAATGATTCTTCAGTCTATTTTATTCCTCATCATTATAACACGGCAAACGCCGCCAACTCTTCGCGCCAGATTACCGGCGACTGGCCGTCAAGAAAGATAAGCCCGGTGATTGTATTATTTTTTTTCAATGTGTTTTTTTATATATTTACATAAAGATTATTGACCAATTTTTTTTCTAATGGAGATGGTGCACTTAATTTCTTCGTAATTTTATCTTCACCTCAAGAACTTTTCTTGTATAAAATTAATATAGAGAGAAAAAAAAGTAATGGTTTTAACTAAACTATCGATATTAAAATCTATTAAAAAATTAGTAAACCCCTGCCGTTAAAAATGACGTGTAAATATTTATATCGATATACTGTCTGAAATGACAACATGTACGAGGTGCTTTCAATAAGTTTCCGGACATTTTTTATAAAGGCATTTAAAATTATTGTAGGCTCTTAAAATTGTATTATTTTATTACTATATATCTGATGAGATATCAGACCCATTTTTATCTTTTACAGGTTGGAAGGAACAGCTGCAGTAGGAGTTGAAACACATCCTACGAAACCCTGGTCCTCACAGCTGGCGTTTTTTAACCCCTAGATGACACACCAGGATTTGTTATTGGAGGCCACAACCTGAACAACATAAGATACGCGGACGATACAGTACTGATTGCGGACACGGAAAGGAAACTGCAAGATCTCATACAGAAAGTAGCAGTGGAGAGTGACAAGAAGGGACTACAAATAAACTTTAAGAAAAATGAGTGCATGGTCATCAGCAAAAGATACAACCCAAAATGCCAAATACAGGTAGGGGATAACAGAATCAAACAAGTCCAAGAATTTAAGTACCTAGGAAGTGTTCTAACAGGAGATGGAAAGTGCGACACGGAGATCCGAAGGCGAATTGGCATGGCAAAGGACGCGTTCCAGAAGATGAGCAAAATACTAACACACAGGAAAATCTCAATAGAAACGAAGAAAAGAGTTCTAGACTGCTACTTGAGGTCAGTTCTTCAATACGGCAGTGAATGTTGGACAATATCATCGAAAATGAGGACAAAACTGGAAGCGGCCGAAATGTGGTTCTACAGAAGGATGCTACGGATATCGTGGACTAAGCATACAAGCAACGACGAGGTGTTAGAAAGAATGGCAACAAAAAGGAAATTGATGCTGAGAATCAGGAAGAGACAACTGAAGTTCCTGGGACACGCAATGAGGAAGGAGAGCCTGGAGAACCTGATACTGACTGGTCAGATAGGAGAGACAGAGGAAGGCAGCGGATAACATATTTGCAGGGCCTGATCAGGTGGATGACGGAACGGGGGTTGCCAGGAGCAACAGGAACAAACATACTAAGAGCCACAAGGGATAGGGAGACGTGGAGATCCATGATCGCCTACGTCCTGAAGGGACAGGGCATATAGAAGAAGAAGAAGAAGAAGAAGAAGAAGAAGAAGAAGAAGAAGTCCGGGCAAGAGGGCAATAAAATTTTGTGGTAAACTTGCAATAAATGCCACAGAAAAATATGGAATGATTCAGACTGCTTTAATTACTTAGTTTTGGTCATAATAAAATTAAACCAGTGCCCATTTGTATTAAAAAGTGTTCAATACAATTATATTGTAGAATTTTTGCTATTCCCAAACAAAAATGATCTATTGAATGAAAGAAGAGAAATATTGACTAAGTGTAACCATACTAAAAATACCTATTAGGTTCATAAAACCATGGATGAAAACGTTATAATTTCTTGTAATTTTCCCCACAATTTACGCTTCCTTAATCTCCTCCTCTAATAAACCCAAAGAATAAAGTCTAGACATGAGGCAATAAAACATACAACCCATCTTCTACTGTTAAATCTGTCTACAAAATTCCTGACACTTTCATTAATCAACTATATTCCCTACCCACCCCACTTTCTTCAAAATTCTAAAGAACAATTTACAAGACTTATTCCTTTATCGCTAACCCCCACCAACATCCCACACACTACTCGCCAAATATAAGAGAAGAGGCTTTCCATTCCTTTCCACACCACCTGATGAAACAGGTGTAATTTCAATGTCGAAACAAAATGTACAATTTGTAGTGGATAAAAAAAAGTTTGTACATGTTCTAATATATATATATGTATATATATATATATATATATATTACATTTGTTTACGAATTATTATGCGACCTAGGTTTCTACCATGTGGTGTCTTCAGACGATTTGCAATAACTGATTTTACCGTTTACCGTTTTTTTTAAGAACGCTCACGTAAACGTGTGTTTTTTTTGGGTTTTTTTTGAACGCTCACGTAGCGGAGAATTTTTGAACTCCACGAGATCTCGGTTGAGTTTAAATCCCAACAGGCGCTCGAGGGACGGGACCGCCCTAATAGAACATCCATTCACATAGATTGGTGATAGTTCGTGCTCCGATCAGCGATAATAGAATGTAACTGGTTTGGTTTTCAGGGCATTGAATATAAAACGTATTTCTGGTAAGGGGGATGTCTAGACACCGAGCAGTACTAAAAGAAAGATCTGTCAGAGGGCGAAAAACTATCTTGAAGGGTTCAACGCCCATCTAGCATCATGAAATATATGAAGACATTACGATGACGACACGTAACTTTTTTTAAATAATTTCCCCAAAGCAAGGTGGTATCGCCACTGATGTGCAGGTGTCTACATAAGAGAGCTAAAGTTTTAGGCAGGAGAAGAGTGAAGAGAAATACGAACCAGCTTCAGGGGGTGTCAGAAAAAGGGCAAGAGAAGGATGTGAACACAGGAGTGAAGACAGTTGCGAAGGTAGAGAAAAAGGAAAAGAACAAGACACACGGGGTGATGTAGAAAGAACTGGAGTCAAGTGGATAAGAGATGGGAATTGACATTGCATTTAAATTCCTGGAGGGTGGAGCCGTCAAGAAAGCAAGTATACGGAAGAGAGTTCCACAGGCGGCGGGGAGTGCGAGAAAAGAATGGAATGTAACTGGTTTGGTGTTCAGGGCATTGAATATAAAAAAAAGTATTTCTGGTAAGAAGGGATGTCTAGACACCGAGCAGTATTAGACGTTTTAGGCAGGAGGAGAGTGAAAAACTATCTTGACGGGCCAACGCCCATCTAGCACAATGGAATATATGAAGACATTACGGTGACGACACGGTATCGCTCGGCAGAGTGTTTCCTAGAGGGGATCAACGGCCAGAGTGGGAGAGATACCCCCGAAGAAATCAACGGCCACGTGTCCGTAACCAACGAGATATGGTTTGACCTGAAGAGGGATAACTCCGCTGGGTCTGCTTGTCCAAAGTACGCTACACATAAATTAATGTTTTCAACCAAGATATATGGGGTGGAGGAGAAATGGTCAGATGCGACCCTAAATAAGAGGATTGCGTCGTTTAGTCCGTGAGAAAAGGGATGTAGGTATTCCACCCACAAAGACACGGAGACGCTTTTAGATGCGGGGTCAGGACTTACTAGTGCGGTACAGGTAATCGATCATTTTCCCAGTATCTTTAACGATGAATCGTACGTATGAGTTCTACTGAAGGTCTAGGTTGAGTTTAAACCTAAATAGGAGTTCAGAATAAGTACAACACCATAATTCAAAAAAGAGGAATTTTAAACTGGGTTTATATTATGAAGTGGAATCGACTTCTAAAATAGTAAAAACCAAGATTTTTCGATCCTGACAAATCTTTTGGCTCGATGAAGTTCTAATGCATGCTTTTCTACAAAAAATATTTCCACCAAAGTTAGCAAAACAAAACACTCTCAAATTATGAAAATACATTTTCATAGTAAAAATATTAGCAATACATGCACGTAAAAAAAGACTAATAATGCTTATTTATAGAAAATGGCGAGGAATACAATTTATATTAGAATTACCAACAATAAATTTTATAGGAAAAATTACCATAAAAATACGTTCCAAATAGATTTCAACATTAGATAACCCATAGATGTGTTGATATGCCAATAAACAAAACTGACAAAAGTCGTCCTAACTTAAGGCATTCAACCAGTTAAAACTTTTACATTAATTTGAGATAGTAATTATTATTATTATTATTATTATTATTATTATTATTGTTGTTGTTGTTGTTATTATTATTATTATGTCATTTTTCATCATATTTCGATTTCTGCTTTGGTCTCACTACCAACAAAGTCTGCGGGAGTAGACCTAAGGCAGGTCGTGGCGTGTTGTTATGACTCCATTTCATGTTTTTCTATCTTCCCTATCATCCCTAGCATTACATACATAAAGTTTTCCTTAGTGTGTGGGCTGTACTTAATAAGACAACCTTTTGTATATCTCTTAAGCTGGGGTTTCCAGGGATTCTTTCAATGTGTTGTTTTGTTCCATTTTTTATCATTCCAAGTGCACCTACTATCACTGGCACAACTCTTGTTTTCAATTTTCACATTTTTTCTATTTCAATTTCCAGGTCTTTATATTTTGACAGTTTTTCAAATTCCTTGATTGCTATGTTACAATCCGCTGGACAAGCCATATCAATTAATAGACAAGTTTTCTCCTTCTGGTTTTTAACAATAATGTCTGGCCTGTTTGCTTCAATTTTTCTGTCTGTGTAGATGGTGTAATCCCATAGAATGGTTACATCTTCTATTTCTGTAAAAGGTGCTGGGTGATGTTCATACCAGTGTTTGTTTACAGATTTTCCATAATGTTTGCACATTGCCCAATGTAAATATTGCCCAACTCTATCGTGGCAATTTTTATATTCATTTGGAGCAAGCACAGAACAGCCTGATATTAGGTGGTCTATTGTTTCTTGGTGTTTATCACAAAACCTGCATTTTGGATCCATATTATTATGCATAATATTTGCCTGAAAGTTTCTAGTGAAAAGACTTTGGTCTTGTGCTGCAAGAATAAAGCCTTCAGTTTCAGACTTTAATCCAGATGCACGTAACCATCGATGAGTATTAACTTTGTCAACATTGGATTTATTGGCACGTTCTGGATATTGGCCATGCAGAGGTTTGTCTTGCCAGCGCTGTTTCATCTGTTCAAGAGCTTTATCTTTGGCTTTCATTTTCATATTTTTTGCCGCAATACTTGGTTCTTGGCTTCTGTGTTGCCTTTCTACAGAATCTACTAACTGTAAATCTTGTTTGTATTTACTGCCTTCTTTTATTATTGAATATTTTTTCTTTCTTTCTTCATGTTGCCTTACTAATTGTATCAACCAATCCTTTGTTGTTTCTATGTATATTAGTAAGCCAATAGTTGTTGTCTTGTATGACAATTCCAGCTGAATAAGACCTCTTCCACCTTCTTTACGGGGTATGTATAGACGGTCTACATCAAACTTTGGATGATGCATCTTATGCTTAGAAAGAAGCTTTCCTGTTGTAGAATCCATTCGCCTGATGTCGTTTAGAGTCCAGTTTATGATGTTGAAGCTATATTGGACAACTGGGATCGCAAGGCTATTAATGGCCACAACTCTGTTCTGAGAATTCAATTCAGTTTTTAATATCATTCGTAGCCTTCTATAGTACTCTTTACGCACTATTTCTTTCATTTTTTTATGGTGAATGTTTTCACTCTCATTTTCACCGAGGTATTTATAAGCTTCTTCTGGTTTCAATTCTTTTATTGTTACAGCAGGGTCTAAGCTAATTGAGGATGTTTCTTGTATTGATCCACGTAAAACTGTAGCTTTAGCACATTTATTCAAATTGAATTTCATTCCAATGTCTTCGCTGAAGCATTTTACAGTTTGCAGAAGACCTTCCAGCTCATTATCATTCTTAGCATATAACTTTAAGTCATCCATGTAACATAGATGGCTTATTTTCTTTTGGGATATTTTATAACCACATTGTGTATTATTAAGTTGACTGGTTAGTGCTATTAATGATATGCAGAATAGTAAGGGAGATAAAGAATCACCTTGAAATATACCTCTTTTGATGTTTATTTCATCAGACTTATAGGTTCCATTTATATGATTGAGGTAAAAGGTTGTTTTCCATATAGACATGCACTGTTTCATGAAATTGATGATGACGGGCGATATCTTGTATATATTTAAAGTCTTTAAAATCCAGAGATGTGGTACACTATCGAATGCCTTTCGATAATCTATCCAGGCAGTACTAAGATTTTTCTTTGTACAGTAGCAGTTTTCCAGGATCATTTTGCTAATTAGCAATTGGTCTTTACATCCATAACAGCCACGTTTGCACCCTTTTTGTTCAAGCGGTATCATGTCATTTCTTTCTAAGAATAAATATATCTGTTTTGTTAAAATAGATGTTAATAGTTTATATGTTGTCGGAAGACATGTAATTGGTCTGTAGTTTTTCGGGTTGTTTGTGTCACCATTCTTGGGTAGAAGAAATGTAATTCCTCTGGTCATCCATGCAGGAATTTTAGTGGGATCGTCAACCATTTCTTGAAGTTCTTTGGCTAGTTTTTTATGTGCTGTATTTAAATAATATAGCTAAAAGTTAGGAATGTTATCTATACCTGTGAATTTCCAATTGTGTGCTTTTTTTAGTGCAAATTTAGCATCCTCTTCTGTAATTCCAGCCCATGTCTGTTCTGGTTTATTTTTCATTCGTTCTATCTCTTGTGCAATCCAATGTACTTCCTTGCTATGTTCTTTAGGGCAAGCCCATATCTTTTCCCAGAACTGTGTAACGTCTTCCATTCGGGGGGGGGGGGACTGTCACTTCAATTCTTTTTTTACCTATTTCCCTGTAAAATCTCTTTGTATCGGTTTGAAAAATCTTGTTTTGTCTGTAAAATCTTGATCTTTTCTCATAGCGTCTTATTCTTTGAGCCTTCAGTTGTATTTTTTGCTTTATTTTGTCTTTAGTTGATAAGACTTCATTTTCATTTCTAATGTTGTATTTTCTTTCGGCTCTTCTGCTTTTCCTAGTTCTTACATTTATTTCTCTACTCAGTTCATCCAGTACTGATAGTTCACTTCTAAGTTGTTCGGTTTCTTTTTCTATTTTTCTTTTCCAAGGTGGATCTTCATGTCTGCGAGACTGCCTTGTTTTTATTTTGATGTTCAATTTTTTTGTTGCTGATATTGCTGATGCATATATTGCTTCATTGAGATTTGTATGAGTGTCTTCATCCAAGATTTATTTGAGTGCTTTATTATTATTATTATTATTATTATTATTATTATTATTATTATTATTATTATTATTATTATTCAAGGTCTGCATATACTGCAACTGACACCACTGCGGAAAACATTAATCCTGTCCAACGCAAGGTCATAGATAACTAGCGAGTTGTTATAAATCAAATAACCAATGCTAATAGCAGAGAGAGAGAGGGAAAGAGAGAGAGAATTGAGAATATTCTGCACAATGAATGTGACATGACGAAGGTTTTTGTTCAGTAAGTGCCACGTCTTTTGATCAAACGCATGCAGGCTGATCACATCAGGGGAAAATCTGTCATTGTTTAAGGCAGATGAAACTGATCTTGAACGTTTTTTTTAAGTCAGAATATTATTATGTTTATCACTTTGAACCAGAGACAGATAGACAATCTATGCAGTGGAAAAAATCCTTCCTCACCGGCTTCAAGAAGTTCAAGGTCGTTGCAGAAAAGTTGATGACCTCTGTTTTGAGGATTTGAAAAATTCATTGTGATTATTGACTTCAAAAGGGTCACATTACTATGCCAAATTGATGAGGCAATTACGCAAAAGGACACGAAAACTGATGATGTCTGGTTTCATCTAATCTAGGCTCTAGCACACAAGTCTTTGGTTCCCATGGGTTCTGCACATGATTGTGGCTTTAAACTCCTTTATCTGTAACCCTATTTCAAAGAGAAAAAATATACTTCTTAGTTTAATACAAAGGATCAAGGGAAATTATTATTAGTGGTATTGTTATTTGTGTTTTATTGTAATTCACGATGTGAGCTCTGCTAGAAGAAATATTTAATACTTATGTACTTGTAAAATCCGAAAAATAGAGAGATTGGCTGGAAATTGGGGGAAAAGAAAAAAATATATTTTTCCCATTGTATTCAGAGCGAATTTTTGCCCGGTAAAGGTGGAGGCAAAGATTGTCAAAACAAGTTGTCAGGACTTTTGATGGAGTTAAGGTAAGGTCAGATCCTTGCTTCTCACATTTGCTGGGAAAAGATTTGAAAATTTGAAAACCTAACGTGACGTAACTAAGAAGAAGAGGACGAAAAGAGATTATGTCAGATGAGGTGTTGATATTTCATTGGTTGAACCAAGCGGATGATATAATGCCACCTTGAATTGTGTAGATGGAAGAAATCTCATTGGTCAAAGATCTGATTTGCATAAAGATACCCCAGGTCTTGCAGCGTTCCCCCGAGAGAATTGGGGACAAGTATAAAAATCGAGACCCCAGTGAGAAAAATCAGTTTTTTTAAGAGCTGCCGAACCACAGAGACCAAACGACCCCACCACCGCCGTCGCCACTGTCGCAACCGTTCGCTTCACTTCGGCTATTTCTGTAAAGCTTCGGTAAAGAGCTGTTAAAAGACTTGTTTTTATTTGGAACATTGAAATCTCTGGTTATTCTTAACGAAAACTTCGTGCATTTATGAAAAGACTTTTTTTACTTGGAAAATTGAAAGCTCTGATTATTCTTGAGGAAAACTTCGCTCCGTTATGAAAAGAACTTTTTTTTGAAAAATCGAAAGCTCTGATTACTTAAATGAATCCGTATCTCCGTTGTAAACTTTAAAATTCGGCGATTGTACAGTCTGCTCTTATTATTACTTATTTTTTATATATATAAAAACTTTTTCCGTAACTCATCCAGGCGTCTTTGAACTTATTCATTTTGTGTGTGTGTGTGTGTGTGTGTGTGTGCGTGCGTGCGTGCGTGCGTGCGTGTGTGCGTGTGTGTGTGTGTGTGTGTGTGTGTGTGATGTTTATTTTTTTCAACACAAGTGTACATGTGTTTCCTGCCTGGTTTGAAGTGGTAGAGAAACAGCTACCGAGTTTCCAACGTGACTTTCCTGAGATCAAAAAACACAGCGTGGGTAGAAAAGTTCACCATTGTAATAGACGTCTATTAGAGGCCATCATCACGATCAGCGGTGCTATTTCGACAGCATCAACCCACTCAGGCTCCGGTCATCACCATCATCACAACAGGTTCCAAGCCAGAGGCAGCGAGCCAGCAGGGGGTAGAGTGTCGCATATCAAAATCTTTATCATCCTAATTTGGCCCTGATCTGACTATCATCTGATTCCCAACATGAAAAACACTTGACTAGGAAGACGTATCGCAGTGTGTTGTTGATGACTTTTTGGCCAACAAAATCAAAACATCTTGTTCAATGGTGTCTAAACACTGCAAAATCAAAGAAAAAATTATTTGAACCGCAAGGGGGACTATGTTGAAAAATAAACTTCAGTTGGTCACATTCTGTATTTGTACGGCGTTCACCTTGGTTGGGTTGAGCCAGCTTATTTGAACCGCAAGGGGGACTATGTTGAAAAATAAACCTCAGTTGGTCACATTCTGTATTTGTATGGCATTCACGTTGGTTGGGTTGAGCCAGCTTATTTGAACCGCAAGGGGGACTATGTTGAAAAATAAACCTCAGTTGGTAACATTCTGTATTTGTACGGCGTTCACCTTGGTTGGGTTGAGCCAGCTTATTTGAACTGCAAGGGGGACTATGTTGAAAAATAAACCTCAGTTGGTCACATTCTGTATTTGTACGGCGTTCACCCTGGTTGGGTTGAGCCAGCTTATTTGAACCGCAAGGGGGACTATGTTGAAAAATAAACCTCAGTTGGTCACATTCTGTATTTGTATGGCGTTCACCCTGGTTGGGTTGAGCCAGCTTATTTGAACCGCAAGGGGGACTATGTTGAAAAATAAAACTCAGTTGGTCACATTCTGTATTTGTACGGCGTTCACCTTGGTTGGGTTGAGCCAGCTTATTTGAACTGCAAGGGGGACTATGTTGAAAAATAAACCTCAGTTGGTCACATTCTGTATTTGTACGGCGTTCACCCTGGTTGGATTGAGCCAGCTTATTTGAACCGCAAGGGGGACTATGTTGAAAAATAAACCTCAGTTGGTCACATTCTGTATTTGTATGGCATTCACCCTGGTTGGGTTGAGCCAGCTTATTTGAACCTGCAAGGGGGACTATGTTGAAAAATAAACCTCAGTTGGTCACATTCTGTATTTGTACGGCGTTCACCCTGGTTGGGTTGAGCCAGCTTATTTGAACCGCAAGGGGGACTATGTTAAAAAATAAACCTCAGTTGGTCACATTCTGTATTTGTACGGCGTTCACCCTGGTTGGGTTGAGCCAGCTTATTTGAACCGCAAGGGGGACTATGTTGAAAAATAAACCTCAGTTGGTCACATTCTGTATTTGTATGGCATTCACCCTGGTTGGGTTGAGCCAGCTTATTTGAACCGCAAGGGGGACTGTGTTGAAAAATAAACCTCAGTTGGTCACATTCTGTATTTGTACGGCGTTCACCCTGGTTGGGTTGAGCCAGCTTATTTGAACCGCAAGGGGCACTATGTTGAAAAATAAACCTCAGTTGGTCACATTCTGTATTTGTATGGCATTCACCCTGGTTGGGTTGAGCCAGCTTATTTGAACCGCAAGGGGGACTATGTTGAAAAATAAACCTCAGTTGGTCACATTCTGTATTTGTACGGCGTTCACCCTGGTTGGGTTGAGCCAGCTTATTTGAACCGCAAGGGGGACTATGTTGAAAAATAAATCTCAGTTGGTCACATTCTGTATTTGTACGGCGTTCACCTTGGTTGGGTTGAGACAGCTTATTTGAACCGCCAGGGGGACTATGTTGAAAAATAAACCTCAGTTGGTCACTTCTGTATTTGTACGGCGTTCACCCTGGTTGGGTTGAGCCAGCTTATTTGAACCGCAAGGGGGACTATGTTGAAAAATAAACCTCAGTTGGTCACATTCTGTATTTGTATGGCATTCTCCCTGGTTGGGTTGAGCCAGCTTATTTGAACCGCAAGGGGGACTATGTTGAAAAATAAACCTCAGTTGGTCACATTCTGTATTTGTACGGCGTTCACCTTGGTTGGGTTGAGCCAGCCTATTTGAACCTCAAGGGGGACTATGTTGAAAAATAAACCTCAGTTGGTCACATTCTGTATTTGTACGGCGTTCATCCTGGTTGGGTTGAGCCAGCTTATTTGAACCGCAAGAGGGACTATGTTAAAAAATAAACCTCAGTTGGTCACATTCTGTATTTGTACGGCGTTCACCCTGGTTGGGTTGAGCCAGCTTATTTGAACCGCAAGGGGGACTATGTTGAAAAATAAACCTCAGTTGGTCACATTCTGTATTTGTACGGCATTCACCCTGGTTGGGTTGAGCCAGCTTATTTGAACCGCAAGGGGGACTATGTTGAAAAATAAACCTCAGTTGGTCACATTCTGTATTTGTATGGCATTCACCCTGGTTGGGTTGAGCCAGCTTATTTGAACCGCAAGGGGGACTATGTTGAAAAATAAACCTCAGTTGGTCACATTCTGTATTTGTATGGCATTCACCCTGGTTGGGTTGAGCCAGCTTATTTGAACCGCAAGAGGGACTATGTTGAAAAATAAACCTCAGTTGGTCACATTCTGTATTTGTATGGCATTCACCCTGGTTGGGTTGAGCCAGCTTATTTGAACTGCAAGGGGGACTATGTTGAAAAATAAACCTCAGTTGGTCACATTCTGTATTTGTATGGCATTCACCCTGGTTGGGTTGAGCCAGCTTATTTGAACTGCAAGGGGGACTATGTTCAAAAATAAACCTCAGTTGGTCACATTCTGTATTTGTATGGCATTCACCCTGGTTGGGTTGAGCCAGCTTATTTGAACCGCAAGGGGGACTATGTTGAAGCATAAATCTCAGTTGGTCACATTCTGTATTTGTACGGCGTTCACCTTGGTTGGGTTGAGACAGCTTATTTGAACCGCCAGGGGGACTATGTTGAAAAATAAACCTCAGTTGGTCACATTCTGTATTTGTACGGCGTTCACCCTGGTTGGGTTGAGCCAGCTTATTTGAACCGCAAGGGGGACTATGTTGAAAAATAAACCTCAGTTGGTCACATTCTGTATTTGTACGGCGTTCACCCTGGTTGGTTTGAGCCAGCTTATTTGAACCTCAAGGGGGACTATGTTGAAAAATAAACCTCAGTTGGTCACATTCTGTATTTGTATGGCATTCTCCCTGGTTGGGTTGAGCCAGCTTATTTGAACCGCAAGGGGGACTATGTTGAAAAATAAACCTCAGTTGGTCACATTCTGTATTTGTACGGCTTTCACCCTGGTTGGGTTGAGCCAGCTTATTTGAACCGCAAGGGGGACTATGTTGAAAAATAAACCTCAGTTGGTCACATTCTGTATTTGTACGGCGTTCACCTTGGTTGGGTTGAGCCAGCTTATTTGGACCGCAAGGTGGACTATGTTGAAAAATAAACCTCAGTTGGTCACATTCTGTATTTGTATGGCATTCACCCTGGTTGGGTTGAGCCAGCTTATTTGAACTGCAAGGGGGACTATGTTGAAAAATAAACCTCAGTTGGTCACATTCTGTATTCATACGGCATTCACCCTGGTTGGGTTGAGCCAGCTTATTTGAACCGCAAGGGGGACTATGTTGAAAAATAAACCTCAGTTGGTCACATTCTGTATTTGTACGGCGTTCAGCTTGGTTGGGTTGAGCCAGCTTATTTGAACCGCCAGGGGGACTATGTTGAAAAATAAACCTCAGTTGGTCACATTCTGTATTTGTACGGCGTTCACCCTGGTTGGGTTGAGCCAGCTTATTTGAACCGCAAGGGGGACTATGTTGAAAAATAAACCTCAGTTGGTCACATTCTGGATTTGTACGGCGTTCACCCTGGTTGGGTTGAGCCAGCTTATTTGAACTGCAAGGGGGACTATGTTGAAAAATAAACCTCAGTTGGTCACATTCTGGATTTGTACGGCGTTCACCTTGGTTGGGTTGAGCCAGCTTATTTGAACTGCAAGGGGGACTATGTTGAAAAATAAACCTCAGTTGGTCACATTCTGTATTTGTACGGCGTTCACCTTGGTTGGGTTGAGCCAGCTTATTTGAACTGCAAGGGGGACTATGTTGAAAAATAAACCTCAGTTGGTCACATTCTGTATTTGTACGGCGTTCACCTTGGTTGGGTCGAGCCAGCTTATTTGAACCGCAAGGGGGACTATGTTGAAAAATAAACCTCAGTTGGTCACATTCTCTATTTGTACGGCTTTCACCTTGGTTGGGTTGAGCCAGCTTATTTGAACCGCCAGGGGGACTATGTTGAAAAATAAACCTCAGTTGGTCACATTCTGTATTTGTACGGCGTTCACCCTGGTTGGGTTGAGCCAGCTTATTTGAACCGCAAGGGGGACTATGTTGAAAAATAAACCTCAGTTGGTCACATTCTGTATTTGTATGGCATTCACCTTGGTTGGGTTGAGCCAGCTTATTTGAACTGCAAGGGGGACTATGTTGAAAAATAAACCTCAGTTGGTCACATTCTGTATTTGTACGGCGTTCACCTTGGTTGGGTTGAGCCAGCTTATTTGAACTGCAAGGGGGACTATGTTGAAAAATAAACCTCAGTTGGTCACATTCTGTATTTGTACGGCGTTCACCTTGGTTGGGTTGAGCCAGCTTATTTGAACTGCAAGGGGGACTATGTTGAAAAATAAACCTCAGTTGGTCACATTCTGTATTTGTACGGCGTTCACCCTGGTTGGGTTGAGCCAGCTTATTTGAACTGCAAGGGGGACTATGTTGAAAAATAAACCTCAGTTGGTCACATTCTGTATTCATACGGCATTCACCCTGGTTGGGTTGAGCCAGCTTATTTGAACCGCAAGGGGGACTATGTTGAAAAATAAACCTCAGTTGGTCACATTCTGTATTCGTACGGCGTTCAGCTTGGTTGGGTTGAGCCAGCTTATTTGAACCGCCAGGGGGACTATGTTGAAAAATAAACCTCAGTTGGTCACATTCTGTATTTGTACGGCGTTCACCCTGGTTGGGTTGAGCCAGCTTATTTGAACCGCAAGGCGGACTATGTTGAAAAATAAAACCTCAGTTGGTCACATTCTGGATTTGTACGGCGTTCACCCTGGTTGGAAGTTGAGCCAGCTTATTTGAACTGCAAGGGGGACTATGTTGAAAAATAAACCTCAGTTGGTCACATTCTGGATTTGTACGGCGTTCACCTTGGTTGGGTTGAGCCAGCTTATTTGAACTGCAAGGGGGACTATGTTGAAAAATAAACCTCAGTTGGTCACATTCTGTATTTGTACGGCGTTCACCTTGGTTGGGTTGAGCCAGCTTATTTGAACTGCAAGGGGGACTATGTTGGAAAATAAACCTCAGTTGGTCACATTCTGTATTTGTACGGCGTTCACCTTGGTTGGGTCGAGCCAGCTTATTTGAACCGCAAGGGGGACTATGTTGAAAAATAAACCTCAGTTGGTCACATTCTCTATTTGTACGGCTTTCACCTTGGTTGGGTTGAGCCAGCTTATTTGAACCGCCAGGGGGACTATGTTGGAAAATAAACTCCTAGTTGGTCACATTCTGTATTTGTACGGCGTCTACCCTGGTTGGGTTGAGCCAGCTTATTTGAACCGCAAGGGGGACTATGTTGAAAAATAAACTCAGTTGGTCACATTCTGTATTTGTATGGCATTCACCTTGGTTGGGTTGAGCCAGCTTATTTGAACTGCAAGGGGACTATGTTGAAAAATAAACCTCAGTTGGTCACATTCTGTATTTGTACGGCGTTCACCTTGGTTGGGTTGAGCCAGCTTATTTGAACTGCAAGGGGGACTATGTTGAAAATATAAACCTCAGTTGGTCACATTCTGTATTTGTACGGCGTTCACCTTTGGTTGGGTTGAGCCAGCTTATTTGAACTGCAAGGGGACTATGTTGAAAAATAAACCTCAGTTGGTCACATTCTGTATTTGTACGGCGTTCACTTTGGTTGGGTTGAGCCAGCTTATTTGAACCGCAAGGGGGACTATGTTGAAAAATAAACCTCAGTTGGTCACATTTCTGTATTTGTACGGCGTTCACCCTGGTTGGGTTGAACCAGCTTATTTGAACCGCAAGGGGGACTATGTTGAAAAATAAACCTCAGTTGGTCACATTCTGGATTTGTACGGCGTTCACCCTGGTTGGGTTGAGCCAGCTTATTTGAACTGCAAGGGGGACTATGTTGAAAAATAAACCTCAGTTGGTCACATTCTGTATTTGTACGGCGTTCACCTTGGTTGGGTTGAACCAGCTTATTTGAACCGCAAGGGGGACTATTTTGAAAAATAAACCTCAGTTGGTCACATTCTGTATTTCCGTGTACGGCGTTCACCTTGGTTGGGTTGAGCCAGCTTATTTGAACTGCAAGGGGACTATGTTGAATAATAATCCTCAGTTGGTCACATTCTGTATTTGTACGGCGTTCACCTTGGTTGGGTTGAGCCAGCTTATTTGAACCGCAAGGGGACTATGTTGAAAAATAAACTCAGTTGGTCACATTCTGTATTTGTACGGCGTTCACCTTGGTTGGGTTGAGCCAGCTTATTTGAACCGCTAGGGGACTATGTTGAAAAATAAACCTCAGTTGGTCACATTCTGGATTTGTACGGCGTTCACCCTGGTTGGGTTGAGCCAGCTTATTTGAACCGCAAGGGGGACTATGTTGAAAACAAACCTCAGTTGGTCACATTCTGTATTTGTACGGCGTTCACCTTGGTTGGGTTGAGCCAGCTTATTTGAACTGCAAGGGGGACTATGTTGAAAACAAACCTCAGTTGGTCACATTCTGTATTTGTACGGCGTTCACCTTGGTTGGGTTGAGCCAGCTTATTTGAACTGCAAGGGTGACTATTTTGAAAAATAAACCTCAGTTGGTCACATTCTGTATTTGTACGGCGTTCACCTTGGTTGGGTTGAGCCAGCTTATTTGAACCGCAAGGGGGACTATGTTGAAAAATAATCCTCAGTTGGTCACATTCTGGATTTGTACGGCGTTCACCCTGGTTGGGTTGAGCCAGCTTATTTGAACTGCAAGGGGGACTATGTTGAAAAATAAACCTCAGTTGGTCACATTCTGTATTTGTACGGCGTTCACCTTGGTTGGGTTGAGCCAGCTTATTTGAACTGCAAGGGGGACTATGTTGAAAAATAAACCTCAGTTGGTCACATTCTGTATTTGTACGGCGTTCACCTTGGTTGGGTTGAGCCAGCTTATTTGAACTGCAAGGGGGACTATGTTGAAAAATAAACCTCAGTTGGTCACATTCTGTGTTTGTACGGCGTTCACCTTGGTTGGGTTGAGCAAGCTTATTTGAACTGCAAGGGGGACTATGTTGAAAAATAAACCTCAGTTGGTCACATTCTGTATTTGTACGGCGTTCACCTTAGTTGGGTTGAGCCAGCTTATTTGAACTGCAAGGGGGCTATGTTGAAAAATAAACCTCAGTTGGTCACATTCTGTATTTGTACGGCGTTCACCTTGGTTGGGTTGAGCCAGCTTATTTGAACTGCAAGGGGGACTATGTTGAAAAATAAACCTCAGTTGGTCACATTCTGTATTTGTACGGCGTTCACCCTGGTTGGGTTGAGCCAGCTTATTTGAACTGCAAGGGGGACTATGTTGAAAAATAAACCTCAGTTGGTCACATTCTGTATTTGTACGGCGTTCACCTTGGTTGGGTTGAGCCAGCTTATTTGAACCGCAAGGGGGACTATGTTGAAAAATAAACCTCAGTTGGTCACATTCTGTATTTGTACGGCGTTCACCTTGGTTGGGTTGAGCCAGCTTATTTGAACCGCCAGGGGGACTATGCTGAAATATAAACCTCTGTTGGTCTCATTCTGGATTTGTACGGCGTTCACCCTGGTTGGGTTGAGCCGGCCTCCTCCTATGCGATGAAGAAAGATTCGTTAGGATTTGTTTAAGAGCAGGATCCCAAGTCCTACCCTGTATAGACCTCAGGCATTTTAATTATCCCGCAACAGTTTACCAATACCTGCCGCGGTAGATTGGTTGCCAGCCAGGGCTATAAAACCTAATCTGTCCTCATAACTAGAGGAATGAGATGGATTAATGCCTTTCCCAAGCGCGTAAGTGAATGCAGAGCATTCAAGTGGAATCCGAACTCGGCTCCCCGATTCTTCTTACCTAGCCGATATCCACTGCACCACAACGCACACCCGTCAAGAAAAGCTTACAGCACCTGGTATCCCCAAGCAGTCACCCATCTCAGCAGGCTCAACTTTGGTAATCAAATGAGAACTGGTGTATTCAACGTGATATGACCGTAAGCAGTTGGTCACATTACATGGGAGTTTTCTTGATTAACCTATGAAATTTTCAGTCTACCTTCACACAGAAAATCCTTCTCAGAACTCAATGTGATTTAAAGTTCCATTATCTAAATCATCCGAATGGGTATAATCCTTACTGTTGAATTGAAAACAACTTTATAGTACCTGTCGTGCATACGGCCATATCACATTAAAACACCAGTTCCCGTACGAACACCGAAGTTAAACAACGTTGAGCTTGGTCATTATCTGGATGGGTACCCGCTTGGTGCTGTAACAGCGAGTGGGGTAATGGATAACAGATCGGAATTGAAAATCGAACAGGCCAAGTTTCAGTTCTAGTCGGGTACGTTATATTCAGTTACGGGTAAATATTTGCGTTGTGGTGCAGTAGATATTGGCTCGGGACGAAAAATCGGAGAGCCGAGTTCGAATTCTGGTTGACTTCTTTTCATTCACTTACTTATAAATAACCTTGGAAAAGGTATTAATCCGTCTCTTCCTTCCAGATTGGGATTAAATAACAGAACTGGGTTCCGTAGCCTTGGC